>JAOWBW010000459.1:48863-302081 GCA_026119855.1 Campanula takesimana
AAACAAAGTGTTTGTTGCCCGTCATGGTACCTTTCTAGAGAAAGAGTTTCTCTCCAAAGGAATTAGGAGGAGTAAAATTAATCTCGAAGAAATTTCGAGAACCCGAAAATTACATGGAACAAAATGTTGGATCTGAACAAGTTTCACAAAGTAATGTGGAACCTATTCAGAATACTCAAGTTCCTCGCAGAACTGGTAGGGTGCGATCTGCAACCTGAGAGATAGGATTTTTCATGACGGATAGCAATGAAGTAAGTCATAGTTGATGACGAACTACTTCCTACCAAGAAGCGATGTCCGCTCCTGATTCAGATAAATGGCTTGGAGCCATGGAATCTGAAATTAAATCCATGTATGATATTCAAGTTTGGAACTTGATTGATGCGCCCGAAGGTGTAAAAACCATAGGATGCAATGGGTTTTCAAAAGGAAACTGACATGGATGGAAAGGTGCATACTTATAAAGCTAGACTTGTAGCGAAAGGCTATAGGCAGATTCATGGAATCGCTATGATGAAACCTTTTTCGCCCCGTAGCAATGATCAAGTCTATAAGAATTTACTTGCCATAGCCGCATATTTTGACTATGAGATATGGCAAATGGATGTCAAAACAGCGTTCCTTAACGGGAACTTACTGAGGATGTTTACATGACACAACCTGAAGGTTTTGTAATTCCAGAAAATTCTAACAAAGTATGCAAATTGCAACGATCCATTTATGGATTGAAGCAAGCCTCTAGGAGTTGGAATCTTCGATTTGATGAATCGTGTCAAAGAGTTTGGCTTCATCAAGAACGAAGATGAACCTTGCGTTTACAAGAAGATTAGTGGGAGCGTAGTATTATTTCGGTACTATATGTTGATGACATATTGATCATAGGAATGACATTCCCGCACTGCAGTCTGTAAAGACTTGGTTAGGAAAGTGTTTCTCTATGAAAGATATGGGAGAAGCCGCTTATATCATTGCATTAGGATCTATCGTGATAGATCCAAAAAATGATTGGTTTAAGTCAAGATACATATTAGACAAAGTTCTTAAGAGATTCTGCATGGAAAACTCTAGAAGAGGAAATTTGCCAGTAGGACATGGCATAACTCTAAGCAAGAATCAGTGTCCTAAGACAACTGATGAGCGTAAGAAAATGATTGGGATTCCATATGCTTCCGCAATTGATCAATCATGTATGCCATGATATGTACTAGACCCGATGTCTAGTATGCTTTGAGCATGACGAGTAGATATCAATCAAATCCTGGTGAAAATCATTGGATTGCAGTCAAGACGATTCTTAAGTACTTGCGAAGGACTAAAGATTCGTTCTTGGTGTATGGAGGTGTGGAAGGTGATCTTGTTGTAAGTGGTTACACAAATGCAAGCTTCCCAACCGACAAGGATGATTTTAGATCGCAATCTGGATTTGTATTTGTGCTTAATGGAGGTGGCTGTTAGCTGGAAGAGTTCTAAGCAAAGTACTGTCGCTGATTTCTACAACGGAAGCTGAGTATATTTGCTGCATCGATGCTGCTAAAGAAGCTGTTTGGATCAAGAAGTTCATAACTGAACTAGAGGTAGTTCCTAGCATTGCTGATCCAATAGACCTTTATTGTGATAATAATGGTGCCATTGCTCAAGCAAGGGAACCAAGAAACCATCAGAAGTCCAAAACACATACTTAGGCGTTACCATGTCATTCGAGAAATCATTAACAGAGGTGACGTGAATATATGCAGAGTACCACTGATGATAACATTGCCGACCCATGACAAAGGTCCTCTTCACAAGAAAAGCATGATGGTCATGTTAGGTCTATGGGTATTCGATACATTAATTAGGCCTAGTGCAAGTGGGAGATTGTTGGTGTTGTATGCTCTAGGCACGTTTTGTAAACGATTAATGTATTAATATTAATGATATTGAATGTTTGATTATTATATCCTTTGCATGTTTATTATAATAATCCCCGTCCCATGATAATTAATGATTAATTGTTAGTATAAGTTTAATGGATAATCATATGATGATTATGGTGTATGGGATACAATTAAACTTATGGGTATTTGTTGGAGACCAAATACTGGACTGACCCATATGAGATTTATGTCATGGTCACAATGTCATAATTAAGTCTCAGTATATATAATTCACAGTTATAATTAATGGAATCTTTAGACCTGAGATTATCACAGTCTTCCACTTGATGAACATTACGTTTGGACATATTCCAAACGTTACCCTAATCGGGTAGCTATAAAGAATGTGATTGGCGTAATCGGATTCATGTAGGGAAAGGTAAAAATCAAGAAGGGATTTGTTCCTCGTAAGAGAGAGATGTCAAGCTTTGGCCACTCGAAGAAATGGTGTTGATGAAATGCATGGCTCCGTGCTCAAATAAGATTTGTACTATCAATACATTCTGGATCGAGAAAGCATTGAACATTGTAAGTTGACCATTGACCATGGCTTACGTTCAATAGACATCGTGAAACAAAGAGATTGTAATATGTTCTATAAAGGATTCACGAACTTATACAAGTTATATTAATTGGGTAGTCATGATGGATTGGCTAGAGTCCCGCTCAGGATTTATGAGCACAAATGTGTTTGGCGCTCATTGCCATTTAATATAATATATCTGGGGGCACACACACACAAAGGACGAATTGTTTAAAGGCTATAAATCAATTTGGAATTCTGGTGGTGCTCGGCCGAGCACCTCATATGACTCGGCCGAGCATGGGAAATCAGAAGGTCAGATTTTCTGGAGCAAAGGTGCTCGGCCGAGCACCTTACAGGACTCGCGCCGAGCAGGCCCTGTTCCGGCCCAAAAACTGATTTCGTGTTGTGACGGGTTTTAACCTATTTCTCCTAAACGGTTTAGGACTAATGACTAAAAAGTATATAAACCTCTAACAACGACCTAATTAGTATGTATTGATTCCATATCAATTAGATAGCCTCGAGAGAGAGAAAAAACAAGTTCTTCTTCTTCCTCAAGAACAAGAACATTGATTTTCTATATAGCCTTCAAAATAGAAAGAGTTTCTATTGGGCTCTAGCAATCCGTTCAAGAATCGTTCCTGTAATTCGTTCGCGTGGGGATAACATAGAGGGCGTTGGTATCAACTCCTTCAAAGTTCGTGATCAAGTTTTGCGGTCGTTCCTACGTTCGTGATTCGAAGAAGCGCGAAGAACAAGGATTGAAGATCTCAGAATTTTAAAGCTCCGTCACGGTTAGTGTTCTAAATTCATCTCCATATTAATTTAATCATCGTGCATCGGATCTAGGCTTTTGGGTTTATTCCGCTGCGCATGTTTGCACAAAACCCAACAAGAACAACTCACCTCAAACGAACCTCACACCCCTAAACTCAAAACCCAACTTCAACAACCACTCAAAGCCAAACATAACCTACCTTGGGCCAACTTTCTTTCTTTTCTTTCCTCCCACACATACCCACTGAAACCCGACACCATCGTCAAGCGGGTCATCCCCGAACTACGCTGACCTGAGCTTCTCACATTGAGGAGAACGTAGGCAACCTTAGGGTCCGTCCAAAATATACACAACCCACCTCGTAGCCAATTTTCCTTCTCTTCTCTCTTCCCCATATTTCTACTCCTGACTTCTTCACTCACAATTGATCAAAACATTTATTAATTTGAGGCTACTTGTTTACCAATTAACCATAACTCATTAACTAATCAAGAGGTCCATTCTCGAGCAATCAAATGAGAATCTTGAATAAAACAATTTTCAAATGTCTCGACAAGTCTTCCGTTCTACAATCTAGGAAAGAGCTAAACACTTACTTTCTGTCAAAGCAGGGGCTTCCTCCCTTTTGTACATATATACCCTCAGTTGCTCAAAGAGTCAAAATGTGAGTACTACTCTCTCTCTCTCTCTCTTACTCTCCCCAAAATGCCCCCGCATGTTTTTAAACAATTCTTTTTTTCCTTTTTTGAGTCGACTGAATGATTTCAAAAAAAAAAAAAAAAAATTGACGCAAAAGAGATGCCCGCTAGATGAAAACCCGCAAGGGCGGTCTAGGCAGAGAAAAAGGGTGCGTCTTAAAAGAGGTAGGATACCCCGCTCTACGCAACTGGGGCTTCCCTAACAATAAAGGATCGACCATAAAGTTTCTCAAAGAATGCCGGGGCTTCATCAAGCACATACTTAGAAGAAGAGGACTCCTCATCATCAAGCTCGACGTAGGATTTCTCAAAGGAGGGAGGATACCCCGCTCTACGCAACTGGGGCTTCCCTAACAATAAAGGACCGACCATAAGGTTTCTCAAAGAATGCCGGGGCTTCATCAAGCACATACTTAGAGAAGGGCATCCCTCATCATCAAGCTTGACGTAGAGTTTCTCAAAGGAGGGAGGGTACCCGCTCACCAAATTAGATAATCCCCAACGGAATGGGTCGACTATGTGGTTTCCCAGAGAATACCGAGGCGTCAACAAGGATACACTTAGAAGAAGGGCACCCCTCATCGTCAAACTCGGCACGCGACGACCTATTTGGATTGATTAGAATCATAATTAATTATAAGGCATCTGTATAAGATCATAACACTTTCATAAAGTTTTCTCCTCCCCGACACTTTGTTTATAAACCCGCACGCTCGGTCTCCACAAAATTGTAAAAACATCCTCGATCCATCTGAGACCCATCTCCGTGATTCTTGAGTTGACTCGGTCCTTCACCCTATTTCCTACACAATAGGATACCCTTAGGTCCCAACCTACCTGGTTCAAACCTTAGGTCCCAAGCCTACCCGGTCAGTCTTGCCTAAGTTACACCATAAACTCTCTAGGTCCCGAGCCTACCCGATCAGTCTTACCTAGGTCCCAAACCTACCCGGTGAGTCTTACCTACGTTACATCATAACCTCTTAGCTCGACCTTCCGCAAGTTCGTAGCATGACCCCTTCGGCCTCAACCGGTTCTACCCAAAACTTCAGACCTTAAACCACTTAACCAAAGCCAAATCCTTAAGGTGACCCATTAGGTCCCGAACCTACCGGTCCCGAGCTTACCCAATCTCCTAAATCTCAAACCTACCAACACATACTCATCCTTACCTTGTCTAAGCAATAGCTCTCTTATCCTCCTCGTTCCAACCTTTTAGGTCTACTCAGTCTAACCTGTTGAGCGATCCCTTAGATCCCAAGACCATTCGAGTTTACCAAACTTCCTTGAAGTCCATGATATGTCTGGTCCATACCTTAGGCCTCAACCCCTAAACCTTTAGGTCACAAGACTTTCTACCCTCTAGGTATCTCACCTTACATCTCCACCCTTGGAACTCTTTAATTCCCAAGCCTACTTGGTCCAATTAAAAGCGACGCATCTACGTCTCCCGACTCCCGTCATATCCAAGCCATGGCCCTACCACTCTTAAACCTACCAAGTACCAACCTAGTGTCACTCCTTAGCTTCAAAAGACTTCCTAGTCTGACCTTCAACCCCTTAGGTCTCTAACCTACTTAATCCGAGCCGAGTCCAAACCTCGCCACCTACGAGGTCCACCCTTGAACTCCATGGATCTCAAACTTTCTTCCCCACGAGTCCAAACCTCAAACATGCTCGAACGCATAGGATCTTCTGCATACCGTGACATGCCATAAAGATATCAAAACCCGTCCGGTCAAAACTCGTGCGCTTAACACCTTTGGGTCCCATCCTAGCCTACCTTCACAATCGCCGAACGAGTTTGGTCACGCGCAATGACCTCTAAGACAAACTTCGGTCCTAAGCATACCCAATCCAACTAAGGCACCTATTGTACTCGAGCAAAGTCTTGGACACTCAATCCCTTTACCTAAAGCGCCAACGTGGTCACATATCCAGACCATCTCCCGCACATGGTTCGCACCTAGCACACCTTTGGACCCAAACCCGCCATGTCCGCCTTACACCCTTAACTGGTCCCAATCCGTTTCTCCTTGGCCAACCTCAAGCCTGCTTGATCCTAACCCATAACGCGTTTCTCTAGGACAAAGGACTTACCCGCTTGAAAGCCTTATGTCCCAACGCTACCCTGCCTAGCCTTCGATCTCCTAGATCTCACGCCTACCATTCCATTAGGCCCGGTCTCCTAAACACATGTCTGAGTCTTACCCTAGCTAAACCCTAGCACTCTAGCCTAGGTCTAATCTATCGAGCCTATCCAGCCATGAGGTATCAAGCTCATTTGCCCCAAACCGCAACACTCTTAGACCTCAAACTTGCTCGGTCTAAACCAAGACAAACCTTCAAATGCTTTCGGTCTCCAAACCCTAGCCTTAAACCTAGGTAAACACATTCTCTAAACCCTAGCCTCGAGCCTAGGTAGTCATATCATTCTCTCTGAACCCTAGCCTCAAGCCTAGGTAATTACATCCTTTCAAACCCTAGCCTAAAGCCTAGGAAGTTACATCCTTCTTAAACCCTAGCCTTGATCCTAGGTAGCTACACCCTTCCTAAACCCTAGCCTTGATCCTAGGTAGTCACATATCCTCTCTAAACCCTAGCCTTAAGCCTAGGAAACCACAACATTCCCTTTAACCCTAGCCCAAATTCTAGGGAATTTCCAAAGCCCCGTATGCAACATCATTTCCAAATTCCCGAAACCCTAGTCTCGAAACCTAGGAAATTTACAATCTCAATTCTCCGTTTTATTGAACCCTAGTCCAAAACCTAGGATATAATGCCCTGTCCAAAACTCAATCAACCCTAGCCTCAAGCCTAGGAAGCCGCATTCGCTCTAAACCCTAGCCTCGAGCCTAGGTAGTCGCATTCGCTCCAAATCCTAGCCTCAAGCTTAGGTAGTCGCACTCTTTCTAAACCCTAGCCTCGAGCCTAGGTAGTCGCATTGCTCTAAACCCTAGCCTCGAGCCTAGGTAGTCGCACTCTTTCTAAAACCCTAGCCTCAAGCCAAGGTAGAAATTATCCTCTTTAAACTATATCATCAAGCCTAGGATTCAACATTCCCTTCAAACCCCAGTCCTAGACCTAGGAAATTCCTTCACCGTAGTCTCAAAATATAGGAAGTTTACAGTCCTTAGCCTTAAAATCTAGCCTAAAGCCTAGGTTACCACGAACATTTCCAAGCCATAGTCACCAATCCCGGAAAATGGTGAACCCTAACATCAAGCTTAGTGGACCTTCCACAAAAGCAATCCCTCTTCCCAACGGTCCATGGTCTCAAGCCTAGGAAGTCACAACCTTTCCAACTCCCAGCCTTATGTCTAAAAAGCCAATGCCTTTGCAACCTCTGAGCCTACCACAACTCCAAGCCCTAGCCTCCTAGACCTAGGAAATTCCTAAACCCTAGTCCCAAACCTAGGAGAGTCATGGTCCTTAAACACCAGTTTCCAAACCCTTGTTTGAAACCCTAACATCTAGGAAGTTCCCAAACCTCAAAGCCCTAGCACTAAGCCTAGGATAGAATACTCTCCTCATGCTTAAATGAACTCAATCCCTAGCCTGTAAGCCTAGGTAACCACATTATCTCCAAGACATAATCTAAAGCCCAAGAAGCCGTGACATCTTTGGCATCCCTATCTCAAGATTAGGAGATCACCATCTTCCTTATTCCCCTTCCTTAAAAAGCCTTAGGTCCTACCTCTAGGCAACCAAGAAAAATGTCCCTTACCTAACACCTTGGTCTCAATGGCTCGTAGCCTCATTCCCTCCTAAATTAGGATAAGCGGAACCCAGATCATGTTTCCCATATTAGCAACTCCCCGAGAGTCCATCTCCTTCGCTTCTCCCTAAAGGTCCTTTGCCCTTGTGACTCACCAAAGAGTCCTTTGTGACTCCCCGAGAGTCCGTCACCCTTGTGACTCCCCGAGAGTCTATCACCTTTGTGACTAACCGAGAGTTTATCCCGTTTGCGACTTCATAACAATCCATCATCTTTGCCTCCACATGCAAAATTTTAGTTTTTACCCCTAGTACATTCCCCTTTGTTCATTTCAGGTGCCCTTAGCACTATTGTGACTGATATTCCTTACCTTTGGGAACGGAAAGCCCCTTAAAATTTCCATTCTTCACCGAATATTTTCTTAGGATTCGTATGGTTGTCGAGACTTCGGCGCCTCTATGACATACGCATCCTAGATCGATCAAGATTGGCAGAAGCCTCGGCGTTTCTGTTTGCGAGAGATCCAGCATCTATTATTTTAGCATTTCCTAATATTTGCTTAGGATTCGTATGGTTGTAGAGACTTCGGAGCCTCTATGACATACGCATCCTTGATCGATCGAGATTGGCAGAAGCCTTGGCGTTTCTATTTGCGAGAGATCCAGCATCTATTATTTTAGCATTTCCTAATATTTTCTTAGGATTCGTATGGTTGTAGAGACTTCGGCGCCTCTATGACATACGCATCCTAGATCGATCGCGATTGGCAGAAGCCTCGGCGTTTCTGTTGCGAGAGATCCAGTATCTATTATTTTAGCACTTCCTAATATTTGCTTAAGATTCGTATGGTTGTAGAGACTTCGGCGCGTCTATGACATACGCATCCTAGATCGATCGCGATTGGCAGAAGCCTCAGCGTTTCTGTTTCCGAGAGATCCAGCATCTATTATTTTAGCATTTCCTAATATTTGCTTAGGATTCGTATGGTTGCAGAGACCTCGGCGCCTCTGTGACATACGCATCCTAAATCGATCGCGATTGGCAGAAGCCTCAGCGTTTTTGTTTGCGAGAGATCCAGCATCTATTATTTTAGCATTTCCTAATATTTGCTTAGGATTCGTATGGTTGCAGAGACTTCGGCGCCTCTATGACATACGCATCCTAGATCGATCGCGATTGACAGAAGCCTCGGCGTTTCTGTTTGCGAGAGATCCAGCATCTATTATTTTAGCATTTCCTAATATTTGCTTAGGATTCGTATGGTTGCAGAGACTTCGGCGCCTCTATGACATACGCATCCTAGATCGATCGCGATTGACAGAAGCCTCGGCGTTTCTGTTTGCGAGAGATCTAGCATCTATTATTTTAGCATTCCCTAATATTTGCTTAGGATTCGTATGGTTGTAGAGACTTCGGCGCCTATATGACATACGCATCCTAGATCGATCGCGATTGGCAGAAGCCTCGGCGTTTCTGTTTGCGAGAGATCCAGAATCTATTATTTTAGAATTTCCTAATATTTTCTTAGGATTCGTATGGTTGCAGAGACTTCGGCGCCTCTATGACATACGCATCCTAGATCGATTGCGATTGGCAGAAGCCTCGGCATTTCTGTTTGCGAGAGATCCAGCATCTATTATTTTAGCATTCCCTAATATTTGCTTAGGATTCGTATGGTTGTAGAGACTTCGGCGCCACTATGACATACGCATCCTAGATCGATCGCGATTGGCAGAAGCCTCGGCGTTTCTGTTTCCGAGAGATCCAGCATCTATTATTTTAGCATTTCCTAATATTTGCTTAGGATTCGTATGGTTGTAAAGACTTCGGCGCCTCTATGACATACGCATCCTAGATCGATCGCGATTGGCAGAAGCCTCGGCGTTTCTATTTGCGAGAGATCCAGCATCTATTATTAGGATTCGTATGGTTGTAGAGACTTCGGTGCCTCTATGAATACGTATCCTACATCGATCGTGATTGGCAGAAGCCTCGGCGTTTCTGTTTGCGAGAGATCCAGCATCTATTATTAGGATTCGTATGGTTGTAGAGACTTCGGTGCCTCTATGAATACGTATCCTAGATCGATCGTGATTGGCAGAAGCGTCGGCGTTTCTGTTTGCGAGAGATCCAGCATCTATTATTAGGATTCGTATGGTTGTAGAGACTCGGCGCCTCTATGAATACGTATCCTAGATCGACCGTGATTGGCAGAAGCCTCGGCGTTTCTGTTTGCGAGAGATCCAGCATCTATTATTAGGATTCGTATGGTTGTAGAGACTTCGGCGCCTCTATGACATACGCATCCTAGATTGATCGCGATTGGTAGAAGCCTCGGCGTTTCTGTTCGCGAGAGATCCAACATCTATTACTTTAGCGCAATCGGCAGGAACTCTGGCGATCCTGATTGCGTTTACCATTCCATCTTGGGATTATTTAGACAACGTAGTCTTTATTTTTCCCAAATAACTTCATTGCTTACGAATGTTCGTTCTTCATACAAGATAGTATCCGTAGGTTTATTATCCACAGCAGAAGTTCGATGTCTCGTCTTTCCCCAATATCTCTGAACTACGTTTGGCTTGATTCCTCCGAGGATACGTAGGAAACCTGAAAAGGTCCAGCCACCCAATCGACGCGGTCGTCTCTCATCCCCAGAAGGTGCATTTTCCCCAGCAGAAGACGTTGCTCCCCATCAGAGGACAATCATCCTCAATTTCCCCATCAGATTTGAACTATGTTGGCTTGATTCCCCCGCGGATACGTAGGTCGCCTGCCAAGGTTCAGCCGTTCCCTTACCTTTCATCTGTTTTGAAACTCATGTTTCAGACGGATCCTTCTTTTATCGTCGACCCCACATTGCCTTGCAAGAAGCGTCGCCGAGGGGCTACTGTTAGTACCCGACCTGAAAATGAGTTTATTAGGACTTTCCCAAAAATACAAGGACTTTATAGGAATTAGAAACCTTGCAAAGACTTGTCCTGGATTCCCAAAATATCTCATTTATGACAAAATCTATCAAATTAGGTAGTAAATGGTTTCCTTAAAACCATGCAGAAACCCTAGCTTAAGAATCAAGTCAGCCGGCATCCTTGGCCACACGGCCAACCTTGCTCCGCGTTGATCTTGGCCACGCTGCCACTATTGTCACCTGCTTCAACCATGGCCAGGCGGCCAACCTTGCACTGGATGATCCTGACCGTCAGATCTTCCCATCAGTTTACTATATAAACCAATCCCATGCTATTGGTTTAGGGATCCGATTTTGAGAGCTCTAAGTCCGAGTTTTTGAGTTCTTAAACACTATTTTGCTCTCTAATTAACATTCAAACACTCAAGAAGATCCAAGGTGTATTTCTTGCCAACATAGGTAAGTTTTCTAACTTTTTCTTCGTGTTCTAGCATTATTTTTAATGTAGATCTTTTATATTCATGTTCGCCGGACATACTATTGCAATCCATAATGGAAAGGAACACTTACCTATTTATATCAATAATGAGATGATAGGCCACAAATTGGGAGAATTTGCACCTACTTTCAATTTTCGAGAACATACGAAAAATGATACTAAATCTCGGCGGTAAGAAGAGTTAATAATATTATAGGTACTTATAATTGATTAGTAAGAGGAGCACTTTATGTTACAGAAGAAAAAAACAGAAGTATACGCTTTAGGTCAAAATATATCTATGTCTGCTCACAAAGCGAGAAGAGTAATTGACCAAATTCGGGGCCGTTCTTACCTCACGACACTTTTTTTATTAAAATTCATGCCTTATGGAGCATGTTCGCGCATTTTCAAATTGGTTTGGTCTGCAACAGCAAATGCTCGTCACCTTCTGGGTTCTACGAACGAAAATTCATTTATTAGTCAAGCTGAAGTCAACGAGGGTACTAGCCTGAAGAGATTCAAACTTCGAGCTCGAGGACGTAGTTATCCGATAAAAAGACGTACTTGCCAAATAACTATTGTAATGAAAGATAGATCCTTAAATAACTCTGAAAAGAAAGTCAAAGTCTTTTTAGATGCCGATAACTTTTTAGTAGATGCCGATGACTTTGTACAAAAAGACTTTATGAACTGGTTAAAAGGATTTCTAAATTCTCATACGGCCCCCCCGGAATTCCTTCTAGAGCCTGTTGAATAATTTTGATAGATTCTGTCATTTCACCGATTCGTACTAAATAACGAGCTAATGAATCCCCCTCGTTTTGCCATTGGACTTCCCAATCGAATTCATCGTAACACTCATAATGATCAACTTTACGAAGATCCCATTGTATTCCGGAAGCTCGTAGCATTGGTCCCGACAAACCCCACATGTTTATTCATAGTTTCTTCATATTCTTTGCATGCTCATTCATATGTTCATAATATGTTCTTCGCATGTTCTTCGTGTTCATAGATTAAAACCTTATTTATGCTATATTTGGGTTGCGATCTTCATAATTACATGTTATTTCATAGCCGGTGATGATCGAGGGTTCATCAACCCGAGGATGATCTAGGAACTACTTCTAAACCCTAATCTTTAGGTAATTCCCCCCTCATTATGCATGATCCCGATTCTTCTGCCTATTCTAAATTCTCTGCGAACTACGCTGACCTGAGCTTCTCACAGTGAGAGCAACGTAGGCAATCTTCGGATCCGGTCTAAATCACTAACACACTACTAACACCGCATCATGATAGAAAGACCGATCAATTCGGGCAATAGGAGTGATAACGTTCAATATTCTTCTCTTGTTGTAATTTGACCCCCGAACCCACTAAACATGCTTTTTCGCAATGTTTTGGCTATAACTAAAACGGCGTGGCGACTCTCATAATTTTAATGTTACTATGAATATTCCCAAATCCAAACACACGTATTCACACCAGCTGGACTTTCAAATGAAAGATAAGTAATAAACACTAGCTTAAATAACAACCACTGATTCCAAAGTAGGGAATCCTTATCAAGAAGTCACCAAGAAAGTGAAATGAACCAACAACACACAATTAAAGTGTTCCAATAATCTCAACAATGATAACACAATTCCCATATCACATTTAATCACAAAGGTCCAGTTAACTCAAGAACACAACCAAAACTACTCACTCATCTCGAAGACCTCAAGGAGAGCTTTAAAACGATAATTTATACGCCTAAAACGGAGTCCGGATGAGGGAGTTATGAACTATTGAAGATTGTATACGAAAGGTACAAGAGGATGAAGCTCAGGGCTTGTACAGCGAAGGGGGCGCACGCCCGCGCAGAAAGGGTGCGCGCGCCCTGGAGGATCAGAAGGTTCTTTCAAAAAGAGCCAGAGGAAGGTGCGCGCGCTCGCCCGAAAAGGGTGCGCACGCCCTAGGTGATCAGAAGGTTTGAATTGCTGAAATAAAGAGGGAGCGCACGCCCCCTAGAGAATGGTGCGCGCGCCCTAAGATGATCAGAAGGTTTTGCTGCAAAAGGGCATAAGGGTGCGCACGCCCCCTCCCAAAGGGTGCGCGCGCCCCCTTGCCCGGAGGGGCAAATTCTGGCCAAAATTCTGGGTTTCTTCCATTTTCAACCCAAAATCAAACCAAACCCAAATCTTCACCACTTCAAGCCAAACTCAAGACTAACACTATCAATATATAAACTAAAGTACCCACACCACTTGGAAGCCAAAAGAACTCCTAGAACATCATCTAAAGAACCTCAATCAATGATGATTCAAATACCAAATTTTCACAAAAATGAACAAAAGTGTAAATCACTCCCAAATCCACCCAAGATGCAACAAATAGCATTCATATCATCAAATAAACATGGAGTAGCATTTCTAGCATAAAATGGGGGGGGGGGGAAGCAACTTACCCGGATTTCTCAAAGTTGACGGAATTCGAATATTTTTGGTTCTACGCGATCCTATCGACGATCTAAACACATTTCATAAAATGAGCACTAAGAAAAGATGAGAGGAAGTGGATGAAAATGAAGAGAGAAGGGAGAGAGAAATCTTACCTTTTTCTGTGGAGAGAGAGAGAGAGAGTTGCTGGGAATGGGATGGAGGTGAGGGAGAAGAGAGGGAGTAGGAAGATGATTATTTGAACATTTACACTTAGACCCCTCCCCTACTACTACCCTTTAAAAATAAACTCCCCACTAACAATTAAGACTCAACACTTCTACACTAGCACAAATGGCCCAAATAAAATGCTAGGCATAATTTATTATAACACATGAAATGCACACATAAATTCTTAATTAAATAATTATTTAAACAATTAAATAAGAAATAAATAAATAATTAAATATTTATTATTTGAAAATAGAGACGGGTTTTTGAGTCGTGGCATTCACTCCCCCTTAAAGAAAATTCGACCCGAATTTTAACGAGACTTACCCGAATTAAAAAGCCACGGATATTTACGCTCTATCTCCTCTCGAAGCTCCAAAGTCGATTCCTCAATATTGTGATTCCTCCAAAGAACTCTAACCAACGGAATGCTTTTGTTCCTCAACTCTTGGACTTTGGTATCTAAAATCCGAACCGGTCATTCCTCGTAAGTCATGTCGGGCTCTATATCCTCCGGTACCCTCGGTAAAACGTGAGATGGATCATGAACATACTTCCGAAGAATAGAAACGTGAAAAACATTATGTAACCGGTCCAAAGAAGATGGTAACGCAAGACAATATGCTAGAAGTCCCACTTCCCCAAAATCTCAAACGGTCCAACAAACCTCGGAGCTAATTTACCCTTCTTCCCAAACCTTCGAATACCAACCTTCGGGGACACCTTCAAGAACACAAAATCACCGGTCTGAAAACTAAGATCTTGTCTTCGATGATCGGCATAGCTCTTCTGTCGACTTTGGGCTGTCTTCAATCGATCCCGAATAATTTTAACCTGCTCGACTGAATCCTGAAGCAAATCAATACCCACGATCTTCGCTTCACCGACCTCATCCCAACAGATAGGCGATCTACATTTTCTCCCGTATAAGGCCTCATAAGGTGCCATCTCGATACTAGCCTGATAACTGTTGTTGTAAGAGAATTCCACTAACGGTAAATGTCAATCCCAAGAATCGGAAAAGTCTATCGAACAAGCTCGCAACATATCCTCCAAAATCTGAATGGTCCTCTCGGATTGACCGTCGGTCTGAGGGTGAAAAGCTGTGCTGAATCGCAAATCTGTACCCAAAGCTTCCTGTAACGCTTTCCAGAATCTAGAAGTAAACCTCGGATCACGATCCGACACAATGCTAACCGGGACCCCATGCAATCTCACAATCTCATCATTGTAAAGGGTCGCAAGCTTTTCCATCAAGTACCTAATATCAATAGGCGAAAAATGTTCACTCTTGGTCAGTCTATCCACGATTACCCAAACACTGTCATACTTCCTACGGGTACGAGGTAGTCCCGTAACGAAGTCCATAGTCACATGCTCCCATTTCCACTCCGGAATCTCTAACGGCTGAAGTAGTCCTGCGGGTCTCTGATGCTCAGTTTTGACCTGCTGACAAGTTAAACATTTCGAAACATACTCGGCTATTTCCCTCTTCATGTTGTTCCACCAAAAGTGTTGTTTCAAATTTTGATACATCTTCGTACTACCCGGATGAATAGTATATCTCGATTTGTGACCCTCATCTAAAACTTGCCTCTTTATTCCACCAACATCGGGTACGCACAAACGACCACGGAAAGTCAACACCCCATTCGAACTCATAGTAAAATCCTCGAAATTTTTCTCTTTCATTTTTCCCATTATTTTTACCAACTCCGGATCTTCTTTCTGAGCATCCTTTATTCTTTGAATTAGGGTCGGAGATACCCTAATATTCTCAAAAATCGCCCCACGTCTCGATTCGCGAGGACACCAATCTCGAACATCCTCAAGCATTTTCCATTCCCGAACCATCATCGAAGCCACATAAGATTTTCTACTAATCGCATCGGCTACCACATTCGCCTTCCCCGGATGATAAGAAATCGTACAATCATAGTCCTTTAAAAGTTCCATCCATCGACGCTGACGGTTATTCAATTCCTTTTAAGAGAAGAGGTATTTCAAGCTCTTGTGATCGGTAAAAATCTCAAACTTCGCTCCATAAAGATAGTGATTCCACTTATGAAGAGAAAATACAATAGCCGCTAACTCCATGTCGTGAGTAGGATAATTATGTTCACTCGGGCTCAACTTCCTCGAAGCATACGCAATCACTTTCCCATTCTGCATCAAAACACAACCCAAACCCTCTTTCGAATCATCACTGTAAATAACTAAATCGTCATTCCCATTTGGTAACGCAAGAATAGGAGCCGTAGTTAATCTCTTCTTTAATTCATCAAAGCTACTTTGACATTTTTCATTCCACACAAACGGTACATCCTTCCGGGTTAACTGAGTCATCGGAGTAGCAATCCTCGAAAACCCTTCTATAAACCTTCTGTAATACCCGGCTAAACCCAGAAAACTTTTGATCTCGGTCACTGACTCGGGTCACTTCCAATCCACTATGGCTTCTATCTTTGAAGGATCCACAGAAATCCCATCTGTAGAAATAACATGACCCAGAAATGGAACCTTCTCGAGCTAAAATTCGCATTTACTAAACTTCGCAAACAACTGCTCCCTCGCAAGAATGGATAAAACTATCCTCAAGTGTTGCTCGTGCTCCTCTCGAGATTTAGAGTAGACAAGAATGTCGTCGATGAAGACCACCACGAATGAGTCAAGATAAGGATGGAAAACCCGGTTCATCAAATCCATAAACACGGCAGGCACGTTAGTCAACCCAAACGGCATAACCAAGAACTCGTAATGACGATAACGAGTGCAAAAAGCAGTCTTCAGAATATCCTTCGATCGAATCTTCAACTGATGGTACCCACTCCTCAAATCAAGTTTAGAAAACACCACAGACCCTTGAAGCTGATCAAACAAATCATCAATGTGCGGTACAAGATACTTGTTCTTCACTGTAACCTGATTCAACTTTCGGTAATCGATACACAATCTCAAAGAACCGTCTTTCTTCCGCACAAAAAAATCGGTGCTCCCCACGGGGAAACACTAGGGCGGATAAACCCTCGGTCAAGCAACTCTTGCAACTGAACCTTTAGTTCCTTCAACTCTGCGGGAGCCAACCTATACGGTGCCTTTGAAATCGGAGCCGTACCCGGTAAAAGGTCGATACAAAACTCTATCTCACGATCTGGAGGCATATCATATTCAGAAGAGAAAACATCGGGAAATTCTCTAACTACCCGAACACTCTCCAAACTAGGGGATTCTTTCCTAGTATCAAGTACACTAGCCAAGTACCCCTCACAACCACGGTGCAATAATCTCCTAGCTTTCACATAAGAAATGATACTAATATTTCTACCCAAAGGCATAGCCTCAAAAGTAAACTTAGGCACATCAGGGATGGAAAAATTAACGACCTTTCTACGACAATCGACAGAAGCATGGTATTTGCTCAGCCAATCCATACCCAAAATGACATCAAAGTCTTGAATCGGAAGGACTACTAAGTTCGCACACAAGACATGACCACAAATAAGAACATCACAAGCACGAAAGACTTTGTCAGTCACCAAACACTCTCCCATAGGAGTCGACACCTCTAACACATAGGGCAAAGACTCAGATGCCGCATTTAGTAAAGAAGCAAATTGCACAGAAATGTAAGAATGAGATGATCCTGGATCAACTAACGTACGCGCGCTCACATTAGATATAGAAACAATACCTCCAATCACTGAGGGATCATCTGCCTGATGCTGATTCATTGCAAACACTTTTCCTTGGACCTTGGCCTTTCCCGTAGCATCCCTTTTCTGACCCTGTGGAGCCCCAGCTCCTACCCCAGTCGGTTGACCTCTGAATCTCGGGCAATCCTTCGCAAAATGCCCCAACTGCCCACAGTTAATACATTTCCCCTGTTTCTTCCAACACTGGTCCTCCGAGTGTCCTCCCCTTTGGCAATATGAACAGAGTCTCCTATTTTGGTTCCCTTGGTTCCCGGCAGTAGTACCCGGGTTCCTTGGGATCGGTTTCCCTCGGGACTGAGACTGTCCCCCAAAATTACCTCAGTTATCTGAACGGGATTGTGGCTTGCTCTGCCCTCCTTGCTTGCTAGTGTTAGTCACCTCGACCTTATTCTTATGCTCCCCTATATCTTGCTCGATCAAGTATGCACGGTCTACCGTATCCTGGAATGTCACAATCCTCCGGGCTATAAGTTGAGTACGGATGGAAGTCTTCAAACCCCGGATGAATCTCATAGCTTTCTGCTCCTCAGTCCTCACAAGATAGTCACAATACCGGGCTAATTCTGTGAACTTAGCCGAGTACTGAGCTATAGACAACAAACCCTGCTCCAAGTTGAGAAGCTCGATCTCCTTTCGGTTCTGGTCCACCACCGGAATAAAATGCTCTTTGAACTTCCGTACGAACAATTCCCACGCATACACTGTGTGAGTGTCATCCCAACTCGCTTTAACTCCTTTCCACCAATGCTCGGCGGCCCCAACCAATTTATAAGCCGCAAACCGGACCCTATCCTCGTCCGTGCACCCAAACACATCATAAAATTTCTCCATAGACTCAACCTATAGTTCGGCCTTCTTCACATCGGGCTCACCATCGAACTCCTTTGGTTTTAGTTTCAGAAATTGTTCCAACCCGTATCGCGGAGGTGCCACATGCCTCTCTCTTGGCCCTTGGTCATGAATTGCCTTCATGGCCGCCTCAAACATGTCTTGGAACATAGCACGGTTCTCTTCCCGAAGATCATTCTGATTCTGAGCCCCACTAGAACCTTCACCCGTTCTTCTTCTAGCCATTGAGAACAATTACCTGCATAAAACATCAACCGTTACTCACTCCGAACACAACTACCCTCCTAGGTCATACTAGTCCACCTAGACTTATGCTTAGAGCTAAACCATAGCTCTGATACCAACTGTCGCGACCCCGACCCCGCGGGCCTGGAGTGCGCGAGCTGGACGTCGACTTAAACAACAAACACTAAAATAATAAAGATAAAATTTTCCTTTTATACCAAAAGATGATAACACAAAGTTTTGGAATCTGACTTGAACAACAGAATATAAACTAGTGTGAGCTCCATAAGCTTACACCCAAAAATAATAAAATATACAAATTCTAATGACGTCAAGTTTGGTACAACTATCCCCAAAAGGTTACACATTTATGTAATGTAAACCCACCAATAACAACTTGCCCAAAAGCTCAACCCTCGCGACGTCCTCCTCGTGATCAGCGAGTCTAATCCTTTCCTCCTGGGGGGGGGTTAAGGAAAAACAAAGATAAAAGAAAGGGGGTGAGATAAATCTCAATAAGTCACTAATGCAACTACATGACATGCTACGATGCAATAAGCAATAAACAATAATAAATATCACTTAGCACATAGCATTTATCAACTAAGAGATAGCAGCGGAAATAAACAAGTAACAAAGGATATTAGCCAAGGTTTTCCAACTGAAAGAACCAAATAAAGGTCGCTGCGCAGCTTCAATAATCAACAATCAACATCTTCGTAGTAGCATGAAAGCTTGAAGAGAACACCCCCGGTACCGGAACCAATAACAAAGTAACGTGCCACAAAGGGCGGGAGCCATGCCACAAAGTCATGCTCCAAAACGTGTAGCTAGAATACTCACAAAAGGAGCTAGCTCATCCCATCCAAGGCCAATCTGGATGAGGAAAGAAGGACCAATGGGCGATGATATACTGGACTTGGCTTGTGCCATTATAGTATTATCCATTGCCTGACTCGATACACAAATAACCAGCTGGACTTTCAAATGAAAGCTAAGTAATAAACACTAGCTTAAATAACAACCACTGATTCCAAAGTAGGGAATCCTTATCAAGAAGTCACCAAGAAAGTGAAATGAACCAACAACACACAATTAAAGTGTTCCAATAATCTCAACAATGATAACACAATTCCCATATCACATTTAATCACAAAGGTCCAGTTAACTCAAGAACACAACCAAAACTACTCACTCATCTTGAAGAGCTCAAGGAGAGCTTTAAAACGATAATTTATACGCCTAAAACGGAGTCCGGATAAGGGAGTTATGAACTATTGAAGATCGTCTACGAAAGGTACAAGAGGATGAAGCTCAGGGCTTGTACAGCGAAGGGGGCGCACGCCCGCGCAGAGAGGGTGCACACGCCCGCGCAGAGAGGGTGCACACGCCCTGGAGGATCAGAAGGTTCTTTCAAAAAGAGCCAGAGGAGGGTGCGCGCGCTCGCCCGAAAAGGGTGCGCACGCCCTAGGTGATCAGAAGGTTTGAATTGCTGAAACAAAGAGGGAGCGCACGCCCCCTAGATAATGGTGCGCGCGCCCTAAGATGATCAGAAGGTTTTAATGCAAAAGGGCATAAGGGTGCGCATGCCCCCTCCCAAAGGGTGCGCGCGCCCCCTTGCCCGGAGGGGCAAATTCCGGCCAAAATTCTGGGTTTCTTCCATTTTCAACCCAAAATCAAACCAAACCCAAATCTTCACCATTTCAAGCCAAACTCAAGACTAACACTACCAATATATAAACTAAAGTACCCACACCACTTGGAAGCCAAAAGAACTCCTAGAACATCATCTAAAGAACCTCAATCAATGATGATTCAAATACCAAATTTTCACAAAAATGAACAAAAGTGTAAATCACTCCCAAATCCACCCAAGATGCAACAAATAGCATTCATATCATCAAATAAACATGGAGTAGCATTTCTAGCATAAAATGGTGGGGGGGGAAAGCAACTTACCCGGATTTCTCAAAGTTGACGGAATTCGAATATTTTTTGTTCTACGCGATCCTATCGACGATCTAAACACATTTCATAAAATGAGCACTAAGAAAAGATGAGAGGAAGTGGATGAAAATGAAGAGAGAAGGGAGAGAGAAATCTTACCTTTTTCTGTGGAGAGAGTTGCTGGGAATGGGATGGAGGTGAGGGAGAAGAGAGGGAGTAGGAAGATGATTATTTGAACATTTACACTTAGACCCCTCCCCTACTACTACCCTTTACAAGTAAACTCCCCACTAACAATTAAGACTCAACACTTCTACACTAGCACAAATGGCCCAAATAAAATGCTAGGCATAATTTATTATAACACATGAAATGCACACATAAATTATTAATTAAATAATAATTTAAACAATTAAATAAGAAATAAATAAATAATTAAATATTTATTATTTGAAAATAGAGACGGGTTTTCGGGGGTCGTGACATGTATGGCGTGAAATGTCAGATTTTTACAGATCACAAGAGCCTTAAGTATATTTTCACCCAGAAAGAGTTGAACATGAGACAACGAGATGGCTAGAACTTCTCAAGGATTACGACTGTGAAATATTGTGTCATCCTGGGAAAGCCAACAAGGTGGCAGATGCCTTAAGTAGGAAGAATCACGGGATGTTGGCGACGTTGATCTCTAAGGGGGTAATTATATGGAATAATGTTAAGGAAGTGAACTTAGTATTAAAAGTAAACGGATATTTGACTCGATTGACGTTACAACCTGCACTGTTGAGCAGAATTAAAGAGGCACAAGAGTTAGACGAGGAGAGAGAAGCCCTAATCGGAAAAGGACGGGTAAAAGATCTTCACATGGACGAAGATAGAATTTTGAGGTACCAAAAGAGAATATGGGTGCCAAATAATGACGAAATTAAGAGAGAGATACTGAGGGAAGCTCATTGTTCGAAGTTCTCCGTACATCCGGGAAGTACTAAAATGTATAGGGATCTGAGGGAGTCGTATTGGTGGAATAATATGAAGAATGATGTGGCAGAGTATGTGCACAGGTGTCTGACATGTCAACAAGTGACAAGCGAACATCAGAAGCCATCAGGATTACTACAATCATTACCAATTCCTGAGTGGAAGTGGGAGAACATTGCCATGGATTTTGTAAGTGGATTGCCGAAGACGACAGGAAAGTGTGATGCGATATGGGTTATCGTAGATCGATTGACTAAGTCGGCACATTTTCTAGCAATTAAGAAGACTGATTCGTTAGAGAAGTTGGCCAAATTGTATATCGATGAGATAGTGAGACTACATGGGATACCGGTCACAATCGTGTCCGACCGAGGCGCAAGGTTCACTTTGAAATTTTGGAATAGCTTACAGGAGGCGCTGGGAACAGAATTGACCCAGAGCACGGCGTTTCATCCGCAGACAGATGGTCAGTCAGAAAGGACTATCCAGACACTAGAAGATATGCTAAGGGCTACTTCGTTAGATTGGCCAAATGCATGGGACGAACATTTATCATTGGTGGAATTCGCGTACAACAACATCTTCCATGCAAGTATTGGGATGGCACCTTATGAAGCATTATATGGGAGGAAGTGTAGATCACCGGCTTGTTGGGATGAAGTTGGTGAGAAAAAGTTAAGTGGACCGGAACTTGTACAAGTTACGGCAGATAAGGTACAACAGATTCGGAAATGGCTACAGACTGCGCAGAGTAGACAGAGATCCTATGCAGATAACAGAAGGAGGGAACTAGAATTTCATCTAGGGGATCGAGTATTCCTAAAGATATCGCCTACGAAAGGAGTTATGCGTTTCGGAACTAAAGGAAAGCTAAGTCTACGATATGTGGGGCCGTTCGAAATTCTCGATAGGATCGGGGAAGTAGCTTATCGATTGGTGTTACCACCAGTGCTAGATGGAGTATATAATGTGTTCCATGTCTCCATGCTAAGGAAGTATATTCATGATCTGAGTCATGTGATCGAGTACAAGCAGTTAAGAGTTCGGGCAGATTTGACATACGATGAACGCCCGATCAAGATCCTTGACAAAAAAGATGAGATTGTAAGAAAGCGTGCGATTCCCTATGTGAAAGTGCAATGGAGTAATCACACGGAAAGAGAAGCGACATGGGAACTAGAAAGTGAAATGTGTGAATTGTACCCGGACATCTTCTCAGATTAAGATTGGTTAAAGTTTGAGGACAAACTTCCTTTAAGGGGGTAAGAATGTAATGACCCGATATTTTTTTTTATTTTATTAGTTTATTTTATTTATGTTAATTCATTTTAATTAAATGATAATTAAGGTTAATGGGTTAACTAAGGAAGTGGGCTAGGTAATTAAAGAGTTGGACCAAAAATTGTAATGGGCTCAAGTGGGTTAGTTTGAATTTAAAACAAATAGATCAAGCCCAATTAACAACTAACCAAAGTATAAAACCTTGAGTTAGTGAATTTTAGGTTTTATTTTATTTACCAAAAAAACAAAATAACAAAAACCCTAATCATCACCACCAAAGGCAGCGGCCGCCGACCAAGGGAGGAGGGAGAAGAGTTTTCACCATTTTTTTTGAAGTATAATCCGATCATTCTCAAGGTAATGCCAAACCTCACCCTCCAAAATTTATTTCATTGAATTTGGATAAATAAAATTTAAGTTATGCATGTTTTAAGAGAATAATCATTACGGTTTGCATGCTAGTAAATGAATAGTGAGAAATTTTAATTGCTAAAAGCTTAGATTCAAAGGCTATGATAAAATGATGATCCCCATGTGTAGCTTTATTTTAAGATTAACCCCTGTGATCATAAATTGAATAAATCCATGTTTTATAATGTATGGGAATTGAACAAATAAGGAATTGAGGTTAATTAGGATTTAACAAAAAAAGAGAAAAAAATATGGATTCACCCCATAAGGGTTTCGGCCGAATGGCCTTATGATGTTGGGAATTGTTTTGTTGATTTCTTTTAATATTGTTAGCGATTATTGAATAAATGGATGTTAGAAATTTACAAAGAAAATTAAGAACAAGAAAAATTGACCAAATCTATAAATCTTGATGCTATAAAATTTGCCCTAAAAGCTATATGAATTGGGTATTAATTCTTGATTTAGGATGTTAATAGTTTGGACGGAAAAGTTAGTGTTTTCGTTAGATTTATAATGAAAAGAGAACATGATCCTTAAGAGAGTTATTGGAAAGTTAGAAAACTAACTTGAAAGAATGTAATAAGTACTTGGAAGACCTTGAAAGTTAGAAAGTTAATGAGAAGAGGGAAGATTAAAAGATTTCAGTTAGTTTCCTAACGGAAAAGGATTAAACTGATAAAGTTTAAAGTTAAAAGGAATGAAAAGGAAACCTTTGAGGTTAAAGGGGTCTAAGTGATTAAAAAGAAACTTGGGGGACCTTTACGCACAAAACCAAAGTCAAAGGACCTTCCTGCGATTAAATGAAAGTCAAAGGATCAAATTGTAATTAAACTAAAGTTGGAGGATTAAATTGTAATTAAACAGAAGTTGAAGGATCAAATTGTAATTAAACTAAAGTTGAAGTATCAAATTGCAATTAATCCAAAGTTGAAGGATCAATTTGTATTTAATCCAAAGTTGAAGGGCTTATTTACAATTTTATCAAAGTTGAAGGACTGACTCGTAAATCAAAGTCAGAGACTTAAACGTAAGTAAAGAAGTAAAGAAATAAAGAAGTAAAAACACATCTCTCAGTTAACTAAGTAGAAGTAGTTAACATCGTAAGTGGATACTAAAGTAAACTATTCGATGCTTTGTAGATTCACACAAGGAGAACATTGCAAGGAAAAGCACTCAAGGTAAGGGATTACGTTCCTTACTGTTATTTGAACTCCTGTTGATTGGAACTCTATATTTCTTTCTATAAGTTAGACTATCAATATGGCATAATAGTATTTGAATAAATTCCGCGTTATTGAACGTTCTTTTGGAAGAATCCTTACTTAGTGATGTCCCCATTGATCCACTAAGTATCAAAGACTGAAACTTGTTATCACATACTTGTACCTTGGTATGTTCACATCCTAATTCGTAAGTTAATCACTTACTTGTTGGAATGTACAATGTCCAGTTAGAAAAGACAATATCGGGACAGTCCAGTTAGAAAAGACTCGTCCTTAAACTAGGGATTGCATGAATGATCACATTGTTGGTAGTGGTGCCCTAGGCACGTTCAATAAACGTTGTAATTGTTATCATTTATTTCATATAAATAAAGAGATGTTTTGATTATTATTGTTGTTCATGTTTACTTATAATAATCTCCGTCCCTAGTACTTGTTAAGCACTAGTATAAAGGCTAAATGATCATGGGATGATCATGTTAGATTTATGGGTACTTTTTTGGAACAAGGTACTGGACATGACCCGCTGTATGAGATTTATGTCATGGTATATGTCGTACATATATCTCATATTAGTTATGTCATTTGAATCCTTAGACATGAAGTTATTATAGTCTTCAACTTGATGAACATTATGTTTGACATATTCAAACGCTACCTTTAACCGGGAAGTTATAAAGGGTATGATTGGCATAATCGGATTCACGTAGGGAAGAGTAATAAGCTAAATGGATTTTTCCCTCTTCGGAGAGATGTCAAGCTTGGGCCTCTCGTAGGAATGATGTTGATGAAATTGTTCGGCCGAACTCAAATGAATTGATTAGATCAATGTCATTTGTATTATCAACATATTCGGAATCGAGAAAGTATTGAACAAAACAAGTTTGTTGACCATGACTTGTGTTCAATGACATCGTGGACAAAGAGATTATGACATGTTCTAAAGGAATGCAAACTTGTATCTAGTTTATTATTTGGGTAGGTATGACGGTTTGCTAGAACCTAATCATATCTTATGTTTTCATGTTTGAACCCATTGCCAACTTAATGTAATCCTAGAGGGTCACACACAATAGAACGAATCTTAAATAAGGACTGTATTGGAATTTGGAAATTTGGGAAATATGGGGAAAGTGTGCGACCGCACAAAGGGCTTGGGCGGCCGCACAGTTTAGCTCAGAAAGTACCAGAAACCTTCCAGATAGATGTGCGACCGCACAAGGGTTTTGGGCGGCCGCACACCCTGTCGGGACTGTTTTCCTAATTTGTTTTGGAAAATAATTTTGGACGGGTTTAGACACAAGTTTCCTATTTGGAATAGGTCTTACTTATATATAAACAGCCAAATTCGGGCCAGAACACATCATAGCTTTTGTGCAAGTCTCCAAAGAGTTTGAGAGAGTTTTTATTTTGTTCTAAGACATCTTAGATTGAAGAACAAAATAATACACAAACCAATATTCAATATAGTTTATATCAATTGTGGAAACGTGTTTCACAATTTGGTCTAGCAATCAAGATCAAGTGTTCTTGATATTCCTTCGTGGTGTGGATACCGCTAGAGGGTGAAACTCATCATCTTCAAGTTCGTGTTCTTGCTTGTTCGTGATCAAAGTTTCAATTTCTCCACCAAGGTCAAAGACCAAATTCAAAGTCATCAAGGGTTATTTTTCTAGTATTCATATTGTTATATTTGATTTAATCGTATGAATGGATCTATGGGCTTTGGGTTTCATAAAATTTTAAATGCTATATTCCGCTGCGCATGTTACTACGAAACCCAACAGTGGTATCAGAGCCCCGTTCATGTTGATTAATTCAATACCTAGATCATGTTGTGTGTATATAAATTGTTTATGTGCCCTAGCATGATATGAATATTGGATTATATGATGTTTATGTGTTATGTGATTTTATGTGGTTTATTGTTTTACAAAATTAATCGCACGATTCAATCGCAATTAATATTATGATGGATTCTGAATTGTTTGATTATTAATTCTGATTGGATCATGGTTTTAATAATCTGGGAAAAACAATTTTGAGACAAATTTTCGAACTTTAAAATTGCCTTCTGATCCTCCTGTGCGATCGCACAAAATAACGTGGGCGGCCGCACATGTTTGGGCGACCGCACAGTTATTTTTGGACGGCCGCACAATGCAATCAGAATGCTGATTCTTTTTGCCTTTTGATCAGATTTTGAATTTTCAAAAGGGTCTAACGAAACCAGTAACAGAACCAGGCCAGACCTGCTGATCTGGAATGGGTTTTGGGTAGTTGGTTTGGGTGTGGATCTTGGGGTTTGATTCTCCTATTTGTTTTGATCTTGTGATTCTAAGATTGGCTCAAGGTTTGGATGGCTAATCTACGTTCATCGAGATTGTGTTTCCCAAACTTGATCGCAATCAAAGTTTCAAAGATAAAACGAAGTTATAATTATGAAGAGTTCATAATTGCTAAAATTGAGAAACAAAGTTCTTGATTCAATGATTGGAGATTCATGTGGAATTGTGGATGCAATTGGCCTACGTTCATCGAGACCATCTATTGCTTAGTTTCGGACACATGGACTACTTTCTTGGTTTCTTGAATTAGTGCGGAATTATGGATGCCTTATGGCTTAGTTTTGGCCGCACTTCTTGTTATCTTGATTTGGAGATAATAACCAAAGTTGAAGTAGTCTCATCCTCATAATTATAGAGAAACTAATGACACATAAATATTATGCTTAAATTAATGGAGATTAATTTAGTGGCTAAACTTGATGCGTAACATGTTTATATTATGTGCTCATAAATGTGTTGTATGCTATAGTTGATGAACCTTCAAAGAAAGTTTTAAGTCCTTTTGCCATGCCATGATTAAAACACTTGTTTATACATGGGTAATTTTGTGTGGGCTCGCCAAAGCGAGGTGCATTGATATTATTAATGTATGAGAAAGATGAGTGAATAAGAGTTTCCTATGCGTTTAAAATGGTTGGACTTAATTAAGCGTCAAAACAGTTTTGGGCTTAAGGCAAAGATGAGATTTAACATGCTTTTCGAAATTAGATTTCTTAAAGAATCTCATGGAAAAGAACTGAGAGTCATATGAGATATGATTGACAAGAGTTGTCTACCTAATTAATTTGATTTTGAGCGGTGCGCCAAAGCGTACTTAAGATTAAATTAAAGCAGGATCTTAACCCATTTAAATTATACTATACATTGGATGTATAAAGAAGGTTGTATAATTTAGTGGGAGTATTTTTGTTTGAAAAATACATTGTTTATTTCTTTAATGAAAAACCTGTACTTATTAAATTTTGGAAATTTTGCTTATTTGTAGACAATGACTGCTAACACTCAATCAATTTCGTTGCGATCGATCCTTGAGAAGGATAAGCTCCAAGAGAATGGTACTAACTTTATGGATTGGATCCGTAGCCTAAGAATTGTTCTAAGGCAAGAAGATAAGTTGTACATTTTCGATGGGCCACTTCCTGTTGAACCAGAACCTACTGCCCCTAGGGCAGAAAGAGACAGTTACAAGAAACATCGTAATGATTCTAGAGATGTAAGCTGTCTCATGCTTGGTACCATGTGCTCAAAACTCCAACAAAGTTTGGAACATTTGAAAGCCTATGAGATAGGCGTGGAGTTGAGAGCAATGTTTCAAGAACAAGCTAGGCAAGAGAGGTACAAGACCATTGTTGCATTCACTGTCGCGACCCCGACCCCGCGGGCCCGGAGTGCGCGAGCTGGACATCGACTTAAACAATAAACTCAAAAATAACGAAGATAAAAATTTCCTTTTTATACCAAAAGATGATAACACAAAGTTTTGAAATCCAACTTGAACAACAGAATAAAAACTAGTGTAAGCTCCACAAGCTCACACCCAAAATAATATAATATACAAATTCTAATGACGTCAAGTTTGGTACAACTATTCCCCAAAAAGGTTACACATTTATATAATGTAAACCCACCAATAACGACTTGCCCCAAAAGCTCAACCCTCGCGACGTCCTCCTCGTGATCAGCGAGTCTAATCCTTTCCTCCTGGGGGGGGGTTAAGGAAAAACAAAGGTAAAAGAAAGGGGGTGAGATAAATCTCAATAAGTCACTAATGCAACTACATGACATACTATGATGCAATAAGAAATAAACAATAATAAATATCACTTAGCACGTAGCAATTATCATTTAACAGATAGCAGCGGAAATAAACATGTAACAAAGGATATTAGCCAAGGTTTCCCAAATGATAGAACCAAATAAAGGTCGCTGCGCAGCTTCAATAGTCAACAATCAACATCTTCATAGTAGCATGAAAGCTCGAAGAGAAAACCCCCGGTACTGGAACCAATAATAATAAGGGGACAGTGACACACAGTCAAAGCCCAAAAACCAATAGCTAAAGTGCTCACAAAGGGGCTAGCTCATCTCACATCGAAGGCCGATCTGGAGGAGGGAAATAATGGGGCAAAACAATGGTCAACATCATAATAGACTTGGCTGTGCCATCATAATGTCTCGCATCGCCCGAAACACACACAAGTACCAGCTGGACTTTCAAGTAAAGGCTAAGTAATAAAATACTAGCACGATAAACAACTAATGATTCCAAAGTAGGGAACCATTCCAAATAAATTACCACAAAGGTAAACCAATCCAAACAACACATCAAGGATGGACCACATTCCCAAACTGATACTTAATAAAATTCCATAACATATTTATTCACAAAATAATCAATTCCAATTAATAAAGTGTTCCACGATGTTAACTTAGGTTAATTAGAAGAATAAAACCTAAACTAGGTAAGCCATTAGTCTTAAACCAAGCAAAAAGGAAGATTTCTGGAACAGGGGACGGGCGGGCGCCTGGAGGGGGTCGGGCGGGCGCTTAATTGACCAGAAGGTCTGGTCGCATAAAAAGCTGGGTAGACGGGCGCCTGGTCCAACCCGGGCGGGCGCCTGGTCTGGTTCTTGGCCGGGAATCAGCAGCTGGTTCATGGCCGGGAATCAGCAGCTGGGTTCTTCATTTTTTCTTACCCATTTCACACATTCTCAAAATCCACTACAACCAACTTTCCACCAAGCATTAATATGAACCAAAACAACTTATAACTAGAAAGGGACCTAAATCACATCCTCTATCAACCCAAACTAAGATTGAAACCCAACATTCATCAAAATCACCATTTTTAACCAAAAACCAAAATAAATTCCAAATAAATTCCAAACTCAATCAAACATCAAATATAACAACTTAAGCATTATATAAACATGATATGAACATTTTAGCATAAAAATGGGGGAAAAGCAACTTACTTGGAATTTCTCAAAGATGATGGAATTCAAATATTTTTAGCTCCCTACGATCCTATCGACGATCTAAACACATTTCATAAAATGAGCACCAAGAAATAGAGGGAGGAAGATGACTAAAAATGAGGAAGAAGGGAGGGAGTTCTTACCTTTCCACAATTGGAGGAGAGAGAGAGAAAGAGTATGCTGGGAGAGATGAGGGAGTAGGGTGAGGAAGAGAGTGAGGGAGAAGGAACAGTAGGGAGGGAGTAGGAAAAATGATTTGAAAACTTACACTTAGGCCCCCTCCTCACTACCTAGCACAAATAAACCCATATCACCCTTCTACCCACTTAACCCAATATCAACCAAATAATGCTAGACACAAGTTAATATTATGAGCTATAAAACGCGCACATAAATAATTAAATCAAATAAATAAATAAATAAATAATTATTTATCAATAAAATAGAGACGGGTTTTCGGGTCGTGACATTCACTACTTGCAAAATGAATGAAGGGCAACAAGTGAGTCCTCACATGCTGAAAATGAAAGGTTATCTAGAGCACCTTGAGAAACTTGGCTATCCAATCCCATTGGAGCTAGCCACGGATCTCATTCTTAATTCATTGCCTAAAAGTTATAATCAGTTTGTGATGAATTATAAGATCCATGGAATGGATAAGAATCTCTCCGAGTTGCATGGGATGCTTAAAACTGCGGAGATGAAGATTGCGGAGAAAGGTTCTCCCGTGATCTTGGTTCATGATGGGAAGAAGGCTAGTGCCAAAGGAAAGGGTAAGAAAGTTGTCAAACCCAAGATAAGCAAGGCAAAGGTTGCCAAGGCTTCTGAGGCAAAACCCGATTCACAAAAGGATGCAATCTGTTTCCATTATCAAGAAATTGATCATTGGAAATGTAATTGCAAGGCTTTCTTGGAAGAGCAAAAGAAGAAGAAGAGCAGTAAGGCTGCGTCGACTTCAGGTATCTATAAGATAGATATTCTCCTTTCTACCACTGATTCTTGGGTATTGGATACCGGATGTGGTTCTCACATTTGTTTAAAATGTGCAGGGTCTAAAGAATAGGAGACTACTTAAAGATGGTGAAGTAGACCTACGCGTGGGGAATGGAGCAAGAGTTGCTGCATTAGCCGTAGGGACTTATGAAGTCACTTTACCTTCCGGATTAATTCTTGTTTTGAACAATTGTTATTATGTTCCGGATTTAAGTAGAAATATTATTTCAATTTCTTGTTTGGATAATGATGGTTTTAAGTTTCTTATTGAGAATAAGAAATTTTCTATTTATTTAAATGATGTGCTTTATGGTATTGCTAATTCATTTAATGGCCTTTATATCTTGGATGTCAAGAATGAAAATAATGAAAATATCTATCATATAAATAAGAAATCTAAACCTAATAATGTAAACCATTCTTATTTGTGGCATTACCATCTTGGTCATATTAATGAGAAGCGTATCTCTAAACTCCATGGGGACGGTCTCTTGGGTTCGTGTGACCTTGGGTCATATGATACTTGTCAGTCGTGTCTTCTTGGGAAAATGACTAAGACACCTTTTACCAAGCTAGGTGAAAGGGCAAGCTACTTATTGGGGTTGATACATTCCGATGTATGCAGACCATTAAGTAGCAATGCTAGGGAAGGATTTCAAAACTTCATAACCTTCACTGATGATTATAGTAGATTTGGGTATGTTTACCTAATGAAACATAAAAGTGAAGCATTTGAGATATTTAGAATATTTCAAAATGAAGTAGAAAAACAACTTGGCAAAAGTATTAAGGCACTTCGATCAGATCGAGGTGGAGAATACTTAAGTCATGAATTTGATGATCATCTAAAGAATTGTGGAATAGTTTCACAATTGACTCCACCCGGAACACTACAATGGAATGGTGTGTCCGAGAGGAGAAATCGGACTTTGTTAGACATGGTTCGATCAATGATGAGTCAAGTTGATCTTCCAATATCGTTTTGGGGTTACACTCTAGAAACCGTTGCTTTCACACTAAATCGTGTTCCAACTAAATCGGTTCAAAAGACTCCATATGAGATGTGGAGCGGAAAGAAGCCTTGTCTGTCTTTCATGAAGATTTGGGGTTGTGAAGCTTTTGTCAAACGACTTGTCTCCGACAAACTAGCACACAAATCTGATAAATGTATTTTCGTGGGATATCCTAAGGAAACTAAAGGATATTACTTTTACAACCGTGAGGACAACAAAGTTTTTGTTGCCCGAACTGGTGTCTTTCTAGAGAAAGAGTTTCTCTCCAAAGAAATCAGTGGGAGTAAAATAAATCTTGAAGAGATTCGAGACCCAGAAAATGACATTGAACAAATAATGGAACAAGAACAAGAACCACAAGGTATTGTGGAACCTGTTCAAAATACACAAGCAACTCGCAGATCTAGTAGGTTACGATCCGAGCCCGAGAGATATGGATTTCTCGTAACGGATAATAATGAGGTGTAAATCATTGAGAATGATGAACCGTCAACCTACCAAGAGGCGATGTCTTCTCCTGATTCGGATAAGTGGCTTGGAGCCATGGAATCTGAATTGTAATCCATGCAAGACAATCAAGTTTGGAACTTGATTGATGTGCCCGAAGGTGTAAAAACCATAGGATGCAAATGGGTCTTCAAGAAAAAGACTGACATGGATGGGAAGGTGCATACTTACAAAGCTAGACTTGTAGCGAAGGGGTATAGGCAAGTTCATGGTATTGACTATGATGAAACTTTTTCACCCGTAGCAATGATCAAGTCTATAAGAATTTTGCTCGCCATTGCCGCATATCATGACTATGAAATATGGCAAATGGACGTCAAAACCGCTTTCCTAAATAGAAAACTACAAGAGGATGTGTATATGACACAACCAGAAGGTTTTGAACAAGATTCTAAGGTATGCAAATTGCAGAGATCCATCTATGGATTGAAGCAGGCTTCTAGGAGTTGGAATCTCCGTTTTGATGAATCGGTCAAAGAGTTTGGTTTCATCAAGAACGAAGATGAGCCTTGTGTATACAAGAAGATTAGTGGGAGCATAGTGCTATTCCTTATTTTATACGTGGATGACATATTACTCATTGGAAACGATATTCCTACACTTCAGTCCGTAAAGACTTGGTTAGGAAAATGCTTCGCAATGAAAGATATGGGTGAAGCCGCATATATACTTGCTATTAAGATATATAGAGATAGATCAAGGAGGCTACTAGGTTTAAGTCAAAGTACATACATTGACAAGGTCATTAGAAGATTCCGCATGGAAAATTCTAAAAGAGGAACCTTACCAGTGTTACATGGAATTTCTCTAAGCAAGACTCAATGTCCTAAGACAAAAGATGAGCGTGAGAAAATGAATGATGTTCCATATGCTTCGGCAATTAGGTCCATCATGTATGCCATGATTTGTACTAGGCCGGGTGTATCTTATGCTTTAAGCATGACAAGTAGATACCAATCCGATCCCGGTGAAAATCACTGGATGGCTGTAAAAGCGATTCTTAAGTACTTGAGAAGAACTAAAGATTCGTTTTTGGTCTATGGAGGAATGGAAGATGATATCGTGGTAAATGCTTACACAGATGCAAGCTTCCAAACCGACAAAGATGATAGTCGATCGCAATCGGGTTTTGTATTTATGTTAAATGGTAGAGCTGTAAGCTGGAAGAGTTCCAAGCAGAGTACAACCGCTGATTCTACAACAGAAGCTGAGTATATTGCTGCATCAGATGCTGCAAAGGAAGCTGTTTGGATTAAGAAGTTCATTACTGAACTTGAAGTGGTTCCTAGTATTGCTAATCCAATAGACCTTTATTGCGATAATAATGGTGCTATTTCTCAAGCAAAGGAACTAAGAGCGCATCAGAAATCCAAACACATACTTAGGCGTTTTCATATCATTCGAGAAATCGTTGATAGGGGAGACGTAAATATATGCAGAGTACCTACTGATGACAATGTCGCGGACCCGCTAACAAAGGGACTTCCACAAGCTAAACATGAAGGTCATGTTAGGTCCATGGGTATTAGATACATGGGAGATTGGGCCTAGGGCAAGTGGGAGATTGTTGGTAGTGGTGCCCTAGGCACGTTCAATAAACATTGTAATTGTTATCATTTATTTCATATCAATAAAGAGATGTTTTGATTATTATTGTTGTTCATGTTTACTTATAATAATCTCCGTTCCTAGTACATGTTAAGCACTAGTATAAAGGCTAAATGATCATGGGATGATCATGTTAGATTTATGGGTACTTGTTTGGAACAAGGTACTGGACATGACCCGCTGTATGAGATTTATGTCCTGGTCTATGTCGTACATATATCTCATATTAGTTATGTCATTTGAATCCTTAGACATGAAGTTATTATAGTCTTCCACTTGATGAACATTATGTTTGACATATTCAAACGCTACCTTTCACGTAGGGAAGAGTAATAAGCTAAATGGATTTGTCCCTCTTCGGAGAGATGTCAAGCTTGGGCCTCTCGTAGGAATGATGTTGATGAAAATGTTCGGCCGAACTCAAATGAATTGATTAGATCAATGTCATTTGTATTATCAACATATTCGGAATCGAGAAAGTATTGAACAAAACAAGTTGACTTGTTGACCATGACTTGTGTTCAATGACATCATGGACAAAGGGATTATGACATGTTCTAAAGGAATGCGAACTTGTATCTAGTTATACTATTTGGGTAGGTATGACGGTTTTCTAAAACCTAATCATATCTTATGGTTTCATGTTTGAACCCATTGCCAACTTAGTGTAATCCTAGAGGGTCACACACAATAGAACGAATCTTAAATAAGGACTGTATTGGAATTTGGAAATTTGGGAAATCTGGGGAAAGTGTGCGACCGCACAAAGGGCTTGGGCGACCGCACAGTTTAGCTCAGAAAGTACCAGAAACCTTCCAGATAAATGTACGACCGCACAAGGGTTTTGGACGGCCGCACACCCTGTCGGGACTGGTTTCCTAATTTGTTTTGGAAAAGAATTTTGGACGGGTTTAGACACAAGTTTCCTATTTGGAATAGGTCTTACTTGTATATAAACAGCCAAATTCGGGCCAGAACACATCATAGCTTTTGTGCAAGTCTCCAAAGAGTTTGAGAGAGTTTTTATTTTGTTCTAAGACATCTTAGATTGAAGAACAAAATAATACACAAACCAATATTCAATATAGTTCATATCAATTGTGGAAACGTGTTTCACAATTTGGTCTAGGAACCAAGATCAAGTGTTCTTGATATTCGTTCATGGTGTGGATACCGCTAGAGGGTGAAACTCATCATCTTCAAGTTCGTGTTCTTGCTTGTTCGTGATCAAAGTTTCAATTTCTCCACCAAGGTCAAAGACCAAATTCAAAGTCATCAAGGGTTAGTTTTCTAGTATTCATATTGTTATATTTGATTTAATCATATGAATGGATCTATGGGCTTTGGGTTTCATAAAATTTTAAATGCTATATTCCGCTGCGCATGTTACTATGAAACCCAACACACATGCCTTCTCTCAGGAATTGCCTGATTACAAGGATAATTCTAGACCCCGAGCATATATGTGTGGACACCATATATGTTACGACCTACACTAATGGCTTGAAAAAGCTAGGTGTACAAAATTGTACCTTTGGCATTGAGGATATAATGTACGTTGGAATTGACGGAACTAGAATGAATCCCTTTGGATCGTAGTGCCATAATCCTTTGAAGGTAAAATCTTAAGAGTATTATGACTGTATTGCTCTGCAGTTTTAAATCAAAAGTAATTGAACCTATCCTTGCAAAAGTCATTCACAGTGTTCGTTCTGGTCGTCTCTCCTTAGTAACCGGAGAGGCCACGTATGAACTTACTGAGCATTCATTCGCTCACCCCTTCTCTACAATTTCTATTTTAGGATTTAAGTAGGGGAAAAGGAAGGAGAGCAGCCGTAGATGGAACGGCAGATTTGAAGATTTATTATTTAGTTATTTTAAGAATAATTGATTACTCTGTTTAAGTTGAAATACATTAACGGCTAGGGTTGTTTACCTGCCGAGACAAGTTTTGATGGTTACGCTTCCGCATTTATGATGAACTGATGATGTAATAAAGGGTTGGTTTGAGAACCCTAATTTGAGGTAATTTTAATTATTGTTATTTAATGCCATTTAATGCTCAGATACAGTAAGAAAATTTGTGGTGTTACAAAATATATGTACATACAAGATCAGGAGCATAGCATGTTAAGAGTTTAAAATATCATGATATATCATAATTTAGAGGAGAGAACAACAAGAGTATCCACATTACATCATTTGGACATCAAATGGAAGTCTAGCCTAACAAGTTTGCTAGACCTCTTAACAAATTACATGATCAACTCCATCTTACATTTAGAGAAGTCACAAGATGAAGAAATTACCTAGATGGTGCTTCCTTTGCTTTCAAGGGAAGACTTTTTTGTGTTTTTCTTAAGGTGTTTGCCTTGTGGTTGAATGAGTGTTTTGTTTTGGTTTGTGTTTAGTGAGTATTTTGTGGTGGTGCTATGGTGGTGTGGTGGTGGTCTTGTGACTGAGATTTTGAATGCTTTTTTGGGTGCTAGAGAGAGCAAGAGAGTATGGGATGTGTTGTGTGTGAGTTCTTATGTGTGTTATGCTCTTGTATGGTAAAATGGATGAGGGGGGGTGGTAATATGGATGAGGGAGGTGGTAATATTTCACTTAGACCCCCTTGGTAGGTTTAGGGGTCAGATTTAGGGGTCAACCCCCGTCCATTTGCAGCTGGAAATGAGATAAATTTGATTTGAATGGAGGTGTTGCAATTTGGCCAACTTGCTGATGTACAGACAGAGGGGCAGTCGTACGGCAGCAGATGGGGCGTACGGCTTCAATGGTGGAGTACAGTGGTGGTGGTAGCTGGCTGGGCAATCCAAGGATGCCACTTGTCGTGCTCTGATTGGCCCTCTCTTTATCCACTTGGGCCAGCCACTTGTGGCCACTTGCTGGCTGATTATTGGCCACCCAAACTAATTTGAATTTTTTCAACGTGCATGATCACAAATAATGCTTCCGGTGTCGGTTCCGCAACAGTCCAAGATTTGTCCGGATGCGCGCATAACGATGCTTCGGTTTATCTTCGGTCCCTTCATGAAAGTTGCTTGAAATATTCTCGTGGTCATGTACGTACATCTACAATATGTTAATAGGCAAGGAATGACAATTATATATTTTTAAATGCAAAAAATAGACGGTAACAAGCAGATTCTAGGGATGCGGGCCCTGTTTCGGGTCCCGCAGCTAAAAAAATTGAAGTATACGCCTACTTACTCATTTTTTTGTTCTTATCATGAATTTGAAATCCGTTAATCCATTCGATGCACCGATAAGGGTCACGGAACTCCCGCACAGCCAAATCTGGGGCTTTAGGTCAATTTCAGGGTTTAGACCGATTAAAAGGGGGTTGATAAGGGGTGCGAGATCGGGGTGTCTACAGAGACCCTCGTCGAATCTCCTTGTAATGTAAATGGGATTCTATGATCACTAAGAGACAAATGATCTCGTCTAGGGTGTAACAGATGGGTCCAAAGCAGGACTTCCTATGTATCTCTTTCGAGAATCAAGCCTCCATATTTCTAACTCAAACAAACAATCAAACTAGCACAAAAAATGGTCGGTCCCGGATTCATGGTTTACCTATGTATCTCTTTTGAGAATCAGACCAATCATAGTTCAGGTTTATTGATTTTTTTTTAAAAACAAGGGTTTGCATTGAGATACATCGTCTCTTTGCTGGGGAGGAGATTGACATGAGAATGACTGGGCTCTCTCAAGCGTCCTACGTATCTTTTTTGGGGGAATCAAGTCAAAACGTAGTTCGGGTAGGTACAACTCAACATCAGGAGAAAACCATGATCAACAATACTCAAGGATTGACGCAAGGTACAATCAGGGTGGGGGGATACATCTCGAAATCCAGGAGATGACCTATTTTAACATCAAGATGAGTCGCATTTCTGAATCTGGGGATTGGTGCTAACCAACATTTTGTTAGAACGGGCGACTGAGTTCAACGGTGCGAACTACCTACGTATCCCTCCATCGGAATCAAGTCGAGTCGTAGTTCTGAAGAGAACCGACTCAACATCAATAGAAGGCTTAAGACCAACATTACTCAAGGATTGACGCAAGGTACAAATCTGAGTGGAGGTTCATCTCAAAATCTAGAGAAGAAACAAGTTCAATAAATACTTAAAGACTGCCAGATGGTACAATAAGAGAAATGGGGTATATCTTAAAATCAGATGACTACCAAGGGAAATAACAACGACTCGTCAAAGGTCAGACGCTTAGCGCCAATCAAAGGGAGGTACAACTCAATATCAAGAGAAGACCAATAGAAAATTATAATTTTTTTTTTAAATGAGGATACGATGCATTCTGAGCTATGTCCAAATTCCTTGGCTTTTGAGTTGCTGTGTGATGAGATTTTTGTGCTTTACTTCGCACTGAACCATCACTTCGCGTGATCCATCGGCATTGTGTTGAGTGCTGCAACCTCATTCTGGATCCCTGTTCCCCCTAAAAGGGTTTTTGACTAATTCATAGCTAAAACCTTTCATTCTCCGAGACATCGCTTCGCGTGTATCGGCATTGCTTCCAGTATTGCAACTTCGTTGCGGATTTTCAAATCCTTTGGCTCTTGATTGGAGTATAACAAACATTTCTGAAGGGGGAAGCCTTTAACGCTCATTGCACCCTGCACATTATGTTAGTAAAACTCGAGATATATGATTCTCACATAATTATTTTATTCTATTTCGCAATCGAGACGCTAATATTTTGATTTAATCATGATTAATGAACAACATTTGAATCAAGCCCGGGCTAGTGGAGGCTGCAATTGGATCAAACCAAGGATGGGCTTCTCCACCTAGGGAAAAGGGGAAGAAGATGAAAATCTGGAAGGAGTATGGGTTGGGGCCGTACGGCGGCTACAAGGGTGACTTTTTTGAAGCCGTACGGAAGCTTTATATCGTTTCTGGAAATTTTGGAATTTGTGCCTTACCCCAAGTAGGAAGCATGGGAAGGGTTGCATTTCGGGGGATAAAGCCTGAAACCCTATCTTTAGAGTCCTATAAAAGGAGAGGGGGAGCTTCATTGTTTTCCATCCCAAACATCTTCTCCTTCTTTCCTTTGTTATAGATTACAACTCATTTCCTTTTCAAATGGCTCGCCTTGGCCCTACCATGGTTAGTACTGAGGAATATCGTGAGGGGCTTAACCGTTGGGTGAATTCATACTCAGAGAGTGCGCGAGCGTCATTAGAAGAAACTTATCATTTCAAGCTCCTTTTTGCTTTGAGGATGCTTCCCATTCATTGGAGATGATCCGAGGTGCGTCTGTTTTTTGGTCAACGCAGACCCACTTGTTCAATTTCACTCAAGATGAGTTGTGTCCTACTTTTGAGGAATTCTGTACTATCACGGGAAATCCAACTCGCGATGGGGCTATGATGCCCACTTTAACACCACGGTCTTTAACTTTCTTGTTAAACGCTCTAGCAATTCTTGCTGATATGCACGGTTGTGCTCCAAAGCCAGCAGTTATTTTTCATCAAGCAATGCTAACTCTTCATGGTGACTTTGTAGCCAATCAATTTCAGACACTTGATTTTCAAGTAGCACTCTCATGGAGGGAATTTCAAGCTCAATCGGAAGAACTGCCTCCATGCCATACGCAAGTGAATAAGGAGTAGCCCCTGTCGGTGTTCGAATAGATGTGCGGTATCCCCATAAGGATAAAGGTAACTTCTCGGGCCAATCCTTTCCGGTCACGGCGATTTTTCTAATTATGTTCTCAAGAGTTTTGTTTCCTGCCTCTACTGCTCCTTTGGCTTGGGGTCGATAGGGGGAGGATTTGTGCCTGGCCACACGGAATTCGTCAAGCAATCGGTTGACTTCCCCTTCAAAGTGAGTTCCATTATCCAAGATCATCTCATAAGGGACCCCATATCTATAAAAAAATGTTGGTGAGAATGAACTCGGCCACTTTCTTGGCATTCAAAACCTTGTAAGCGGCGGCTTCAACCCATTTGGTGAAATAGTCGATAGCTACGAGCACATATTCTTGCCCACTCGAACTCTTAGGTTTGATTTGACCAATAACATCAATCCCGCATGTGGAGAAAGGCCAAGGAGCGGTTGATTGATAGAGAATGTGTGGCGGCAAATGCTATAAGTTAGCATACCGTTGACATTGATCACAGGTTCCACTTTCAACATACAATCTTTTTCCATTGTAGTCCAGTAGTACCCTTGCCTTACTATATTCTTAGAAAGCATATGCCCGTTCATGTGAGGCCCACACAATCCCCCATGGGTTTCATCCATGATTCTTGTCACTTCGGACTTTTCTACACTGAGCAAATTCGGCCCGTTATGATGCCTTTTGTACAATCGATCTCCAGAAATCACAAATTGGGAGGCCCACCTTCGCATTGCAATCCTTGCCCTTTTATCCTTTTCTGGAGGGTAGATCCCATTCTTGAGCACATTCCATACATCCGCATACCATGGGTTTTTATTAACTTCATTTGGGAGGCCCACCGGCGATGTAAGCCTCATATTCTGCCGTGTTATTTGAACAGTCAAAATCTAGACAAATAGCAATGGGCGTGTGCGCATCACTTGGGTCAATGAGCAAAATTCCAACTCCGAACCCCCTTTTGTTGGCCGCCCCATCAAAGAAGAGTTGCCATTTGTTCTCCGAACAATCAACAGTGTAGATTCCTTTATCGGGAAACTGAGGTTCCGGTTCGGGTTCGAGATTGAGAGCCAAGTCTGCAAGCTGATCAGCGATCACTCTTCCTTTTATGGACTTAGGCGTTGTGTAAGTCATGTCAAACTCACTCAGAAGAAAAGCCCATTTGGCGACTCGATTGGACATGGTTGGCCTTTCGAGAATATATTTCACTGGATCCATTCGGGATACAATTTGAACAGGCAAGGATTGCAAATAGATCTTTAATCGCTGCGAAACCCAAACCAAGCCGGTGCACACCTTTTCTAATACTGAGTAATTCAATTCACTACTTTGTAGCTTTTGGCTACCAAAGTAGATGGCACTTTTGACCCATGAGTCTTCCTTTTCTTGTGTAAGCATTGCTCCTACCGCAGTATCAGTGACAGTCAGATACAGTCGTAAAGGTTTGTGCGAGTGAGGTGGGGCCAAGACAGGTGGGCTTGTCAGGTATTCTTTGACCTTTTCAAAAGCAATATGTTATTCTTCATCCCATGATCGATCGGTGTCCTTTTTTAAGATCTTGAAGAGCGGCTCACACATCGTGGTCAATTGCCGTATGAATCTGCTGATGTATTGAATTCTTCCCAAGAAACCTTTCACCTCCTTTTGAGTTCGGGGTTGGGGCATTTCTATGATGGCTTTGACTTTGTCGGGGTCAATTTTGATTCCTCTTTCTGTTACCAGGAAACCCAGGACTTTTCCCCGGATGGTACTGAATGTGCATTTAGCAGGATTTAGCTTCATGTGATACTTACGTAACCTCTCAAAGAATTTTCTGAGGTCAACCAGGTGCTGAGCGTCTTCTTCAACTGAGTGCACAATCATGTCATCCACATAGATTTCAATATGATTAGGACCAAATTTTGGTGCATCGAGATCGGTGAAAGTGATAATATTCCCAAAATGAATGTTTCCGACCATTTCTTTCTGAGCGGGAACTTCTCCCTTGTCTTTTCTGGATCCGTTCACCTCGGGGTTTGGAGACTGATAGGCTTTCCCCGAGCGGGTGAGATGATTCACGTTTCCACCAATCCAAGTGGCCTTTTCAAGAGTGGCCTTTTGTTCCTCAACGGCTTTAGCACTAGACAATATCGAATCCCAAGAGATCATGTGGCATTCAAAGTCTTTGGAAATAACAGAAGTCACAGTGTAGTTCAAAACATTCTTTGGAACTATGAAACTAGTCATTGAGTAGTCTTTTTCAAAACTCGATTATATGGATTCCTGGAAAATGATTAGTCACCACATTCGGTTGGGGTGGTTTCTGAATGAGCCTATCGTCAATCATATCTTGCAAGATGTGCCTCAAGTTCCAACAATCATCCGTCGCATGACCAGGCGATACATGATATGCACAATATTTGTTTGCGTCCCAATTCTTAGGGGGCAGATTAGGCAGGTGATATCCTTCCATCAGCTTCAATACCCCTTGGGTGACCAATCCTTAGAAAATGGTGGACAACGGAGCGTTGAATTTATCAAATTGCCTCTCTCTTTGACTACTACCATTATTTTGCTGGTTGTTGATAGAGTTCACAGTTCCGTCTTGGTTATAGCATGGGGGGTGCCCTATTGTAACTGTTTTGGCTCGATCCCACATTGTTGTTCTAAAAGGGAGTAGGAGTCATGGCAACATTGTTCACAGCTGGAACCGGAGCTTTAGCAGAGAGGATCGGTATCTATAGGAGTTAGGAGAAGGATCTAGTTTGATCACCCCAGTTCGGACATCTTCGTTGATACGGGAACCAACATCTAAGATGGAAGCAAAATCGGGAAATGGGAGATATTTTATCTTATCCGCATACACCGGCTGAAGATTCTTGAGGAAAATGCAGGTTTGCTCACCACTGTCGGGCCTTTCCAAAGTCTGAGCAACTTTATTTCTCCACCTACTTGTATATTCAGAGAATGTTTCTTTATCACTTTGAGCACACAAATCAAGGTCACGGCAGCTCTTCTCCCAATTGGAGTTATCTTTGTATCGCTTTTGGAAATCATCCACGAGTTTCCCCTAATTATCAACCAAGTTGGCATCCACAGTCATGAACCATTGCTTAGCGGCTCCTACCAAAGTCAGATGGAAGTTAGAGGCCATAGCACCGATATTATCCCCACGGGACTGCATTGCATGAGCATAAGACTTCAAGTGGGCCATTAGGCAACCCATACCATCAAATTTTTGCACATCGAGCATCTTTAATTTAGGAGGCAAAACAGCAAATGGAGATAATTTTAAAGAGTCCGCAGAAAACTCCCCTTTATTCATGACTTTTCTCAACATTTCTTTCATCTCATTCATTTCAATCTCAGCTCTAGTAAGGGGTACATATGGGACACCTTTATAGAATGCCTCCATTTGGCGGACCAAGTTAGGATCTTGCCCTTGGGAAGTTCCTTGGTTGAATGGAGAGGCACCGTTAGAAAATGCACCATAGGCGTTAGGTTGCTGATTCGGATACAGATTTTGCATATATTGATCAAAGGCATTATGATCGGGTGGATATTGAGATGGGTTCACCACAAAGTTTGCTTGATTTGGGATGAAAGTTGCGGTTGATGCCACTGAAGTCAGGATGAGTCGCATGACCATGGGGATGGATGTTTTGGTGATGATTATAGCCGTTGGTGTTGCTGCCATTGAGATTCAAGTTAACAGTAGGGATGCCGTTGCCATTTCCATTCACATTAAAATTGCCATTGCCATTAGGTTTTCCATTGGGAACTCCATTGCCATTATCATTTCCATTCAGATTGACATTGGGATTTCCGTTGCCATTCTCATTTCCATTTGGATTGCCATTGGGATTTCCGTTGGGATTGCCATTAGGAGCCCCATTAACATTCTGATTCTGAATCTGGACAAGTGTAGCAAGTAGCTCATCTTGCTGAGTTCTTATCTGACCTAACACATTCTGCTCCAACCATGCTTGAAGACCCGGCGGCGGCACATAGGCTTGATCATTCCCCTCTTCGGCCATTGTAGTAGCTTCTTCGGCAACGAGTACTGTCTCGGTAACTCGGATCAACCTCCCCTTACGGTTTCAAACTCCCCCTCTCCAAGTGGATGCCAGGCTTAGAATATCTGAAAGGGATGGTGTATAGGGATGATTAGAGAGTGGAAAGGATTGAGAATTTTCGAGATTATTTCAAAAGGAGTTCAAAAATCAAAAAAATCAAACTTAGAATGCCGGATAGGCACTTGCTATATTTTGACACATTTTCGTATGAGATCCTAGAATAGTGGATACCGTCTCCGAAGTATAGGACCAACGTTTTCCACCTGTACTATTGGCCGTCCAAGCCCCTAGCGAAGGTCCTATATTCTTTCGGGGATTCACCATTCGGTTACGGTCTATGGGAGGGTCTTGACAATTTAAGGTCAATTCAAGCATTCCAATGAATTTCCACAATGTAGGTTGTTTATGACCTTTTAGGAAACGCATAGGATTGAGGTGAAGTTGCTAGACAAAAATCGGCATGAAGTCTGGGACGTGTCGTTTTTAGAAAATATGGACATCGTGGCTTGGTGTTGGGAGAGATTGGCTTACACCCATCGCAACGACAAGTTGGCGTGCTTTGGGGTGAGAATGTCCACCGCGGGACCTATTAGGAACTCGATGAGCTCCCTTATACCCTCGGGTTACATTCTTGGGTTTGTACGGTTCTAAAAGACGTTATTTTCCAAAACGTGCATGTGTGTGAGGTATCTATAAGTTAAAAAATGATTTTGAAAGCAAGTAAAGAAAACATTTTTTTTAAGGGAAACATTCACCACGCATATATATATACACTAATAAGGTAAAATAAATGTCCCTACAAAAAAAATGTTAGTGTAAGATACCCGCGGGAAAATGCAAATGGATCCCTCGAGAATCAAACACGGAACTTTCAATGTTTAACGAAGTCGCCACATTATAGTTACTTTAAACCCAAACTTAAGGAAAAAATGGTTAGAGACAAAGGATTCGGAGGTCAGGTTACGCTTTTGGAAGAACTCAATCCGGTAGTTCACCTAAAGTGCCTCGGAAAAACCGAGTCTCCCTAAAGTTTGTTAAAAATTGTGCAAGTGTGTGTGTGTGTTTTTCTTGAAAATGGGAGAAACTGACTTTTAACAAAATCAGTTAGAAACTTAACAAAAAATGGTTGTTTTTGTAAACAGTTTAACAGAAAAGGGAAATACTGAAAAATCACCCCTCTGACCAAACTAGCCGTACGGCTGGGAAGGTCATCCCTGGGGTTTTTGCAGATTGTCAAGAAATCAGTCCAGTTTCAGGCAGAAACAGAGCATTCTGCTGAAACTGAACTGTTTTACATCTTTCCAGTTTATTTACTCACACAAATCTTGGATTAAATCATCCCTATGCTCTTAATCACTAATTAAACACAAAAACACAAGGTTTTGGGTGTAATCAAGGCAATAATTGGGGAAAAATTAAGAAAGGTGATGAACATGGCATTTGAGCCAAAATCATCATTTGGATGGTTAAAGATTTTTCCCTTTCGATGTAGACCACTTTTCTCTGTGGTGAACTCCTTTTAGGATGAATGGACCCCTTTTGAGGTGGGTCCCTTCTTGGTTGTCTTTTGAGATAGACTTCCTTTCCACATTCATTTTCTTTCTCTCTTTCCATTTTTTTTTAGAGAGAGTGGAACATTAGCCCCAACTTGCTATCTGGGACATTGGCTCATTCGTGGCTCCCTTGGTGGCAAGTTCGTCACTTCTAGCTTTGACTTTGGAGATCTGGGAAGTCTTTTGCTCGGTTACGCACGTGCGATCGCGGGCGAATCTTGGTGGTTGAGCAACAACATCTTTGCCTTTTCATTGACTTGGGATGCCCTTTGATTTTCATCGAGGGTTTGCATGGAAGAGTGTATCGGATTGTGTATCGGGGAATGTGTATCGGGGAAGGCTTGCCATTAATGGTTTGTTCATGCCAATTCATCATTTTGGGGACGTAGCAATCATTTGATAATATTAAGTAAAGCAATTCCAATATTTAATGTAATTTTTCAAATAATGTCTCAAGTCTAGAAAGAATAGAAGGAAAATAACTGTTTCATTGCACGGAGGATTCAAACTTTTTACAGACTCGAATGACTCTACTGTGGATGGGCTCCAATCACATACCATTTTGATGCCTTTTACACAACCTTGCCTTGTATGGCGTAGGGAAAGTAAAAATATGTCAATGATGGACTTTTGGGAGATCTTAGAACCTAACTAGACCACTTCCTACCTACTTTCCTTTTTTCTCTCCTTACAACCTCAACCTTGGCCTCCTTGCTTTCACTCGGGTCTACACCCACTGATTTCCTTTCTTTGTGATGATTCCTTCATCAATAAGTTCCTGGATCTTGTCTTTCAAAGCATCACAAGCTCCGGTGATGTTCCCCACTCCTTGATGGTACCGGCAGAATTGGGTTTCATCAGACCGTTGGTGAAAGTGTTCAGCTAAGAGCATATCCGGATTGAGCAACTGGATCTTTCCCTCCTTTAGCAGTTGATCAATTAATTGAACTCTCAAAATCCCCAATTCACGGAAGAGACGATATGGAGCGGCTCTTTGAGGGAGAATTGGTTTGGGAAGAATGGGTCCGGGCCGACTATTTCTGTGCGGCACTCTTACATTCGAGGGTTGTGATTGGGGAGGAAGGCTTTCTTGGTGGCTTGAAGTCATTTGGGGGATGATGGAAGTAACAGGGGATGGATTGCTCGGGGCAGGCCCAGCAGGAGGATTTTTTAGCTGAGGGTGATTTCTGAGGTAGGTACTGATATCTAGAATCGCATCCACCATTGTGTTCATGCAAGCTTGGACATTTTTCATGTATTCTTGATGGATGCGACTTTGCGAGTCCATTTCATCTCTCACACTCTTCCTTTCTTGGTGCCAATCATTCTCCCTATCTTTCAAGACCTCACGAAGATAAGGGTGGACCATTCGAACCCAAATCCTTTCGGTCTCCTTTTCCAAGTCCGAAGCTTGTCTCTCGTGCATTCTATTGACAATCCCAAACAGACGGCCCTGATTATATTCTGACCTTTTCATCACTTGCTGCATGACATCCAGTGTTCTCTCAATGATTTCTAAGCGAGCTTGCATCCTTCCCTATCAAAGGATGAACCGACAAGCCATAAAGGCGCTTCGAAGGAGTTCACGGAAAAGCCATGCTTTGAGTAAGAAATGTACTTTGACACAAGGAGATTCGACTCGGGAGGGAAAAGTGATTTGACTTGAAGGGTAAAATTTTGGGGAAAGACCCGAGCAATGCACTTTGGGGAATTCACCCATTTCATTTCTCTTTTTTTTTTAAAAAGAAAAAAATTAAAAAATTTTATTGGGTGATCTTTCACATGAACAAACGTTAGAGCGCAACTTAAAAACATGTTTTCATTTATTGTTTGATCCTTCTTTAAAACACATTTTATTCCTAATTGGTTGGAAAAGATTTCTCTTCTTTTTCGTAACTAATCTAAATCCTGGATCAGTGGAGGCCAACACTACGTCTATAAGCCCCTCGTTTTTCACCTGTATTGCACACTCCCAAGGATGGACTATCCCGGGCGAGTGTCCTATATGGCACGTGGCTTCCACCGACAAAAAGAAACCAACCTAGGGTCAAGTGCATCACAAAGTTCCAATGCACAAGCCATTCTTATCATAATTAAGCCCCGGTTAAGTTCAAGATTAGCTTAACGCTCCAACAAAATTCCGGCGTGACCTCACCTTAAATGAGGGATCTCGGACCTTAGTGTAAGTACGGCTACTTTGGCAAGGGAGGGCATTTTCCAGTTTCTTCCTTTTCTGACCAGAGAGTTTGCAAAATAAACCTTTTCTGTTAAATAATTATCTGGCTTTGCCAAAACAGTCAGTTTCTCCCATTTTGAAAACACACACACACACATGCACTTTCGTTAACTAACATTAGGGAGACTCGGTCCTATCCGAGGCGACTTGGGTGACGTGAAACTCTTCCCAAGGCGTAACCTGACCTTCGAACTAATAGAATCTCTAACCTTTTATTTTGTTGGGTTAAATAATTGACAAAAGTGGCGACTCCGTTATGTTTTGTGAGATAACCGTGTTCGGCTTTTTCGCCCCAAAACTCGTCGCGATCCTCCGCGCGGGGGCGGGATCCTTACACTTAGCCTTGGGCTTAAAGATGATTAGGATGAATCAAACATTAGGGCTTAACGACATGGTGTCACCCTATCCTTAATACATGACTTCGGTTAATTATGGTTGGAATTAACGCATAAGTCAAGGACCGGGTTAAAGATGACCTTGGCCACACTTGCTTTCATAAGATGACCTTGGTTGGTTTTTGGTGTAGCTCACGTGATGACGTGAGCTACACCAAAAACCAACCAAGGTCACGGTATTTGTGTGTCACGGACATGTGTGGTTGACTCGGCTCGGAAGGGGAGGTTGAATGGACCCGTGCACGCGAGAAGTGCACAAGAGCACCAATCAAGCTGCATCGTGGCATACATCCCGGGTTTAAAGGGTTTTTGGAACGTGTACAAGGTTAAGTGCGCGTTGTGTGAAGCCTTCTATGTTCCTTTTTGAGTCAAAATAGGAATTTTCAATTTGTTTTAATATCATGAACAATGTATGAACAAGCATAATTAACAAGCATTTGCACAAGTAATCAAGCAAGGATATGAACAAGCAAGGATCAAAATTTTGTACATGGAAAGGTTGTGCACAACCAAAGGTTTTGGAAACCAAAATTTTACAACAAGAACAACAACCTTTTCAAAATCATTTGTATAAAAAGGTTGTGCACAACAAAAGAATTTGAGAAACCAAAACGTTTATGAAAGGGGTAATGCACAATGAGGCTTTGAAAACCCAATTTTATGTCCAAAAGATTTGTTCATTACCAAGCTTTGAAAATCCATTTTTGGCTAAGAAAAAAGAAGGTAAAAGTGCACAAGTAGAGGCTGTAAATGGAACCTGGACAAGGAGAAATGCAAGGGGACCATCAGAATGCTTCTGCCCTGCACAAAATTGTTCGCTTGAAGCCCAGCCAAACTAGTCGTACGACTAGAGTAGTAGCTCCATTATTTTTGCAAATTTTCAACTTCTAATCATCAAGCCCCAGTTTATTGTACTTTCAGAACAGTTTCACTCCCAGAAATCAAAACAGAAACATAAAATACACACAAAACATGAACAAAGTCAACAAACGGGGATGGGAGTTTGACCCACACAAAAGTGTCCCCAAAGCTTCTAAAAAGAAGTTTGCAAACACTTTATTCCCCAGCAGAGTCGCCACTGTAAGATACCCACGGGAAAATCCAAATGGTTCCCTCGAGAATCAAACATGGCACTTTCAATGTTTAACAGAGTCGCCACGTTAGTTTACCTTTAAACCCAAACTTAACGAAAAAGTGGTTAGAGACAAAGGATTCGGAGGTCAGGTTACGCTTTGGGAAGAACTCAATCCGGTAGTTCACCCAAAGTGCCTCAGAAAAACCGAGTCTCCCTAAAGTTTGTTAAAAATTTTGCAAGTGTGTGTGTGTGTGTGTGTGTGTTTTTCTTGAAAATGGGAGAAACTGACTTTTAACAAAATCAGTTAGAAACTTTAAAAAAAATGGTTGTTTTTGTAAAAAGTTTAACAGAAAAGGGAAAGACTGAAAAATCACTCCTCTGACCAAACTAGCCGTACGGCTGGGAAGGTCATCCTTGGGGTTTTTGCAGATTGTCAAGAAATCAGTCCAGTTTCAGGCAGAAACAGAGCATTCTGTTAAAACTGGACTGTTTTATATCTTTCCAGTTTATTTACTCACACAAATCTTGGATTAAATCATCCCTATGCTCTTAATCACTAATTAAACACCAAAACACAAGGTTTTGGGTGTGATCAAGGCAATAATTGGGGAAAAATTAAGAAATGTGATGAACATGGCATTTGAGCCAAAATCATCATTTGGATGGTTAAAGATGGCAACTTTAACATCCAAATGGATGGTTCATCCAAGGAAAAACCTTGGGGAGGTAAGAAATCAACCTTTGGATGGATAAAGATTGAGTCTTTACCATCTAAAGGGACATTATTGGAGTTAGATCAAGGTTTGAATGATAAAGTTTGAAACTTTATCATCCAAACTTGATCATTTCACCATAAAATCAACTTAAAAGTAAAGACATGAAATTTAACTTGCTTAAATGTAAAGACATAATATAAATTGCATAAAAGTAAAGACATAATGTAATGAACATTAATGTAAAGACATAATGTAAAGTGCATTAATGTAATGACATAATGTAAAGAGACATTATATAATAACAAGCCTTGATCATCTTAGGTTTGAACCCTTGATCATGCATTGAACATTAGGGTACCATTGATTCACATCAAGAACTTGGGTCCAATTCATAATATTTACAACAAAAGTAAAGACATTTACATAAATTGAACAAAAGAAAGATAGAATATGAGATGAAGAGAAGATGGGGAGAAGGAGGCCTCACCAATTTTGATTCTAAGCCTATCTTCTTTCTCTCTTTTCACTCAAATGTGTGTTTATGTGTTTAACCTGCCCTCAATTCGACAGAGTTTACACTCACAAAATGATTTCTCCCCCCTGAAATGATCAGCCAAGGGTCCAATTTATAGGGACTGAGGGTGCCCAAACCATCCATACGGATTGGCCCCTCCCGTGTCCAAACCATCCGTACGGCTCAGCCTGGCGAGCTTCTGGACTTTTTCAATTTTAATTCAAGAGTAGTCCTAGAATTTTAGGTTTATCTTAGTGTGGTCCCAGCCTATCAGTTTTATCCCTGAATGGTGCTAAGAATTCCTCTAAAGTTGGTTAATTTCAGATTGGGGTACTTACAGTTAGGCATAAATATATTCAAACAAGGCAAAGCATATAAAGCACGGAATGCATAAACAATTAGAGTCTAGACCACTTTGAAAAAGTCCCCAGCAGAGTCTCCACTGTGAGAACCCGCGCTCGAAGCCGCACACCGAAAATGATCGCTCGTGAGGGCGATTCGGGTAATGCCTCGTGTCACGACCCGAAATCTAGGCTCTATTTTATTAGTAATTAAATGATTTTTATTTAATTATTTGCTTATTTATTTATTTAAATTATTATTTATTTAAATAATTACGTGTGCATTTTATGTTTCATAATAATTGCCTAGCATTTTATTTGGGTCATTTGGGTTAGTGTAGTATTGTTGGGTCTTAATTGTTAGTCGGGAGTGTAAGTAATTGTGCTAGTTAGTGGGGGAAGGGGGCTAGGTGTAACATTTCAAATCTTCATCTTCTCCCTACTCACCTCCCTCACCCTACTCTTTCACCCTCACACTCCACCTCCAATTCTTTCCCAGCACAACTCTCTCCCTCTCTCCTCCATTGTGGTAAGTTTTCTTTCCTTACTTCTCTCTTCATTTTATCCATCTTCCTCTCATAATCTCTCATTTCTTAAAACTTGAAATGTGTTTAGATCGTCGATAGGATCGTAGGAAGCCAAAAAGAATTGAATTCCGTCAACTTTCATTATTTTCAAGTAAGTTACTTTTCCCCCATTTTTATGCTAAAATGTTCATATCATGTTTATATAATGCTTGATGTGTTATATTTGAAGTTTGGTTGAGTTTAGAATTTATTTTGAATTTATTTGAGTTTTTGGGTAAAAATGGTGAATTGATGAATGTTGGGTTTTGATTCTTGATTTTGGTTGATAAAGGGTGTTGTTAAGGTCCCATTTTTGGCTAAATGTTGTTTGGGTACCTTAGAAATCTTGTTGGGAGTGTTGATTTTGGGTGTTATGGATTTGGTATGAAAATGGTAAGGCAATGTGTAAAACCCAGCTCTGTTTTTCCTCCCAGCCCGCAGACCAGGCGCCCGCCCGCCTTGACCCGAGTGCCCGCCTGCACCCCCTTTTCCAGCGACCCAAACCTTCTGGCCAAACAGGCGCCCGCCTGCCTATGCCCAGGCGCCCGCCCGCCCGCCTGTTGGGTATTTTGCCTTTTGCTTGGTTTAAGACTTAAGGCTTAACTAGTTGAGGTTTATTTCTTCTAATTAACTTAAAATAACACCGTGGAACACTTATTTAAGTGGAATTGATTCTTTTATGAAATAATGTGTTATGAAATTTATTTAAGTACCGTTTTGGGAATGTTGGGCGTCTTTGATGTGCTGTTTATATTGGTTTACCTTTGTGGTGATTTAATTGGATTGGTTCCCTACTTTGGAACCTTAAGTTGTTTATTCATGCAAAATTATTATTACTTAGCATTTATTTGGAAGCCCAGCTGGCATATTTGTTGCATCGGGCGATGGGAAAGATTATAATGGCAAAGCCAAGTCCATTATAATGTTGACCATTGTTTTGCCCCCTTCTATACCCCCTTTTCCAGATTGGCCTTGGAAGGGATAAGTTAGCTTCCTTTGTGAATGTATCTAGCTACCGGGCATGACTTTGTGTCATGGTCCTTGTCCTTTGTGACACTTTTATGGTTATTGGTTCCGGTACCGGGGTTTTCTCTTCGGCTTTCGTGCTATTATGAAGATGATGATTTGGTGATTATTGAAGCTGCGCAGCGATCCTTTATTTGGATGTACCGGTTTGGAAAACCTTGGCTATATCCTTTGTTATGTGTTTATTTCCGCTGCTATCTGTTATGTGATAAATGCTATGTGCTATGTGATATTTATTATTGCTTATTGCTTCTTGCATCATAGCATGTCATGTAGTTGCATTAGTAACTTATTGAGATTTATCTCACCCCCTTTCTTTTTATCTTTGTTTTTCCTTAACCCCCCCCCAGGTGCTAAGGATTAGTCTCGCTGATCACGAGAAAGAGGACGTCGAGTGTGGATACATTCTTTTGGGGAAAGTTGTATAGGTTGGTTTACATTATATAAATGTGTAACCTTTTGGGATATTTGGACCAAACATTGACGTCATTAGGATTTGTGTATTTTGTAACTTTGGTGTATAAACTTATGGAGTTTGTACTAGTTTTACCTTGTTGTTCAAGATGATTTTCAAAACCTTGTGTTATCACCTTTTGGTATCAAATGGAATTTTTAACTTCAGTATTTCTCAGTTTTGGTTTTAGAGTCGACGTCCAGATCGCGGTCTCGAGTCCGCGGGGTCCGGGGTCGCGACAGTTGGTATCAGAGCTATGGCATTAGCTCTAAGTATAAGTCTAGGTGGGCTAGTACGACCTAGGAGGGTAGTAGTGTGCGGAGTGATTAACGGTTGATGTTTTATGCAGGTACTTGTTTACGATGGTTCGTAGAAGGAGTGGTGAAGGTAGTACCGGTAATGCAAATCATAATGATACAAGGGAAGAAGAACGTGCTATGTTTCAAGGCATGTTCGAGGCGGCCATGAAGGCCATACATGATCAAGGTCCGAGGGTAGAACAAGCACCACCCCGCTATGGATTGGAGCAATTTCTGAAGTTGAAACCGGTTGAATTCAATGGGGAGCCCGATGTAAGGAAAGCTGAGTTGTGGATTGAGTCGATGGAGAAGATTTATGATGTATTTGGGTGCACGGATGAGGACAAGGTCCGGTTTGCGGCTTATAAACTTGTGGGAGCCGCCGAGCATTGGTGGAAGGGTGTTAAAGCTAGTTGGGATGATACTCACACGGTGTATGCGTGGGAGTTGTTCGTGCGCAAATTCAAGGAGCATTTCATTCCGGTTGTTGATCAAAACCGAAAGGAGATCGAGCTACTCAACTTGGAGCAAGGTTTGTTGTCTATAGCACAATACTCGGCTAAGTTCATAGAATTAGCCCGGTATTGCGACTATTTGGTGAGGACCGAGGAACAAAAAGCTATGAGATTCATTCGGGGATTGAAGACCTCCATCCGTACTCAACTTATTGCCCAACGGATTGTGACATTCCAAGATGCGGTGGACCGAGCCTACTTGATAGAGCAAGATATTGGGGAGCATAAAAGGAAGACCGAGGTAGCTAACCCGAGTAAGCAAGGAGCTTAAGGCAAGCCACAACACCGTTCCGACAATCGAGGTAACCCGGGAGCATCATCTCAGTTTAAGGGGCAAACCACTCCGAGGAATCCGGGTACTACTCCGGGGATTCAGAATAGGAAGCCTTGTACCTTTTGTCAGAAGGTAGGCCATTCGGAGGATAGGTGTTGGAAAAAGCAAGGCAAGTGTACCAATTGTGGTGAAATGGGGCACTTTGCGAGAGAGTGCACGAGGTACCGAGGTCAAGCATCCGGGTCAGGAGTTGGTATTAATCAGGGTCAGAAAAGGGATGCCGCTGGGAAGCCCAAAGTTCAAGGGAAGGTTTATGCCATGAATCAACAACAAGCTACCGATGATCCATCCGTTATTGGAGGTATTGTTTCTGTGTCTAATGTGAGCGCACGAGCGTTAGTAGATCCAGGATCATCTCATTCATACATTTCTGTGCAATTTGCTTCCATGTTAAATGTTGCATTCGAGTCTTTACCGTACGTGCTAGAGGTGTCGACCCCTATAGGAGAATGCTTGATTTCTGATCGAGTCTTTCGTGCTTGTGATGTGGTTATTTGTGGTCGAGTCCTTTGTGCGGATTTGGTAGTTCTTCCTATCCAAGACTTTGATGTCATTTTGGGTATGGATTGGTTGAGCAAGTTTCATGCTTCCATTGATTGCCGTAAGAAAACTGTTACTTTTTCTATTCCCGATGTGCCTAAATTTGTGTTTGAGGCTAGTCCTCTGAGTAGAAGGGTTCGCTTAATTTCTTATTTGAAAGCGCGAAGATTATTGCATAGTGGTTGTGAGGGGTATTTGGCTAGTGTTCTTGATACTAGGAAGGAATCCCCTAGTTTGGATAGTGTTCGGGTAGTTCGGGAATTTCCCGATGTTTTCTCTACCGAGTATGATATGCCTCCCGATCGTGAGATTGAGTTTTGTATAGATCTTTTGCCGGGTACGGCTCCGATTTCGAAAGCACCTTATAGGTTAGCTCCCGCAGAGTTGAAGGAATTAAAGGTTCAGTTGCAAGAGTTGCTTGATCGAGGGTTCATCCGCCCTAGTGTTTCCCCGTGGGGAGCACCGGTTTTGTTTGTGCGGGAGAAAGATGGTTCGTTGAGATTGTGCATCGATTACCGGAAGTTGAATCAGGTTACAGTGAAGAACAAGTATCCTCTACCGCACATTGATGATTTGTTTGATCAGCTTCAAGGGTCCGTTGTGTTTTCCAAGCTTGATTTGAGGAGTGGGTACCATCAGTTGAAGGTTCGATCGGAGGATATTCCGAAGACTGCTTTTCGCACTCGTTATGGTCATTATGAGTTCTTGGTGATGCCGTTTGGGTTGACGAACGCGCCGGCCGTGTTTATGGATTTGATGAACCGAGTTTTCCATCCCTATCTTGATTTGTTCGTGGTAGTCTTCATCGACGACATTCTTGTTTATTCGAAATATCGAGAGGAGCATGAACAACATTTGAGGACGGTTTTATCCGTTCTTGGGAGGGAGAAATTGTTTGCGAAATTTAGCAAATGCGAATTTTGGCTTGAGAAGGTGTCATTTCTGGGTCATGTGATTTCTAAAGACGGGATTTCTGTGGATCCTTCAAAGATAGAGGCTATAGAGGATTGGAAGAAACCCGAATCAGTGACAGAGATTAGAAGCTTTCTGGGTTTAGCCGGTTATTACCGAAGATTTATTGAAGGGTTTTCGAGGATTGCTACTCTGATGACTCAGTTGACTCGGAAGAATGTTCCGTTCGTGTGGACCGAGAAATGTGACAAGAGTTTCGAGGAATTGAAGAAGAGGTTGACTACCGCACCGATCTTGACTTTGCCTAATGGGAGCGATGGCCTAGTGATTTATAGTGATGCTTCGAAAGAGGGTTTGGGTTGTGTGTTGATGCAGAATGGGAAAGTAATTGCTTATGCTTCGAGGAAGTTGACCCCTAGTGAACAGAATTACCCCACTCATGATATGGAGTTGGCCGCGATAGTATTTGCGTTGCACAAGTGGAAGCACTACCTTTATGGAGCGAAGTTTGAGATTTTTACGGATCACAAGAGTTTGAAATACCTTTTCTCCCAGAAAGAGTTGAACAACCGACAGCGCCGATGGATGGAATTGTTGAAGGATTATGATTGTACGATTTCTTATCATCTGGGGAAGGCGAATGTGGTAGCCGATGCGATTAGTAGAAAGTCTTATGTGGCTTCGATGATGGTCCGGGAGTGGAAAATGCTTTAGGATGTTCGGGATTGGTCTCCTCGTGAATCGAGACATGGGGCTATTTTTGCGAATATTAGGGTGTCTCCGACCCTAATTCAGAGGATAAAAGAGGCTCAGAAAGAAGATCCCGAGTTGGTGAAGATAATGGGTAAATTGAAGGAAAAGAACTTCGAGGATTTTTCATTGAGTTCGAGTGGAGTGTTGACTTTCCGTGGTCGTTTGTGTGTTCCGGATGTTGATGGAATTAAACAGAGAGTTCTTGATGAGGGTCACAAATCGAGATATACTATTCATCCGGGTAGTACGAAGATGTATCAGGATTTGAAGCAACAATTTTGGTGGATTAATATGAAGAGGGAAATAGCCGAGTATGTATCGAGGTGTTTAACTTGTCAGCAGGTCAAAGCCGAGCATCAGAGACCCGCGGGATTACTTCAGCCGTTAGAGATTCCCGAGTGGAAATGGGAGCATGCGACTATGGATTTCGTTACGGGACTACCTCGTACCCGTAGGAAGTATGACAGTGTTTGGGTAATAGTGGATAGATTGACTAAGAGTGCCCATTTCTTGCCTATTGACATCAGATATTCGATGGAGAAGCTTACGACCCTTTACATTGATGAGATTGTTAGATTGCATGGAGTTCCGGTTAGCATTGTGTCAGATCGAGACCCGAGGTTTACTTCTAGATTCTGGAAGGCGTTCCAGGAAGCTTTGGGTACAGATTTGCAATTCAGTACGGCTTTTCATCCTCAGACCGATGGTCAATCCGAGAGGACTATTCAGATTTTGGAGGATATGTTGCGAGCTTGTTCGATAGACTTTTCTGACTCTTGGGATTCGCACCTACCGTTAGTGGAGTTCTCTTACAACAACAGTTATCAGGCTAGTATCGAGATGGCACCGTTTGAGGCTTTGTATGGAAGAAAGTGTAGATCGCCTATTTGTTGGGATGAGGTCGGTGAAGCGGGGATCGTGGGTATCGATTTGCTTCGGGATTCGGTTGAGAAAGTCAAAGTTATCCGGGATCGATTGAAGACAGCCCAGAGTCGACATAAGAGCTATGCAGATAACCGAAGGCGAGATCTTAGTTTTCAGACCGGTGATTTTGTGTTCTTGAAAGTGTCTCCGAAGGTGGGTATTCGTAGGTTTGGGAAGAAAGGCAAATTGGCTCCAAGGTTTATTGGCCCGTTTGAGGTTTTGGGAAAGGTTGGACTTCTAGCGTATCGTCTTGCGTTACCGTCATCCTTAGACCGGTTGCACAACGTTTTCCACGTTTCTATGCTTCGGAAGTATGTTCATGATCCGTCTCACGTGTTACCGAGGATACCGGAGGATATTGAGCCCGATATGACTTATGAGGAACGATCGGTTCGGATCTTAGATTCTAAAGTTCAAGAGTTGAGGAGTAAAAGCATCGCGTTGGTTAGAGTTCTTTGGAGGAATCATAATATCGAGGAGTCGACGTGGGAACTTCGTGATGAGATCGAGAGGAAATTTCCGTGGCTTTTTGTTTAAGGTGAGTCTCGTTAAAATTCGGGTCGAATTTTCTTTAAGGGGGAGTGAATGTCACGACCCGAAATCTAGGCTCTATTTTATTAGTAATTAAATGATTTTTATTTAATTATTTGCTTATTTATTTATTTAAATTATTATTTATTTAAATAATTACGTGTGCATTTTATGTTTCATAATAATTGCCTAGCATTTTATTTGGGTCATTTGGGTTAGTGTAGTATTGTTGGGTCTTAATTGTTAGTCGGGAGTGTAAGTAATTGTGCTAGTTAGTGGGGGAAGGGGGCTAGGTGTAACATTTCAAATCTTCATCTTCTCCCTACTCACCTCCCTCACCCTACTCTTTCACCCTCACACTCCACCTCCAATTCTTTCCCAGCACAACTCTCTCCCTCTCTCCTCCATTGTGGTAAGTTTTCTTTCCTTACTTCTCTCTTCATTTTCTCCATCTTCCTCTCATAATCTCTCATTTCTTAAAACTTGAAATGTGTTTAGATCGTCGATAGGATCGTAGGAAGACAAAAAAAATTGAATTCCGTCAACTTTCATTATTTTCAAGTAAGTTACTTTTCCCCCATTTTTATGCTAAAATGTTCATATCATGTTTATATAATGCTTGATGTGTTATATTTGAAGTTTGGTTGAGTTTAGAATTTATTTTGAATTTATTTGAGTTTTTGGGTAAAAATGGTGAATTGATGAATGTTGGGTTTTGATTCTTGATTTTGGTTGATAAAGGGTGTTGTTAAGGTCCCCTTTTTGGCTAAATGTTGTTTGGGTACCTTAGAAATCTTGTTGGGAGTGTTGATTTTGGGTGTTATGGATTTGGTATGAAAATGGTAAGGCAATGTGTAAAACCCAGCTCTGTTTTTCCTCCCAGCCCGCAGACCAGGCGCCCGCCCGCCTTGACCCGAGCGCCCGCCTGCACCCCCTTTTCCAGCGACCCAAACCTTCTGGCCAAACAGGCGCCCGCCTGCCTATGCCCAGGCGCCCGCCCGCCCGCCTGTTGGGGATTTTGCCTTTTGCTTGGTTTAAGACTTAAGGCTTAACTAGTTGAGGTTTATTTCTTCTAATTAGCTTAAAATAACACCGTGGAACACTTATTTAAGTGAATTGATTCTTTTATGAAATAATGTGTTATGAAATTTATTTAAGTACCGTTTTGGGAATGTTGGGCGTCTTTGATGTGCTGTTTATATTGGTTTACCTTTGTGGTGATTTAATTGGATTGGTTCCCTACTTTGGAACCTTAAGTTGTTTATTCATGCTAAATTATTATTACTTAGCATTTATTTGGAAGCCCAGCTGGCATATTTGTTGCATCGGGCGATGGGAAAGATTATAATGGCAAAGCCAAGTCCATTATAATGTTGACCATTGTTTTGCCCCCTTCTATACCCCCTTTTCCAGATTGGCCTTGGAAGGGATAAGTTAGCTTCCTTTGTGAATGTATCTAGCTACCGGGCATGACTTTGTGTCATGGTCCTTGTCCTTTGTGACACTTTTATGGTTATTGGTTCCGGTACCGGGGTTTTCTCTTCGGCTTTCATGCTATTATGAAGATGATGATTTGGTGATTATTGAAGCTGCGCAGCGATCCTTTATTTGGATGTACCGGTTTGGAAAACCTTGGCTATATCCTTTGTTATGTGTTTATTTCCGCTGCTATCTGTTATGTGATAAATGCTATGTGCTATGTGATATTTATTATTGCTTATTGCTTCTTGCATCATAGCATGTCATGTAGTTGCATTAGTAACTTATTGAGATTTATCTCACCCCCTTTCTTTTTATCTTTGTTTTTCCTTAACCCCCCCCCCCCCAGGTGCTAAGGATTAGTCTCGCTGATCACGAGAAAGAGGACGTCGAGTGTGGATACATTCTTTTGGGGAAAGTTGTATAGGTTGGTTTACATTATATAAATGTGTAACCTTTTGGGATATTTGGACCAAACATTGACGTCATTAGGATTTGTGTATTTTGTAACTTTGGTGTATAAACTTATGGAGTTTGTACTAGTTTTACCTTGTTGTTCAAGATGATTTTCAAAACCTTGTGTTATCACCTTTTGGTATCAAATGGAATTTTTAACTTCAGTATTTCTCAGTTTTGGTTTTAGAGTCGACGTCCAGATCGCGGTCTCGGGCCCGCGGGGTCCGGGGTCGCGACACCTCGTGCTAATGCGCTTTTGAAAATGCGCTCAGTTTCACACAACGGTTTTCTCTCGAAGTTTCTTTTTTAACATTGCAAGAGCCGCCACCTCAGTTTATTTTAGGAAAAATGAAGAAAAAACCTTTTATTTTGAGAAAGTGGGTTCGGGGGCTAAGTTACGAGAAAGAGAAGGGGTTAGGCACTCTCCTCACCCGTTATGGTCTCTATCATGCATGCCACTTAGATTCAATTTTTATGCCTTTTCATACCTCATTTTATGCCCTAACAAAATGGTGATTAATATATGAGGAGATCTTCCTATTCTAGGATTGTTTACTTTAATTCACAAATGAGAGTCGGTTTGGGTGGACTCTCACTTGGTTTTGAAAATGGTTTAGCATTCACTTTCAGAAAAGGAAAACACAAAGGGGTGGGGGATTAATAAATACAAATGGTAAATAAATGGGAGACAAATACCATATCAATCAATGTCCAAAAATCCGTCCCAAGACATTTTAGGGACTGCTGTCCATCTCTCTCTTTTGTACCTGCTCTTATACTTACTCAATCTAGAAAGTAAAGGTTAATAAATGTCTCTAACACATCAAGAATGAACCATTATTTTTCCTCTAATTTTAGGTGCATTTTATGGTGTCCAAATAAGGCATGTAACATGGTATTCGACACTGCCAGATCTGACAGATATGCCTACACTCATAAAAGATCCACTTTTTACGTCATGAAAACAGGCGAATCCTGGAAAGCAATAAACATGAAAGTTGTTCCTAACATATTGAAGTTTATATATGGAAATTTACAAGGCCATAAAGAAAGTATTAGTAACAAAAACCACCTCTGACATGTTCATGTCAGAGATGAACATGCACAGATCTGAAGATCAAGGGTCTAAACAATAAATAAAAAGAATAGTCTCAGCTCATGGAAAAAATATCTTATTTGCATTATAATTTTCCTTTATTTCTCTAGAACAAAATATCTTTTGTGGTCTAAGACCAAAAACCACGTTTACTATGCATAAATAGAGCAACAAGACATAAAGGTACAGATTGACAGTCCACTGGAAGTCTCAAAAGGCACGAAAACACTCTTGAAAACTCACTCAAATGAGATGATATGAGCATAAAAATTTGGGGATACATATATATACATGTTAGAAACACAAAAAAAACAATCATTTGAGCATTTAGTCATGATTCAATGATGTTTTACATCGAGATGAGGCAAGACATGGACAGATTTAAGGTTTTGAGAGGAAACAAGCTCATTCTTTGAAAATCTCTTAAATCACCAACATACATAGACTTGATATCCAAGCATGAAAGATATGTACATACAAGATCAGTAGCATAGCATGTCAATATCTCAAAATATCATGATATATCATCATTTAGAGGAGAGAACCACAAGAGTATCCACATTACATCCTTTGGACATCAAATGGAGGTCTAGACTAACAAGGTGGCTAGGCCTATTAAAAAATTACATAATCAACTACATCTTACATTTAGAGAGGTTACAAGATGAAGAAATTACCTAGATGGTGCTTCCTTTGCTTCTAAGGGAAGACTTTTTTGTATTTTTCTTAAGGTGTTTGCCTTGTGGTTGAATGAGTGTTTGAGTGTTTTGTTTTGGTTTTTGTTTAGTGAGTGTTTTGTGGTGGTGCTATGGTGGTGTGGTGGTGGTCTTGTGACTGAGATTTTGAATGCTTTTTTGGGTGCTAGAGAGAGCAAGAGAGTATGGGATGTGTTGTGTGTGAGTTCTTGTGTGTGTTATGCTCTTGTATGGTAAAATGGATGAGGGGGGTGGTAATATGGATGAGGGAGGTGGTAATATTTCACTTAGACCCCCTTGGTAGGTTTAGGGGTCAGATTTAGGGGTTAATCCCCACCCATTTGCAGCTGGAAATGAGTTAAATTTGATATGAATGGAGGTGTTGCAATTTGGCCAACTTGCTGATGTGCAGACAGAGAGGGAACCGTACGGCAACATATGGGGGTGCGGCTTCAATGGTGACGTACAGTGGTGGTAGTAGCTGGCTGGGAATCCAAGGATGCCACTTGTCGCACTCCGATTGGTCCTCTCTTTATCCACTTGGGCCAGCCACTTGGGGCCACTTGCTGGCTGATTATTGGCCACCCATTAATTTGAATTTGTTCAACGTGAAATGATAAAAAATAATGCTTCTGGTGTCGGTTCCGCAACAGTCCAAGATTTGTCCGGATGCACGCATAACGATGCTTCGGTTGTCTGCGGTCCCAACATGAAAGTTGCTTCAAATATTCTCGTGGTCACGTACGTATATCTGCAATATGTTAATGGGCAAGGAATGACAATTATATATATTTAAATGCACAAAATGGACAGTAACGTGCAGATTCTAAGGGTGCGGGCCCCACAGCTAAAAAATTTGATGTATACGCCTGCTTACTCATTTTTTTCGTTCTGGTCATGAAATTGCAGTCCATTAATCCATTCGATGCACCGATAAGGATCACGGAACTCCCGCACAGCCAAATCTGGGGCTCTAGGTCAATTTCAGGGTTTAGACCGATTAAAAGGGGGTTGATAACGGATCCGAGATCGGGGTGTCTACACTTGTCCACTGGGTTAGCCGAGATGTCCCTAACCAAGCTATCAAGGTCATCAAAAGAGATCTCCATGGCAGGCCTTGAAACTGCAAAATGAATAATACACCTTAGAATCATAGAGAAGATAGTGGAATATCTTGAAAGAAAGAGCTTGACTTGAAAAATGTCATACCTGTCGACATGTGTTCAGACAATGACTCTTCAACTTTTGGCTCAATATCTTCCCAAGATTTTAAACTTCTTTCCTCTACAGAATGTAAGAAGAACGAAGCAATCTTGGACTCCGAATCCACTGTCGGTGGAAATAGCTTTTCCCACTTGATTTTTGCAAAATAGTGTAGACACCCCGCCTTGGACCTCTCACCCCGATTGCATACATAGTATTTTTATTTAACTTATTTTTATTAATTTCTGCTACTTCGGTTAAGTTTCTAACTGATTCCGTTAGTTTTGGACTAAACTGCATAACAGAATTAATTTTAGAGTCATTTCTGTCATTCTGTCATTTTCACCCGCGGGCGCTTCCGGAACTGTCAGTGAGCCGCGCGCGCGTCCCGACCCAAAAGCCGGACTCGCGCGCTTCCCATTTTGGCAGTAACGGATTGCACCTTATTTCCCTCCCTTTTCTTATTTGCAACATCTCTTTCTTGATCACAAAAGACCTCTTTTCTCATCCACATTCATCCCCCCTTTTCTCATTAACTCCCAATCCCAAATTCTAAGCCTTTTCCCAAAAACTAATATTTCTTTCATTTATTATTTGATTTTTTTTATTTCTTTTATTTTTCTTTTATTCATTTATCTTATTTGTGATTGGCCCATCCCATTTCACATGGATGACCAATTTCCCTCCATCATTTCCCTCTCTTTTTTACCTATAAAAACCATCATCTTCTACCTTAGAAAGGGACTTCTTTTTAGACTCTAACCTTGATTCACCAACTACATTATACACAAATTCTCCCAACAAGAGTTCTTAGTAACAAGACTCTACACAAATTGTTCTACAACAATTTCATTACAACAACAACACTTTCAAGTCAAGGTTCCAAGTCCTCTTTCTCAAGGTACAACTCTATTTTCTTCCTTTGTTTTCTTCTTCTTGATGTATGCAATCCCCATTAATGGGACATGACCAACATGACTACTTCACATATTGAAGTTAGTTAAGGTTATCTCCCTACATTTTAATCTTAACTTTAATTCACCATGTTAATTTCTCTTCATCTCTTAATGTAATTCTTTAACATTACTTGTTACATGTAATCTTTATCAATAAATAAATAAAACAATCCTATTTTATTTTCCCTTTATTTCCCCTTTTCTTCTCATCACAATTGTTAGCACATCTCTATTTAATTAATTGAAGGACATGTAAATATTAGAACACCAATAGTAGCAAGACCCGCGTAAGCGGGGCGGAGTGGGTGTTTAAGTACTTCCCACTCCGTCACCTAACCCCCGAACCCTTCTCTCCCGAATCTCTGGTTTTGTACATAAATTAGGCTATTTCTAGGTTTTTCTTATGTTCCATTAAAAACATAGGTGGCGACTCTAAACAATCTAAAAACAAGTTAGACATCCTAGGATAATTCACCGCTCTAGCCAAGCCGTGGTTCCCCGGGGTATCTACAGTGGCGACTCCGCTGGGGATGATTTAGAGGGTTAAACTTGCGTTTTTCATTTTTGGTGTTCTTTTATTTTATTTTCTGGGCATTCTGGTAAAAAGGGTAGGAAGCGCGCGCCTCCGGCCTTCTTGTCCTAAAGCGCGCGCGTCCGACCCTTATTACCAGAATCGCCCATCTTCCTTCTTGTCCTTCAATTCCATGTTTCTGTGCTAACAAATTATGCAGGGGAAAGTTTTCTTAATTAAGGGTCAAGGCAATCCCTTGAACCCACTGATTTGCAGGTTCTCACCCAGAAGCGGGCGCCTCTGCCCTGCTTCCTCTCACGCGCGCGCCTTCCGCATAGGCAACACAATGCGCGCGCTTCTGGGCGCATTCCCGGAACAGAACAGTGCACAGAAACAGAACAGAATGACAGTGTGTGGGCACCGGGCCTGCATACAATTTCTTTTACTTTCTGTTTATTTTTATCGGTCACACGGGTGATTCGAAAGTTGTAAATTACGTGCTTATTTGTTTTTTTTTTATTTCCTTTGAAAAAAAAAAAATGTTTTGTCACTTGTTAGACCTCACACTACTCGTACAATTCCTATCAATTGCTCACAATCGAGTCGCACAAGTCCAACCCCAAACCCGTCGAGGCCCGTCCTAGGAAGTTTCAAGCTCCACCCGACCTTGACTCTTCCGAAGCGGTAAACCTCAGCCCGTGGCGTAGTTCACGACTACATGCCGGGGGTGACCTTTAAGCCTCATATTCAAGCCGAGCACAAACCACACAATTCTAGTTTAAGGTCTAACACTCCGTGACTCAAGTCGGTTTTCATGTACCGAGATTTCCCTAAACTAATGTCTTCAAATCATACATGCCAACTTGTTGCAATGGACGAAATAAAACTCCGTCCCCAAAAGTGGCTATCTTGGACGAAAATAAAAAATCCGTCCCCGCATATATGATTTACTACATTAATTTAGTTTAATCCCGTCACATGTAGGTATCACAAGCGTGGTGGAATCCGATGAGTATATGGGACCGCGAGAAGGTCTATATACTAGTGTGACGATTCCACTATTTTTTCTAGAAACCCCAAAAAGGACTCCGTCCTTCCGACTTTTGTAAATAATAAAAAAAAGAGTCGTTTTTCTTTATGTGGTTGAGTCTTTTCATGTTTATGGGTGAAATCATTTTACTCAAAAGGTGTTTGTGGGGCCATCCTAAGATCAACCGTGTTCTCTCCATAGGTCAAATGGCTTCCAACGGCAACAACAACAATGGTGGAAATGATTTCGTATCCAACGAAGGGTTACTCAACATAATGAAATCAATGGGGGAACAAATGGATAGGATTGTCGAGGATGCCCGCCGTAAAGACAATTTGTGGCAAGCCCGTTTTGATATCGACAAGAGGATTCACAAAGAAGAGGTTTCCGAACTCAAGGCCCGTCTTGATTATGAAAGAAGAATTCACAAGGAAGAGGTTTCCGAACTCAAAGCCCATTTGCAAGAGCTCACCGACAGCAAAGCAAAGTTCAATGATAAAGCATGCTCAAGTGGCCCGACCCTCAAAAGCTACAAAGGTACCACCAACAACCGAGTTTTCACTCCTCTCCAAGGAGTAACCCAAGCCGAGGCATTTGAAATTTTGGTGGCAAGAGGGAAGATCAAACATTTGGAGGGGTACAAGCCGAAGGCGATACTGAAAAATCATGCTCATGGTGAATGGTGCGGCTACCACAAGTATAGTGGCCACACTACCGAAGGGTGCTTCCTTCTCCGAAACATCATCCAAGATTTGATCGACAACGGCGAATTTACCGTGGGTGAAGAGCAACTCATCAAAGAAGTGGCTTGGTTTTGAAATGGGGCTTCAACAAAGAGGACGACGACAACAATCTCCGTTTCTCTTTCTCTACCTAGTAGTAGGAATGAAAAAAAAAAAAAAAAAAAAAAGAGTCAAAAGTCCTCTTTTGTGTGCATTAATGTTTTCTCTCATCCCATGTTAAGTGTCGAGTCTTATCATCGAAAAAAAAAGTCGTTCTTGTCCTCATACACTCTTCCAAGTTGTTCAATCTAATTCTTGGCAAAATGATGAAAAGATGTCTAAACGAGTTTTGGAACGAAGGCCATCACTTGAACGCCTAGGGGCTAAACATCGACGCCATCATCAACGACGAAGCCAAGACAAACAAGGTGGAGCAACAATCATAAAGAAGTCAAGCAAAGTTTTCAAAGGGGGATTAAAAAAAAAAAAAAAAAAAAAAATGCTCGCTAGGTTGAAACCATCAAATCAACCTAGGCAAAAGTTAGAGCACAAAAAAAAAAAAAAAAAAAAAAATCCCCTCAATCAAAGAAGATCAACATCATCATCCACCAACAAAGGACGAAGCTACGAAGCAACAATTCCATCCCGAAGAATGGAGAATCCACAAGAACTACGGTGACCTGAGCCTCTACACTGGAGGAACATAGGCAACCTGCGGGTCCGGTCTCATGCAAGAAAGAAGATATGTTTAGCCCTAGCGCGTTATGGTGATCGGCCTTCATCTCGAACTTGTCAAGACATCTTTGTACGATTCATTTGCCAATGAATTAATCACCAAAAAGATTGAACAACTTTCTTAGATTTGAAATCATTTCGCGCTCCTTGTCGAGTCTAGGGACTTCTATTCTTTCTGCATACTCCCAATTCCTTGCAATCAAATTGGGCCTTTCCTTCTCTTCTCTCTTAATGACTTACTTGCCTTCGCGAGTCATTCAATTCAATAAAAAAATACATGTCAATACTAGGGACACTTCCCTAGTCAAGTCAATGTCACTCATCATTAGTGACAAAAGGTCTCCACCGCAAAATCACATGTCTTATCTCCTCAGCTAGAGTCAATGCACACTTCCTCATCAATTGAGTCAAAAAAAAAATAAAAAAATGATGAAGACGCAAAAGAGATGCCCGCTAGATTGAAAACCCGAAAGGGCGGTCTAGGCAAAAAACAGGGTGCGTCATAAAAAAAAATGAGAGAGTGAGAGAGAGAAGGGAAAGAGAAATGGAGATCCCCGGCCTCTAAAGAAGACAAGTTCTACATTGAATCTCCTCAGCAAGTCAATTCCCCACCGAGTCAACTTTGGGATTGCAAAAGGCTCGACAAGATATATCACCATCAAAGGTTGTCTTGGGTTATCGGCATCATTCTCCAGCAGTGTGCATTTTTGGGTTCATGAAAAGAAGGCCCGTGGTAACCAAGATCCATCCGAGAACAAGCCCATCATAAAAGGGCACGAGGTTGCACAAATAATCCCTAGCTAGTCAATTGGCTTGGGCAGTAAATAGCAACAACATGTGTCTCAGTTTTCAAGGCTTCTTCAAGTATGTGCTTCTAAAGTACGCCGAAAGGCTCCCGAGAAATGGAGTAGCTCTTGCCATATCCTCTCATGCTTATTCCCTCACACGAGGACGAGTCACTCTTGCTTTGCTCAACAAATGGTGACGCCATAGGGGTTATGTGACTCAAGGATAAGGACTTCGTTTGCTTCACTTGACAATCAATACGCCCTAGAGGCTATGTTCGAGAAAGATGTGTGTTCAAGAAAGATGTATGAGACTATCCTCAAAGTCTCCCAAAAGGGATGTCAAAAAGCCCTCTTGTCGCGTATGCCCGTGCTCGTTCCCCCAATCAAGGATGGACCTTTCTCGCAATCAATGATGGCACTCTAAGGGCTACGGTCAAGTATTAAAGGCTCTCTCGGCAAAAAGCAATTAACTCCCCAGCAGTATCCCCAGCCAAGTCATGTGCAACATTGGAAGCTTCATCAATTCGGCACCGAAGGTCTCAACGGGCTTCGCAATCTACAATCTTTTGGGCTACGGCTTTACAGTAATCCAAGCAAAGGGCAATATTGGGGCTTCGCAACCGACAGTCTTTTGGGGACAACAATGCTCAAGCAATGCAATGTGGAGTAGTCTTATGGCTCCATGAAAGAGATCAAGCTTCAAAGGTCTCTCAACACTTCGAGTCAAAGGCCTCTTGGTTTTAAATGAAGACTCCGATGTTATGAATGAAGTTGATGATTTTTGTTAGAACTTTCAAGCGATATTTTGAAGGAAGTCTTAGAGAAAAGGAAAAACATTCAATATGCTAAACTCTAATCAAAACAGGGTTATAGCGGGAAATGCCACGGCCAATCCCAATGTTTCTGCAATTCAGCACCCCCTTCTCCAAGATCAAAAGCACAAGGTGCAGCTCAGATAAAGTTGGGCCACAGCACTAGTTGCATCCGAAGATCCGTCATTAGTTCAACTCAAGAACAGTCAAGCAAGCATACTTATTTGGGACTTTATCACACCAAGACCTTATCCTCTGCGAACCGCAAGACATTACTACATCCTTTGACATAAGCCCTCAGCCGTTTGGGTATCGACCACAATGAGGCCATTCATCTCCCAAGTAAGAGCAAGAAGGAGATCTCTATCAAGAATTCTACCAAACGGTACATCCGCCCTCAATGCCGACCCAATCACGAGATAATTTGGGGCTTTACAATGAAAGGTCTTCACATCCCGCCATCTACAAGCCCACGACACTTGGGGCTTTGCAATCTCTCGAAGCTCTACATCAACGATCTCCTCTTGGGGCTTGCTCACTACAACAACAAAGGGCGATTTACTCGAATGGGTCAAGAGCTGATTTATCTTGGAGCTATGCAAGTCCCTCAAAATTTGGCATCAAAGGCATTCTAGGGGCTTTACAATCAGCAACCCATCGTCTCGGCATCAAAAGCCTTTTGAAGCCCCATAATCGACAAATCTCTTGGGGCTAGACATCAATCTTCGTTGGGCACACCAGCGACAACAGAATTCAAGCGAGGCAATCCGGACTTCGACTGAGCATGACTTGATCTTGGGTTGGCTTTACAAACACACAATGGCTAAAATGGTTCACCCACGAACTGAAAAAAAAAAAAAAAAAAAAAAAGAAGATTTTTCTTTTTTCTTTTTCTCCTTCTATGTGCAAAAGTATGTGCTTTACTTTGCTTTGCTCCTAGCCTCTCCTCCAGCGTTCTCCATCATCCTTGAACTACGCTGGTCTGATTCTCTTAAAGGGATACGTAGGCAGCCTTTTGGCACGACCAACCCATCATTCAGAGTACCATCTCGCCAACCCAACATCAAGGGCATTCTCTCATCAACATCTAAAGAATGGACATTCTCCATCAAAGCATCCTCCGCGGACATCAAGAATCCATCTCCACTCAAGCGGCAATGGTAATTGAAGGTATGAATACATCCAATGCTTTCCTCAAAATCACACCGCACACAAGATCACTTTCTACATTCTTACTTCTCTCTCATTACAAAGGTGCTTTCAAGATCATATCACACCACAATCACAATTTTCTCTCGCAATTCCTATTTCACATCTCACACAAGCACGTATATCTGCAAAGCATACATATAACAGGTGCCGGACAGAGCACCAGGTGCCGCACAGAGTGCCAGAATCAACAGGTGCCGCACAGAGCACCAGGTACCGCACAGAGTACCAGAATCAACAAGTGCCGCACAGCGCATCAGAATATGCCGCACCGCGCACCAGAATCAACAAAAGCCGCACAGCGCATCAGAATATGCCGCACCGCGCACCAGATTCAACAAGTGCCGCACAGCGCATCAGAATATGCCGCACCGCGCACCAGATTCAACAAGTGCCGCACAGCGCATCAGAATATGCCGCACCGCGCACCAGAATCAACAAAAGCCGCACAGCGCATCAGAATATGCCGCACCGCGCACCAGAATCAACAAAAGCCGCACAGCGCATCAGAATATGCCGCACCGCGCACCAATTTTGGTCCATAGTGAACCACTAAAATCACCATACCTCTTCCATCAGCAAAAGTCGCTCACACAGGGAGCGCATTTCTATCCTTTGTAATTTCAAATTCCTGCTTTATCGAGTCTTTGTTTTCTCTTGTCGATGTCCTCGGCGGTTGTCTTTCTTTCGTCGACGCGTTTTGCCTCGCAATCCACGTCGCCGAGGGGCTCTGTAGACACCCCGCCTTGGACCTCTCACCCCGATTTCATACATAGTATTTTTATTTAACTTATTTTTATTAATTTCTGCTACTTCGGTTAAGTTCCTAACTGATTCCGTTAGTTTTGGACTAAACTGCATAACAGAATTAATTTTAGAGTCATTTCTGTCATTCTGTCATTTTCACCCGCGGGCGCTTCCGGAACTGTCAGTGAGCCGCGCGCGCGTCCCGCCCCAAAAGCCGGACTCGCGCGCTTCCCATTTTGGCAGTAACGGATTGCACCTTATTTCCCTCCCTTTTCTTATTTGCAACATCTCTTTCTTGATCACAAAAGACCTCTTTTCTCATCCACATTCATCCCCCCTTTTCTCATTAACTCCCAATCCCAAATTCTAAGCCTTTTCCCAAAAACTAATATTTCTTTCATTTATTATTTGATTTTTTTTATTTCTTTTATTTTTCTTTTATTCATTTATCTTATTTGTGATTGGCCCATCCCATTTCACATGGATGACCAATTTCCCTCCATCATTTCCCTCTCTTTTTTACCTATAAAAACCATCATCTTCTACCTTAGAAAGGGACTTCTTTTTAGACTCCAACCTTGATTCACCAACTACATTATACACAAATTCTCCCAACAAGAGTTCTTAGTAACAAGACTCTACACAAATTGTTCTACAACAATTTCATTACAACAACAACACTTTCAAGTCAAGGTTCCAAGTCCTCTTTCTCAAGGTACAACTCCATTTTCTTCCTTTGTTTTCTTCTTCTTTATGTATGCAATCCCCATTAATGGGACATGACCAACATGACTACTTCACATATTGAAGTTAGTTAAGGTTATCTCCCTACATTTTAATCTTAACTTTAACTCACCATGTTAATTTCTCTTCATCTCTTAATGTAATTCTTTAACATTACTTGTTACATGTAATCTTTATCAATAAATAAATAAAACAATTCTATTTTATTTCCCCTTTATTTCCCCTTTTCTTCTCATCACAATTGTTAGCACATCTCTATTTAATTAATTGAAGGACATGTAAATATTAGAACACCAATAGTAGCAAGACCCGCGTAAGCGGGGCGGAGTGGGTGTTTAAGTACTTCCCACTCCGTCACCTAACCCCCGAACCCTACTCTCCCGAATCTCTGGTTTTGTACATAAATTAGGCTATTTCTAGGTTTTTCTTATGTTCCTTTAAAAACATAGGTGGCGACTCTAAACAATCTAAAAACAAGTTAGACATCCTAGGATAATTCACCGCTCTAGCCAAGCCGTGGTTCCCCGGGGTATCTACAAATAGAAGAAGAGGCTCATGAATCAAAGAGATGTAACAAACCTCAGAAGAAAGATATTATCAAAAGTCATACCTCCTCTATTCCATTCTTTCATTAAATTATCACCACCTTCTAGTGAATCTCTCTCAACAAAGAAAAATTTACCACTCCACCCTCGGCCATTGACGCCTTTGGAACCATCACCTTTTCATTGACCTTTTCTTAAAAACATACCTTTTTGACCCAAAAGATTGTAAATCATAACAAATAGCCATTTCACTCAAACCTATACCTAACCCAAGCTCTTGATTCATCCTTAAAATAACATCAAACACCCTCCAAGTCATAGTCATCATTTGGACTAATGCCAGTTTGGTCTTTTCAAAAAACTCAGTTATTAAAGAGGGGAAAGGGAAAGTAAACCCTAGTAGAAAAGGATACTCATAAAAACAAATCTAGGTTTCAGAGACAAAGTCGGCCATGATAGACACATCGAAATGACGAAAAATAGCTTGATTGGGAAAACATTTTCGATTTTTTAGAGCTAAAATATGATAGTCGTTAAAAACACAAATATCTTCATCAGGTTTTGTAATTAAACCCTCATTGACGAAAATAGATGGATCATTAATAACAGATCTTTGAGAGATACTGGCCTGAGAGGATTTTAAGGCAATCTTCATGTTGCAAAAAGCAAAAGATTTTGACCAGGAAAAGAAAATTGCAGAGAAAGAGAAAGAGTAATGCCTCAGAAACTTATCCCTTTCCATTATCGGATAAGTTTTGGGGAAATTGTTGTGGGCAGATTTTCAAGTTGTCTACATCTTGATTCTATTCTCAGGATAAGAATATCTTAGGATTCAGGTATATATTATAACTAATAAACATGTTTGTTAATCTTATCTGCAGGATTTGATTACGTGCTACACGTGCCTATAAAACAGGAAGGCGGGTTTCAATGGCAAGATAGACTACATTGTTGAGCCAAAGATGATGCCCAGATTTATAGGATAGTTAGTTAAGATTAGATAGGATTCTTGTATTTTTTTTCTATTTAATTGAACTTGGAGGAACACCAACACACACGTTCACTCAACACTTTTGTACTCCTCCTCTGTTCAAGAACCAGCAACACAAAAACAAAAGAAATCAATACTACCGTTCAGGTTGGAAGGTTCTCATAAACACCTCCCGAGGTTTTATGCTGGCGAGATAATTGTCTCAAGGGCTTTCCTCATCAAATCATTGTGCAATCTTGAATTTTGCATTTCTTAAATTTATATTCCATTTAACCCTCCATAATTTTTTATCTGAAATCACCCTCATCGTTTTTATTCTATTGTGTTTTCTACCAAAACAAGACCCATATTTTCTTCTTCATGAAAAATCAATCTCAAAACCCAATTCCTAAAATTTTCAGAAACATTGCCCATAATAACAATCATCATGATCGCCATCATAATTATAGCATTATTGAGCATTACTCCCTCGATTTATGTTGGCGATCTCATATGATGATTCACGTCAGCTGACCCAAATTATTATGAAACTAAGCCTTTCTTATTGTTATAGTTGTTTAAACATAATTTCTTTGAATTTTAAGATTAACCGATATGTAGTAGTTTATCGGGTATGATTGAAGTGATTAACATTCAAGTTCCTTTTAAGAATCATATAACACACACATTTACTTATTGGCCTACAACATCTTCTGACTTCTAAGCTTGTTAGGCCTAATACCTTACTCAAATGCACGTAGTTAACTAGAAAATTTCATTTCATTGATGTTGAATTTCCATAAGTGTAGACACCCCATTTTGAACTTTCATTCATAATTACACTACTTCTGTGTCTTGCCTTTGATTTGGGTCAAAACACGTTAAGTTTGACATGTTTCGTTAAGTTTTTGACTGACTTTGTTAGTTAGGGGTCGAAATGAACATTAAAACTTATGTAGAGGGAAAAATTGTGATCCAAACACAAGATGGCTTGTACGAGACATCTAATGTCTCATACTAGACATCCCCCTTGACATACGGGTTTCAGCAGTTTCCTTGTTGATCTCATCCCCGTTTCTTGGCAAACACTCCTTAATCCGGGAAAGAAAGGAAGGACGATCTGAGAGTCCAAAAATAACTCCTTTAGAATTGAGTCTTTGATTCCCATCCAAACTTAACCCCTTGGCTTGATCCCTAAGTCAAGAAAACCTATAAATATAGAGGTTCTTGAACCAAAAAACCTCTAATGGTCATTCATCCTCTCAAAACCACTCAAAATCTGATCAAAAAAGCCCTCATAATCAGCCTCTCTCTTATACCCACGAAATTCACAACACCATAACACCAGTCAAGCCAAGCTCTTTAGATCATCAAGGCCTTTTGTCAAGGCCATCCATAGGATTCTTGAAGAATGCTTAGGTAATTCCTTTGTTTTCTTTCTTCTCATCTCCTTCTTTGCTTTGAAGTAGTGTGATTCTATCAAAAGGATCAGCCTAGAGCCTCTCCAATCTATAGAGATGGTCTCGAAGCACATGATCCGACATTCCAAATAAATAAGAGATTATTTATTTGGCTTCCTTGGTAGATTGTATGCATAATTATTTGATGATGATGATTTCGTAGCAAGACCAATCCTAGATCGGGTTGATTGTGTGCTCCTTGACCTTCCCAATCCATAACTTAACCCCCAAATCCAAGATCTCACGGTCCGTGTTCTGTTAAAAATGGTGGCGACTCACAACAAATCGAGTAACATTCAAGTCCTTACAATCCAACCAGAAAACCGATGACGAACGAAAAGGACGCGCACTCACAGTGGCGACTCTGCTGGGGACTTTTCAGCTAAGAGGGTTAGACTTGTGTTGAAATCATCATCGTTCTAAAATTCTGCATATTTTGTACAGTTCCTGCTCCCAGACTGGGATGCCTCGTACGAGGCATCTTTGTCTCGTACGAGACATCTCAGTTCTGCCGACAGTCTGTTTTCTCTGGTTTGGAAAAAGGATTCCGTCCGACTCAAACACGCAAACAGAGTTCCAGATCTGTCCTCCCCCCTGTTTTTGAGTCTTAGGACCTCTCTAATGACAAAGAAACTCCCCATATATCTTGAATCTAACCTTTTTTTTTTGCAGGAGTATTTGCAAAGTTGAATGTTCTCTGCGAGGTTTGAACATGCAAAACTGTACTACCGTCAAAGAGTGGGTTGGACATTTCTGGTAGATCAGGTCAGCAGACATCCTGTGGGTGCCTCCGCATTGGAGCTTGAGCAGGTACATTATCACCAGTGCAGGCCACTCTTTTGTTTGGCTAGCTGGGCTTCGATTTACCACTTTTTATTTAGGCCAACGGATTTCTCATCAATTTGGACAAGTCCAAGAGGTTCCCTTTTCTGATCTCCCTATTACGGACAACCTGCCCGTGGACACCAACATTTGCGAATTGCTGAAGGAGCTTTGGTACTGGAATGGTGCACATACTGGCAGAGGCAAGAGCTGGGGTGAAGGGGACACGTTCTACGAACCCACCTTGGAGTATCTCGAATGGTTAGGTCCTCAGACTGTTGAAGAGAATTCTGCCATCGTAGCCTTGGTCTCGGAGCTCTTAGGTCCAAAAATTCTGTTTGGAGATTACTATTGTCAGATAATGGGTCCGACTGTCTTCCAAAATCAGATTGGTGGAAATCAACCACGCAACAGTCATCGGTCCGGTCATCGCAGAAATAGTCGGGATTTAGCTTCAGGGATTACCATGTCCAATGCAACCGGCTCTGGGAATCAAAGGGGAGAGAGCTCTTCGGGTTTCTTCCAGAATGTGTTCAACCGCACAGGTTAATGAATGGGATTTCAGTTGTTTTCACATAATCCTTGGTTGCCACGCCAAGATGTTTTAGTTATTTCAAAGCTTGTTGTGTTTGTTTTTCTTTGTTTCCAAATGTAATGTTTAAAAATTTCAACGTGGGGAATAAAAGCTTTTTATTATTAATGACCGGACCCGAAGGTTGCCTACATTCCTCTTTAGAGGCTCAGGTCAGCGTAGTTCGACACAATCACTTGAATTTTTGCGCGCCTCCTGTTTTTTTTTACCTAGAACTGCCCTTTCGGGTTTCCACCTTTAGTGGGGCTTTTTTTTTTTTTTTAGACTTGATAGTAATCACAAAACTCGTCGTCTTCTACGCATAATACTTCTTCAATTTGCTGAGGTTGCAGGGATGAATGAGGTCTTCTCCTAATTCAGTTTGCAGGAGCACGACTCCACCAGATTGTTTCTTTTAAACTATGTAGAGGCCCAACCATGGAGACTTCCATTTCCCTCGAGGGTTGACATAACTTGGCGGCTTCTCTTGCAACACAATATCTCCCACTTTGACATCACGGTCTTTAACTTTCTTGTTAAATGCCCTGGCGATTCTGCGTTGATACACGCGGTTGTGCTCTAAAGCCAGCAATTGTTTTTCATCGAGCAATGCTAACTCTTCATGGAGAATTTGTAGCCAATCAATCTCGGACACTCAATTCTCAAGTAACACTCTTATTGAGGGGATTTCAAGCTCAATCCGGAGAACTGCCTCGATGCCATATGCAAGTGAATAAGGAGTAGCCCCAGTCGGTGTTTGGAAAGATGTGCGGTATCCCCATAAGGCTAAAGGTAACTTATCAAGCCAATCCCTCCCAGTGATTGTCACGACCCGAAAACCCGCCTCTATTTTCTAATAATAAATATCTAATTATTTATTTATTTCTTATTTAATTGTTTAAATTATTATTTAATTAATAATTTATGTGTGCATTTTATGTGTTATAATAATTTATGCCTAGCATTTTATGTGGGTCATTTGTGCTAGTGTAGTATTATTTGGTCTTAGTTGTTAGTAGAAAGTATTAGAGTTGTGTAGTTAGTGGGGAGGGGGTCTAAGTGTAAGTTTGAAAATAATCATCTTCTCCCTACTCCCTCTCTTTCTCCCTCACCTCATTTCATCTCCCAGCATACTCCTTCTCTCTCTCCAAGAAAGGTAATATTTTTCTTTCCCTTCCCTCTTCATTCTACCTATCTTCCTCCCATTATTTCTCATTGCTCATTTTATGAAAAGTACTTAGATCGTCGATAGGATCGTAGGAAGCTAAGAAATTTCGAGTTCCGTCACCTTTGAGAAATCCGGGTAAGTTGCTTTTCCCCTATTTTATGCTAGAAATGCTACTCCATGTTTATTTGACGATATGAATGCTATTTGTTGCATCTTGGGTGGATTTGGGAGTGATTTACATTTTTGTTCATTTTTGTGAAAATTTGGTATTTGAATCATCCTTGATTGAGGTTCCTTAGATGATGTTCTAGGAGTTCTTTTGGCTTCCAAATGGTGTTGGTACTTTAGTTTACATATTGGTAGTGTTAGTCTTGAGTTTGGCTTACAATGGTGAAGAATGGGTTTGGTTTGATTTTGGTTGGAAAAAATGGAAGAACCCAGGAATTTTGGCCGGAAATTGCCCCTCCGGGCAAGGGGGTGCGCGCACCCTTTGGGAGGGGGCATGCGCACCCTTATGCCCCTTTGTAAACAAACCTTCTGATGATTGAGGGCGCGCACACCATTTCCTAGGGGCCGTGCGCTCCCTCATTGTTTCAACAAGTCTAAACCTTCTGATCACCTACGGCGCGCGCACCCTTTCTGTGAGGGCGTGCGCCCCCTCCGCTGTACAAGCCCTGAGCTTCATCCTCTTGTACCTTTCGTAGACAATCTTCAATAGTCATAACTCCCTCATCCGGACTCCGTTTTAGGTGTATAAGTTATCGTTTTAAAGCCCTCCTTGAGCTCTTCGAGATGAGTGAGTAGTTTTGGTTGTCTTCTTGAGTTAAATGGATCCTTTGTGATTGAATGTGATATGGGAATTGTGCTATCATTGTTGAGATTATTGGAACACTTTAATTATGTGTTATTGGTTCATTTCACTTTCTTGGTGACTTCTTGATAAGGATTCCCTACTTTGGAATCAGTGGTTGTTTATTTAAGCTAGTGTTTATTACTTAGCTTTCATTTGAAAGTCTAGCTGGTTATTTGTGTATCGAGTCAGGCAATGGATAATACTATAATGGCACCATCCAAGTCCAGTATAGTATCGCCCATTGGTCCTTCTTTCCCCATCCAGATTGGCCTTGGGTGGGATGAGCTAGCTCCTTTTGTGAGTATTCTAGCTACACGTTTTGGAGCATGACTTTGTGGCATGGCTCCCGCCCTTTGTGGCACGTTACTTTGTTATTGGTTCCGGTACCGGGGGTTTTCTCTTCAAGCTTTCATGCTACTATGAAGATGTTGATTGTTGATTATTGAAGCTGCGCAGCGACCTTTATTTGGTTATATCAGTTGGGAAACATTGGCTAATATCCTTTGTTAATTGTTTATTTCCGCTGCTATCTGTTAAATGATAATTGCTATGTGAATTATTATTGTTTGTTGCATCATAGCATGTCATGTAGTTGCATTAGTAACTTATTGAGATTTATCTCACCCCCTTTCTTTTATCTTTGTTTTTCCTTAACCCCCCCTAGGAGGAAAGGATTTGTTAGTACCCGACCTGAAAATGAGTTTATTAGGACTTTCCCAAAAATACAAGGACTTTATAGGAATTAGAAACCTTGTAAAGACTTGTCCTGGATTCCCAAAATATCTCATTTATGACAAAATCCATCAAAATAGGCAACTTAGGGTTACCATAAAGCAACAGTGAAACCCTAGCTTGAAAATCAAGTCAGCCTGCAGACTTGGCCACGCGGCCAACCTTGCTCCGCGTTGATCTTGGCCACGCGGCCACTCTTGTAACCGGCATCAACAATGGCCAGGCGGCCAACCTTGCGCCGGATGATCTGGACCATCAGATCCTCCCATCAGTTTACTATATAAACCACTCCAGGCTATTGGTTTAAGGGTCCGATTTTGAGAGCTCTAAGTACGAATTTTGGAGTTCTTAAACAATATTTTTCTCTCTAATTAACATTCAAACACTCAAGAAGATCCAAGGTTTATTTCTTGCCAACATAGGTAAGTTTTCTAACTTTTTCTTCGTGTTCTTGCATTATTTTTAATGTAGATCTTTTATATTCATGTTCGTACATGTTTATTCATAGTTTCTTCATGAGCTTTGCATGTTCATAATATGTTCGTCGCATGTTCTTCGTGTTCATAGATTAAAACTTTATTTATGCTATATTTAGGGTTGCGATCTTCATAATTACATGTTATTTCATAGCCGATGATGATCGAGGGTTCATCAACCCGAGGATGATCTAGGAACTACTTCTAAACCCTAATCTTTAGGTAATTCCCCCCTCATTATGCATGATCCCGATTCTTCTGCCTATTCTAATTCTCCTCGAACTACGCTGACCTGAGCTTCTCACATTGAGAGGAACGTAGGCAATCTTCGGATCCGGTCTCAAACACTAACACACTACTAACACATTCATCATGATAGAAAGACCGATCAATTTCGGGCAATAGGAGTGATAACGTCCAATATTCTTCTCTTGTTGTAATTTGACCCCCGAACCCATTAAACATGCTTTTTCTCAATGTTTTGGCTATAATTAAAACGGCGTGGCGACTCTCATAATTTTAATGTTGCTATGAATATTCCCGAATTCAAACACACGTATTCACAGTGGCGACTCTGCTGGGGACTTCTTTGAAACTTTTTCAAACTTAGTGGGTCTAACTTTCGTTTACATCATGATGCTTGCCATGTTTACACATGCACACACTTGCCATGTTTACACGTGTACCTCACACACACTTGCCATGTTTACACATGCACACACTTGCCATGTTTACGCATGCACACACCTGCCATGTTTACGCATGCACACTTGCCATGTTTACACATGCACACACATGCCATGTTTACACATGCACACACATGCCATGTTTACACATGCACACACCTGCCATGTTTACACATGCACACACCTACCATGTTTACACATGCATACACCCGCCATGTTTACACATGCCCACACCCGCCATGTTTACACATGCACACTGGCCATGTTTTCACGTGCCCCCTACAGTTAAGCCATGTTTACACATGCACCCGCACACTCCGCCATGTTAATACTCGTACCTTGTACCTTGTACCATGTACCTTTGTTATTCTCGCCTTAGTATTAGGATCAAACAAAACTCTGCTATGCTCCCTTGTACATTATTTTCCTTCTCATGCATTGCATTGGCATCATCCTAACATTAAAAACTTCTCTCTTTTCTCCCTAAAAAAAGAATTAGTTTTTACCACACACTACCACTAGTCCGTGTCAGCACTGCACAGGTCCCCATTACCCGGAGTATTCGATGTGCAGGAATTTGTGCGCTACTGCCGCCCTCTTTTCGAGTCACTCGTCTACTCCACTCACCGTGTACGTTCCGCGAGCGGTGGGAACCTTTTACCTAACCCGTGTCAACCCACACATAGAGATTAGGACACTCCTCGGACCACCCATTTAGGATGTAAAAAAATGCAAAAACTTTTCGCAAAATAAAATGTGCATTGCATCTAGGCGACCTCTAAGGTCCATCACTCATCCGTTAAGCCATCATTGCGATCCATTTGGGTCTACCCTTCACCTTTGACCCCCTAGGTCAACCTTATCAACCTTTGACCGCCTAGGTCAACCTTCTCAACCTTTGACCGCCTAGGTCAACCTTCTCAACCTTTGACCCCCTAGGTCAACCTTATCAACCTTTGACCGCCTAGGTCACCTTAGGTCAACCTTTGACCTCCTAGGTCAACCTTTGACCGCCTAGGTCAACCTTCTCAACCCTTGACCCCATAGGTCATTCTCATCCGCCTTTGACCCCTTAGGTCAACCTCATCCACCTTTGACCTCTTAGGTCAACCCTTGACTGCCTAGGTCAACCTCATCCGCTTTTGACCTTTTAGGCTAACCCTTGACCGCCTAGGTCAACCTCATCCACCTTTGACCTCTTAGGTCTACCCTTGACCGCCTAGGTCAACCTCATCCGCCTTTGACCTCTTAGGTCTACCCTTGACCGCCTAGGTTAACTTTATCCGCCTTTGACCTCTTAGGTCTACCCTTGACCTCCTAGGTCAACCTTATCACCTCTGACCCCTTAGGTCAACCTTATCACCTTTGACCCCCTAGGTCAACCTCATCCACCTTTGACCTCTTAGGTCAACCCTTGACTGCCTAGGTCAACCTCATCTGCTTTTGACCTCTTAGGTCTACCCTTGACCCCCTAGGTCAACCTCATCCGCCTTCGACCTCCTAGGTCAACCTTTGACCCCCTAGGTCAACTTAATAATCTTTGACCTCCTAGGTCAACCTTTGACCCCCTAGGTCAACCTTTGACCTCCTAGGTCAACCTTACCACCCTTTGACCTCTTAAGTCAACCTTTGACCCCCTAGGTCAATCTTATCCGTTTAAGTCAACCTTTGACCCCCTAGGTCAACCGTACCAACCTTTGACCCCCTAGGTCAACTTAATCATCTTTGACCTCTTAGGTCAACCTTTGACCCCCCAAGGTCAACATCATCCTCCTAGGTCAACCTTATCCATTTTCGACCTCTTAGGTCAATCTTTGATTCCAAAGGTGAACCCAATTACCTTTGGTCCTAACCCGCTTAGGTCAAACAGTCATCTTGACCCACCTAGGTCATTATTTGACCCACCGTCGTCCAGACCAACCTAGGTCAACCCGTTTAGGTCCACACACCATCCTTGACCCATTTAGGTCAACTTGTCCGTCTTAGGTTAAAACTACCCTTTAACCTTTGACCCGTCAAGGTCACCCCGTGACCCGCTTAGGTCGACTTACCAATCTAGGATCCATCTAGGTCAATCTACCGACCTCCCTAGGTCAACCAACCCGAATAGGTCAGCCTACCCATGTTTAACCCGAATAGGTCAACCTTAGACCCGCTTAGGTCAAACCATGTCTATCCCGCTTAGATCATCCCATAGGCAAACCGCTACAACCCGCTATCTTGATTCATTCACCATATAGGTCAATCCAACCCTTCTCATTTAGGTCAACCTATCCTTTACCCATCTACGTCAACCCACCATTATCGTCGCGTTCTAGCTTGAACCACTTCTTGTCTGAAACCTTAGGTCAAACCCTAGGTCAAATTTAGGTCAAACCATAAGTCAAAACATACCCGACTCAATCAAAACCAACTCCTATAGGTCTTCCTCACCCATGCTTGACTAAGGACCGAGTCATCTCCTGCTTTTGACCTCAAGATCGCTCTTTATCTTAAAAAGACTCTATCAAATTGACCCCTATGGTCACCTCTCACGTCTTTTTAAAAGTCTAACTTGATTCGAACTACGGTGACCTGAGCCTCTTATTGTGTGGGACCTCTCCCCCATGATAAGGGGAACGTAGGCAACTTCGGCCCGGTCAAACTTTCAATTTTTTACCAAAATGCATTTCAAAAATGTGGAGACCGACTCTTTTCCAAAAAATGATTTTATAACGATGCCTTATCATTAAATACGAATCTAATTTAATTCAGCTAAGAGGCTTAATTCTTTCATGAATAGAGTTCTGCATCATGTCGGCTGGAAAGAACATCGAAGTTGCAACTGAAGCTGCTACCCAAGATCCCGAGACAATCCTCTACACCGGTACTGATCTCAATGAGCAAGCGCTCCATTTCGAGACCATCCTCAACGAGCAAGCAACCCTCTTCCGGACCGCTCTCGACGAACAAGAAGCCTACTTTGAGACTGTCCTCCTCAAGCAAGTCGACCGCTTCCAAAAGGAGATGTGCAAGGCTCTAAAGGACACCGAGAAGCGCCTTCACTCTGATATTTATTGCATTTATGATTACCTTGGCCGAGTTCTCCCTCTTGCTCAATTTCAACACCCGTACGCTCCTCAAATGTATGGGCCATCACAGACTGTCCCCGTCGGGATGCCCCCTATGACTACTCATCAGCAAGGCCGGTACCTAAATTACCCTCAAAGACAGTTCGTGAAAGGAAGGACGAGCGCGAATTCGACGACTTAGGTAAACTCTTCAAAAGTCTAGTTCAAGCCGGCAAGTTGTCTCCTTTGTTCAATTATGAACCAAGTAGGGTGAAGCAAGGCTTGGATCCCTCCAAACACTGCCAATACCACCAGTACATTGGACATGACACCGAAGATTGCCTCCAATTGAGGAGAAAGATTCAAAGCCTCATTAACAGCGGAGTCATCACCCGCCAACAGAATACATGGGCATGGGCAAAAGAGGAAATTGGGGCTACCTCCTTTAAATAAAAGAAAAGAAAAGGGTCATTCAGTCTTCGTAGGTTCTAGAGTGTCCTTAGTCAAAAGTCCACCTTGGACGATTTTTGTCTCTTTAAGTAAAAGTCCACCCCGGATTAGTCGTTTTTCTTTCAAATAATAAAAGAGTCTTTATTTCTTTTCTCTCTAGACTTGAGACATAATCTTGCATAAATCAATTCCATGAAAATTGTCTTATTCACCATTTTCGCTTGATTGCTGTATCTTTATATGATGAATTAAAATCTTAATCTTACTCATTAATGACGACTCATTAAAAGGTAAATGGACCCACAAATCATCCACATAATTAAGTAAACGATTAATCTTAAAATAAAAAATGCTTCGATCAATTGGGATGAACGAATCACTTTCTCTTCTCTCTACATTCTACCCCCATACACTCTCTCTATACACTCACCATTTGTACACACTTCATGTACACTCTCTATATACACCTTCTCCCATACACTATCCTCATACGCCTCTCATCCCACCATTAGACCCCTTTTTATAAGGTCGTGACAAAGAAATGGACTGCGGTTGCTCATCATCAAATAGACATCCATGCTGCCACAATTTAAAGGATTGGTTTGTTCCCATCATGAGTACTACATGCCGTTACACTGGGACTGTCCGTATTCCATCGCAAATATAAGACAAGTGCACGAAGTCATTCATTGGTGCACGTGATAATCCAATGGAGCTCTACCGGTGAAAATCAAGGGGCTAAGACGCCCGCCGCCAGCAAAAGGCCGCTTGAACTATAAGGAAGCTACCTCGCAATCGAGAAAGGCGAAAGCAAACTAGGGGCTTGTCTCGCCCAATGTTTCATTTACAAATATAGAAAAAAAAAAGAAAAAAAAAGATATATATATATATATATATATATATATATATATATATATATATATATGGCTCGCTAGGTTGAAACCCAAAAGGGCAGCCTAGGCAAAAGTTAGAGCATTGCACAAAAAGAAGCCCGCTAGGTTGAAAACCCGAAAGGGCGGCCTAGGCAAAAAAAAAAAAAAAGGGTGTGCACAAGGAGATAAAATAAAAAAATAAAATAAAATAAAGAAAAATAGAAGGGGCTATCACCATGGAAAAGTAAAAGTCCCATTTTCTTTTCACCTCAAATGTTCTATTTTCCTTTCTTTCCTTACAAAGTAGATAAACGGCAGCAACCCATGACAACTACGATGGAGCAATCCACTGCAACAACTACAAAGGAGTAATCTACCGCAATGAGCTACACAAAACAACTCACCTCAAATGAACCTCACACCCCTAAACTCAAAACCCAACTTCATCGTCAACCGGGCAACCACTCAAAGCCAAACATAACCTACCTTGGGCCAACTTTCTTTCTTTTCTTTCCTCCCACACATACCCACTGAAACCCGACACCATCGTCAAGCGGGTCATCCCCGAACTACGCGGACCTGAGCTCCTCACCTTGAGGAGAACGTAGGCAACCTCCCGGTTCGGTCCAAAATATACACAACCCACCTCGAGCCAATTTTCTTTCTCTTCTCTCTTCCCCCATATTTCTACTCCTGACTTCTTCACTCACAATTGATCAAAACATTTATTAATTTGAGGCTACTTGTTTACCAATTAACCATAACTCATTAACTAATCAATGAGGTCCATTCTCGAGCAATCAAATGAGAATCTGGAATAAAACAATTTTCAAATGTCTCGACAAGTCTTCCGTTCTACAATCTAGGAAAGAGCTAAACACTTACTTTCTGTCAAAGCAGGGGCTTCATCCCTTTTGTACATATATACCCTCAGTTGCTCAAAGAGTCAAAATGTGAGTACTATCTCTCTCTGTCTCTCTTACTCTCACCAAAATGCCCCCGCATGTTTAAACAATTATTTTTCCTTTTTTGAGTCGACTGAATGATTTTCAAAAAAAAAAAAAAAAAAAAAAAGGGAGATGACGCAAAAGAGATGCCCGCTAGATTGAAAACCCGAAAGGGCGGTCTAGGCAGAAAAAAGGGTGCGTCTTAAAGGAGGTAGGATACCCCGCTCTACACCCTTATCGAACTGGGGCTTCCCCAACAGAAAGGGTCGACTATGTGGTTTCCCAGAGAATACCGAGGCGTCAACAAGGATACACTTAGAAGAAGGGCACCCCTCATCGTCAAACTCGGCACGCGACGACCTATTTGGATTGATTAGAATCATAATTAATTATAAGGCATCTGTATAAGATCATAACACTTTCATAATAGGATACCCTTAGGTCCCAACCTACCTGGTTCAAAACCTTAGGTCCCAAGCCTACCCGGTCAGTCTTGCCTAAGTTACACCATAAACTCTCTAGGTCCCGAGCCTACCCGATCAGTCTTACCTAGGTCCCAAACCTACCCGGTGAGTCTTACCTACGTTACATCATAACCTCTTAGCTCGACCTTCCGCAAGTTCGTAGCATGACCCCTTCGGCCTCAAACCGGTTCTACCCAAAACTTCATACCTTAAACCAGTTAACCAAAGCCAAATCCTTAGGGTGACCCATTAGGTCCCGAACCTACCGGTCCCGAGCCTACCCGATCTCCTAGATCTCAAACCTACCAACACATACTCGTCCTTACCCTGTCTAAGCCATAGCTCTCTTATCCTCCTAGTTCCAACCTCTTAGGTCTACCCAGTCTAACCTATTGAACGATCCCTTAGATCCCAAGTCCATTCAAGTCTACCAAACACCTACCTTTTAGGTCTTTAGAATATCTGATCCATACCTTAGGCCTCAACCCCTAAACCTTTAGGTCACAAGACTTTCTACCCTTTAGGTCTCTCACCTTACATCTCCACCCTTTGGACTCTGTAATTCCCAAGCCTACATGGTCCGACTAAAAGCGACAACATCTACGTCTCCCGACTTCCGTCATGTCCAAGCCATGACCCTACCACTCTTAAACCTACCAAGTACCAACCTAGTGTCACCCATTAGCCTCAAAAAACTTCCAAGTCTGACCTTCAACCCCTTAAGGACTCTAACCTACTTAATCCAAGCCGAGTCCAAACCTCGCCACCTACAAGGTCCACCCTTGAACTCCATGGATCTCAAACATCGCTCCCCCAACGAGTCCAAATCTCAAACCTTGCTCAAGTACATAGGATCTCCTGCGCACCACGCCATACCATAGGGATCTCAATACCCATCAGGTTAAAACCCATATCCTTAAACACCTTTGGTCCCATCCCTAACCTACCTTCGAAATTTCCAAACGAGCTTAGTCACACGCATGACCTCTAAGGCAAAATTAAGTCCTAAGCATACCCAATCCAACTTAAGGTACCTATTGTACTCAAGCAAAGACTTGGACACTCAATCCCTTTACCTAAAGCGCCAACATGGTCATATATCCAAAACCATTTCCTGCACCTACGGTTCGCACCTAGCCTAAACTTTCAAACACTCTAGGATCCAAGCCCGACATACGTATTAGGTACTAGGATCATCCAATCCCAATCCGTTGCTCCTTGGCCGACCTCAAGCCTGCTTGGTCCTAACCCATAACGCGGTTTCTCTAGGACAAAAGACTTACCCGCTTGAAAGCCTTATGTCCCAACGCTACCCTGCCTAGCCTTCGATCTCCTAGATCTCACGCCTACCATTCCATTAGGCCCGGTCTCCTCAACACATGTCTGAGTCTTACCCTAGCTAAACCCTAGTACTCTAGCCTAGGTCTAACCTATCGAGCCTATCCAGCCATGAGGTATCAAGCTCACCTGCCCCAAACCGCAACATTCTTAGACCTCAAACTTGCTCGGTCTAAACCAAGACAAACCTTCAAATGCTTTCGGTCCCCAAACCCTAGCCTTAAGCCTAGGAAGTTACATCCTTCTTAAACCCTAGCCTTGATCCTAGGTAGCTACACCCTTCCTAAACCCTAGCCTTGATCCTAGGTAGTCACATATCCTCTCTAAATCCTAGCCTTAAGCCTAGGAAACCACAACATCCTCTTTAACCCTAGCCCAAGTTCTAGGGAATTTCCAATGCCCCGTATGCAACATCATTTCCAAATTCCCGAAACCCTAGTCTCGAAACCTAGGAAATTTACAATCTCAATTCTCCGTTTTATTGAACCCTAGTCCAAAACCTAGGATATAATGCCCTGTCCAAAACTCAATCAACCCTAGCCTCAAGCTTAGGTAGTCGCACTCTTTCCAAACCCTAGCCTCGAGCCTAGGTAGTCGCATTCGCTCTAAACCCTAGCCTCGGGCCTAGGTAGTCGCATTCGATCTAAACCCTAGCCTCAAGCCTAGGTAGTCGCACTCTTTCTAAAGCCCTAGTCTCAAGGCTAGGTAGAAATTATCCTCTTTAAACTCTATCATCAAGCCTAGGATTCAACATTCCCTTCAAACCCCAGTCCTATACCTAGGAAACTCCTTCACCGTAGTCTCAAAACGTAGGAAGTTTACAGTCCTTAGCCTTAAAACCTAGCCTAAAGCCTAGGTTACCATGAACCTTTCTAAGCCATAGTCACCAATCCCAGAAAATGGTGAACCCTAACATCAAGCTTAGTGGACCTTCCACAAAAGAAATCCCTCTTCCCAACGGTCCATGGTCTCAAGCCTAGGAAGTCACAACCCTTTCAACTCCCAGCCTTGGGTCTAAAGCCAACGCCTTTGCAACCTCTGAACCTACCACAACTCCAAGCCCTAGCCGCGAAGCCTAGGATATTTCTAAACCCTAGTCCCAAACCTAGGAGAGTCATAGTCCTTAAACACCAGTTTCCAAACCCTTGTTCGAAACCCTAATATCTAGGAAGTTCCCAAACCTCAACCTCTCCAAACCCTAGCCGCAAACCTAGGAATCTGCATTCTCTCCAAACCCTAGTCTCAAGCCTAGGAAGCACCATCCCCTTTTACCCTAGCCCAAGTTCTAGGGAATTTCTAAAGCCCTGTGTGCAACATCCTTTCCAAATTCTCGAAACCCTAGTCTCGAAACCTAGGAAATTTATAATCTCAATCCCCCGCTAGTCTTATGCCTAGGATACAATAGCCTTTCCATATTCTCTCCGAACCCTAGCCTCGAACGTAGGCAGTCGCATTCTCTCCAAACCCTAGCCCGTAAGCCTAGGAAACCCACATTGTATCCAAGACACAATCTCAAGTCTAAACAACCATAACATCTTTTGCATCCTTATCTAAGAGGCTACCCATCCCCTTTCCTTAGAGGCCTTAGGTCCTACCCTAAGCAACCAAGCAAAATGTCCCTTACCTAATACCTTCATCTTAATGGTTCGTAGCCTCATATTATGTATTCCTCCTAATTTAGGGTAAGTGGATCCCAAACATTACGCTTTCCGTGGTCGTCCTTTGCTCACCAAAGAGTCCTTTACCTTGGCGACTCCCCGAGAGTCCATCACCTTTGCGACTCCCCAAGAGTCCATCACTTCTGCGATTCCCTGAGAGTCTATCACCTTCATGACTCCTTGAGAGTTCATCCCGTTTGCGACTCCATAACAATCCATCATCTTTGCCTCCACATGCAAAATTTGAGTTTTACCCCTGGTACATTTCCCTTTGTTCATTTTTAGGTGCCCTTAGCGCTATTTTAACTGATATTCGTTACCTTTGAATACGGAAAACCCCTTAAAACTTCCTAATATTTGCTTAGGATTCGTATGATTGTAGAGACTTCGGCGCCTCTATGACATACGCATCCTAGATCGATCGCGATGGGCAGAAGCCTCGGCATTTCTGTTTGCGAGAGATCCAGCATCTATTATTTTAGCACTTCCTAATATTTGCTTAGGATTCGTATGGTTGTAGAGACTTCGGCGCCTCTATGACATACGCATCCTAGATCGATCGCGATTGGCAGAAGCCTCGGCGTTTCTGTTTGCGAGAGATCCAGCATCTATTATTTCAGCACTTCCTAATATTTTCTTAGGATTAGTATGGTTGTAGAGACTTCGGCGCCTCTATGACATACGCATCCTAGATCGATCGCGATGGGCAGAAGCCTCGGCGTTTCTGTTTGCGAGAGATCCAGCATCTATTACTTTAGCACTTCCTAATATTTGCTTAGGATTCGTATGGTTGTAGAAACTTCGGCGCCTCTATGACATACGCATCCTAGATCGATCGCGATGGGCAGAAGCCTCGGCGTTTCTGTTTGCGAGAGATCCAGCATCTATTATTTTAGCACTTCCTAATATTTGCTTAGGATTCGTATGCTTGTAAAGACTTCGACGCCTCTATGACATACGCATCCTAGATCGATCGCGATGGGCAGAAGCCTCGGCGTTTCTGTTTGCGAGAGATCCAGCATCTATTATTTTAGCACTTCCTAATATTTGCTTAGGATTCGTATGGTTGTAGAGACTTTGGCGCATCTATGACATACGCATCCTAGATCGATCGCGATGGGCAGAAGCCTCGGCGTTTCTGTTTGCGAGAGATCCAGCATCTATTATTTTAGCACTTCCTAATATTTGCTTAGGATTCGTATGGTTGTAGAGACTTCGGCACCTCTATGACATACGCATCCTAGATCGATCGCAATGGGCAGAAGCCTCGGCGTTTCTGTTTGCGAGAGATCCAGCATCTATTATTTTAGCACTTCCTAATATTTGCTTAGGATTCGTATGGTTGTAGAGACTTCGGCGCCTCTATGACATACGCATCCTAGATCGATCGCAATGGGCAGAAGCCTCGGCGTTTCTGTTTGCGAGAGATCCAGCATCTATTATTTTAGCACTTCCTAATATTTGCTTAGGATTCGTATGGTTGTAAAGACTTCGGCGCCTCTATGACATACGCATACTAGATCGATCGCGATGGGCAGAAGCCTCGGCATTTCTGTTTGCGAGAGATCCAGCATCTATTATTTTAGCACTTCCAAATATTTGCTTAGGATTCGTATGGTTGTAGAGACTTCGGCGCCTCTATGACATACGCATCCTAGATCGATCGCGATGGGCAGAAGCTTCGGCGTTTCTGTTTGCGAGCGATCCAGCATCTATTTTAGGATTCGTATGATTGTAGAGATTTCGGCGCCTCTATGACATACGCATCCTAGATCGATCGCGATGGGCAGAAGCCTCGGCGTTTCTGTTTGCGAGCGATCCAGCATCTATTTTAGGATTCGTATGATTGTAGAGACTTCGGCGCCTCTATGACATATGCATCCTAGATCAATCGTGGTTGACAGAAGCCTCGGCGTTTCTGTTCGCGAGAGATCCATCATCTATTACATTAGCGCGATCGGCAGGAACCCCGGCGATCCTAATTGCGTTTACCATTCCATCTTGGGATTATTTAGACAACGTAGTCTTTAATTTTCCCAAATAACTTCATTGCTTACGAATGTTCGTTCTTCATACAAGATAGTATCCGTAGGTTTATTATCCACAGTAGAAGTTCGATGTCTCGTCTTTCCCAATGTCTCTGAACTACGACCGGCTTGATTCCTCGGAGGATACATAGGAAACCTGAAAAGGTCCAGCCACCCGACCAACATGGTCATCTCTCATCCCCGGCAAGTGCATTTTCCCCAGCAGAAGACGTTGCTCCCCATCAGAGGACAGTCATTCTCAATTTCCCATCAGCTTTGAACTACGTTTGGCTTGATTCCCCCGCGGATACGTAGGTCGCCTGCCAAGGTTCAGCCGTTCCCTTACCTTTCATCTGTTTTGAAACTCATGTTTCAGACGGATCCTTCTCTTATCGTCGACCCCACATTGCCTTGCAAGAAGCGTCGCCGAGGGGCTACTGTTAGTACCCGACCTGAAAATGAGTTTATTAGGACTTTCCCAAAAATACAAGGACTTTATAGGAATTAGAAACCTTGTAAAGACTTGTCCTGGATTCCCAAAATATCTCATTTATGACAAAATCCATCAAAATAGGCAACTTAGGGTTACCATAAAGCAACAGTGAAACCCTAGCTTGAAAATCAAGTCAGCCTGCAGACTTGGCCACGCGGCCAACCTTGCTCCGCGTTGATCTTGGCCACGCGGCCACTCTTGTAACCGGCATCAACAATGGCCAGGCGGCCAACCTTGCGCCGGATGATCTGGACCATCAGATCCTCCCATCAGTTTACTATATAAACCACTCCAGGCTATTGGTTTAAGGGTCCGATTTTGAGAGCTCTAAGTACGAATTTTGGAGTTCTTAAACAATATTTTTCTCTCTAATTAACATTCAAACACTCAAGAAGATCCAAGGTTTATTTCTTGCCAACATAGGTAAGTTTTCTAACTTTTTCTTCGTGTTCTTGCATTATTTTTAATGTAGATCTTTTATATTCATGTTCGTACATGTTTATTCATAGTTTCTTCATGAGCTTTGCATGTTCATAATATGTTCGTCGCATGTTCTTCGTGTTCATAGATTAAAACTTTATTTATGCTATATTTAGGGTTGCGATCTTCATAATTACATGTTATTTCATAGCCGATGATGATCGAGGGTTCATCAACCCGAGGATGATCTAGGAACTACTTCTAAACCCTAATCTTTAGGTAATTCCCCCCTCATTATGCATGATCCCGATTCTTCTGCCTATTCTAATTCTCCTCGAACTACGCTGACCTGAGCTTCTCACATTGAGAGGAACGTAGGCAATCTTCGGATCCGGTCTCAAATACTAACACACTACTAACACATTCATCATGATAGAAAGACCGATCAATTCGGGCAATAGGAGTGATAACGTCCAATATTCTTCTCTTGTTGTAATTTGACCCCCGAACCCATTAAACATGCTTTTTCTCAATGTTTTGGCTATAATTAAAACGGCGTGGCGACTCTCATAATTTTAATGTTGCTATGAATATTCCCGAATTCAAACACACGTATTCTCAGGATTAGACTCGCTGATCACGAGGAGGACGTCGCGAGGGTTGAGCTTTTGGGGCAAGTTGTTATTGGTGGGTTTACATTACATAAATGTGTAACCTTTTTGGGAATAGTTGTACCAAACTTGACGTCATAAGAATTTGTATATTTTATTATTTTAGGTGTAAGCTTATGGAGCTTGCACTAGTTTATATTTTGTTGTTCAAGTTGAATCCCAAAACTTTGTTTATCATCTATTGGTATAAAAGGAAATTTTTATCTTCATTATTTTAGAGTTTATTGTTTAAGTCGACGTCCAGCTCGCGTGCTCCGGGCCCGCGGGGTCGGGGTCGCGACAGTTGGTATCAGAGCTATGGTTTAGCTCTAAGTATAAGTCTAGGTGTGTCACGACCCGAAATCTAGGCTCTATTTTATTAGTATTAAATAATTATTATTTATTTATTTGCTTATTTATTTATTTAAATTATTATTTATTTAGATATTTATGTGTGCATTTTATGTGTTATAATAATCTATGCCTAGCATTTTATTTGGGTCATTTGTGCTAGTGTAGAAGTGTTGAGTCTTATTGTTAGTGGGGAGTTTATTTGAAGAAGAGTAGTATTAGGGGGAGGGGCCTAAGTGTAAATGTTCAAATAATTCTCCTACTCCCTCCCTACTCCCCTCTCCTCCCTCACTTCTCCCTCACTCCTCTCCATCTCTCCCAGCTCATCTCTCTCTCTCTCCAAAAGAAAAAGGGTAAGTTTCTCTCTCTCACTTCTCTCTACATTTCCATCATCTTCCTCTTGTTATTTCTCATTTCTTAAAACGTCAAACTTGTTTAGATCGTCGATAGGATCGTAGGAAGCCAAAAATATTTGAAATCCATCATCTTTGGGAAATCTCAAGTAAGTTGCTTTTCCCCCATTTTGATGCTAAAATGTTCATATCATGTTTATATAATGCTTGATGTGTTATATTGGAAGTTTGGTTGAGTTTAGAATTTAATTGGAATTTATTTGGGTTTATGGTCAAAAATGGTGATTTTATGAATATTGGGTTAATCTTGGTTTGAAGTTGATGAATGATGTTGTTTGTGTCTCCCTTAAGCTTAGTTGTTGTTTTGGTTCAGTTTTGAACTTGTGCTAAGAGTAAATTTTGGGGCATTTCGATTTTGGTAAGAAATTTGGTTGAAAATGGTGGATTTTGCATTGAACCCAGCTGAGAATTCTTCCCAGCCCGTAGACCAAGCGCCCGCCCGGGTTGGACCAGGCGCCCGCCTACATGCCCTTTCCTGATGGCCAGACCTTCTGGTCATTCAAGCGCGCGCTCGCCCCCTGCCAGGCGCCCGCCCGCCCACTATTCCAGGATTCTGTCATTTTTGCTTGGTTTAGGACTTAGGGCTTAACTAGTTTAGGTTATTTCTTCTAATTTACCTAAGATAACATCGTGGAGTACGTTATTAATTGGAATTGGTTCCGTTGTGAATAAATGTGTTATGAAATTTATTTAAGTACCGTTTTGGGAATGTTGGACATCCTTGATGTGTTGTTGGTGTCACGACCCGAAATCTAGGCTCTATTTTATTAGTAATAAATAATCATTATTTATTTATTTGCTTGTTTATTTATATAAATTATTATTTATCTAAATATTTATGTGTGCATTTTATGTTTCATAATATTTATGCTTAAGCATTTTAATTGAGTCGTTTGGGTTAGTGTAGTATTGTTGGGTCTTAATTGTTAGTAGGGAGTGTAGTAATTGTGTGTAGTGTAGTGGAGGGGGCCTAAGTGTAAATCTTTTAAATCATTCCCTACTCCCTCCCTACTCCTTCCCTCACCTCCCCCATCGTCACACTCCACCTCCATCCCTCTCTCCCAGCCCATTTCTCTCTCTCTCCAAAGAAGAAAATGGGGTAAGTTTCTCTCTTCATCTCTCTTCATTTACTTCCTCTTTCTCTCATAATCTCTCATTTCTTAAAACGCGAAATGTGTTTAGATCGTCGATAGGATCGCGTAGAACCAAAAAGAATAGAATTCCGTCGACTTTCATTATTTTCAAGTAAGTTGCTTTTCCCCTATTTTTATGCTAAAATGTTCATATCATGCTTATATAATGCTTGGGTTGTTATATTTGAAGTTTGGATGAGGTTGCAATTTATTTGGAATTTATTTGGGGTTTTGGTTAAAAATGGAGATTTTATGAATGTTGGGATTTGATCTTGTTATTGGTTGTTAAATGTTGTTATATGAGTCTTTTCAGACTTATAAGTTGTTTTGGTACATTAGTAAACTAGTTGGAAGGTTGGATTTTTGGTCGAAATGTGTTTTGGTATGAAAATGGAAGAACCCAGTTTGTTCTTCCCGAATTCCAGCAGTTCAGAAGATTGGGCGACCGCCCAAAAATGTCTGGGCCACCGCACATCTATCTGAAAGCTTTTGTTCTTGTTTGAGGGCTTGTTTGGGCGACCGCACAGTCCCTGGTGGGCGGCCGCACAGACCTCTGAAAGTTCTCATTTGTTATTTTGTGTGATTGAAGAATGCGTTTTGGTCTAAGTTTTGGGTGTCCGTCTAGTTGACCTTAGTGAACATTGTAGCACACTCTAGTGATAGAATTGGGTCCTTTGTGATTAAGTTTGTGTTGGAAATTAATTAAGTGTTAATTGAGATTGTTGGAAGACTTTAATTGTGCGTTGTGGGTACATTTCACTTTTCTTGGTGACTTCTTGGTATGATTCCCTACTTTGGAATCAATGGTTGTTTATCGTGCTAGTATTTTATTACTTAGACTTTACGTGAAAGTCCAGCTGGTATTTTGTGTGTGTTCGGGCGATGGGAAAGATTATAATGGCAAAGCCAAGTCCATTATAATGTTGACCATTGTTTTGCCCCCTTCTATACCCCTTTTCCAGATTGGCCTTGGAAAGGATAAGTTAGCTTCCTTTGGGAATGTATCTAGCTACCGGGCATGAATTTGTGTCATGGCTCTTGTCCCTTGTGACACTCTTATGGTTATTGGTTCCGGTACCGGGGTGTTCTCTTCGGCTTTCATGCTATTATGAAGATGATGATTTGTTGATTATTGAAGCTGCGCAGCGATCCTTTATTTGGATGTTCCGGTTTGGAAAACCTTGGCTATATCCTTTGTTATGTGTTTATTTCCGCTGCTATTTGTTATGTGATAAATGCTATGTGCTATGTGATATTTATTATTGCTTATTACTTCTTGCATCATAGCATGTCATGTAGTTGCATTAGTAACTTATTGAGATTTATCTCACCCCTTTTTCTTTTATCTTTGTTTTTCCTAAACCCCCCCCCCCAGGTGCTAAGGATTAGTCTCGCTGATCACGAGAAAGAGGACGTCGAGTGTGGATACATTCTTTTGGGGAAGGTTGTTATAGGTTGGTTTACATTATATCAATGTGTAACCTTTTTGGGATAGTTGTACCAAACATTGACGTCATTAAGAATTGTATATTTGTATTTTGTTGGGCATAAACTTGTGGAAGTTTATGATAGTTGTATTTGGTTTTTGTCAAACATGGATTTGTAAAACTTTGGATCATTAACTTTTGGTATCAAATGGAATTTTTAACTTCGGTATTTGTCAGTTTTGGTTTTAAGTCGACGTCCAGCTCGCGGTCTCGAGCCCGCGGGGTCCGGGGTCGCGACAGTTGGTATCAGAGCTATGGCATTAGCTCTATGTATAAGTATAGGTGGATTAGTATGACCTAGGTGGGTAGTAGTGTGCGGAGTGATTAACGGTTGATGTTTTATATAGGTACTTGTTTGCAATGGTTCGTAGAAGGAGTGGTGAAGGTAGTACCGGTAATGCAAATCAGAATGATACAAGGGAAGAAGCACGTGCTATGTTTCAAGGCATGTTCGAGGCGGCCATGAAGGCCATACATGATCAAGGTCCGAGGGTAGAACAAGCACCACCCCGCTATGGATTGGAGCAATTTCTGAAGCTGAAACCGGTTGAATTCAATGGGGAACCCGATGTAAGGAAAGCTGAGTTGTGGATTGAGTCGATGGAGAAGATTTATGAGGTATTTAGTTGCACGGATGAGGACAAGGTCCGGTTCGCGGCTTATAAACTTGTTGGAGCCGCCGAGCATTGGTGGAAGGGTGTTAAAGCTAGTTGGGATGATACTCGCACGGTGTATGCGTGGGAGTTGTTTGTGCGCAAATTCAAGGTGCATTTCATTCCGGTTGTTGATCAAAACCGAAAGGAGATCGAGCTACTCAACCTGGAGCAAGGATTGTTGTCTATAGCACAATACTCGGCTAAGTTCAAAGAATTAGCCCGGTATTGCGACTATTTGGTGAGGACCGAGGAACAAAAGGATATGAGATTCATTCGGGGATTGAAGACCTCCATCCGTACTCAACTTATTGCCCAACGGATTGTGACTTTCCAAGATGCGGTAGACCGAGCCTACTTGATAGAGCAAGATATTGGGGAGCACAAAAGGAAAACCGAGGTTGCGGGTACGGGTAAACCGGGAAGCCATGCTAAGTCTCAACCTCAACACCGTTTCGACAACCGAGGTAACCCGGGAGCATCATCTCAGTTTAAGGGGAAAACCACACCTAGGAATCTGGGTACTGCTCTGGGGATTCAGATTAGGAAGCCTTGTACCTTTTGTCAGAAGGTAGGCCATTCGGAGGATATGTGTTGGAAAAAGCAAGGCAAGTGTACCAATTGTGGTGAAATGGGTCACTTTGCGAGAGAGTGCACGAGGTACCGAGGTCAGTCATCCGGGTCAGGGGTTGGTACTAATCAGGGTCAGAAAAGGGATGCCGCTGGGAAGCCCAAAGTTCAAGGAAAGATATATGCCATGAATCAACAACAGGCGACCGATGATCCTTCGGTTATTGGAGGTATTGTTTCTGTGTCTAATGTGAGCGCACGAGCATTAGTAGATCCAGGATCATCTCATTCATACATTTCTGTGCAATTTGCTTCCATGTTAAATGCTGCATTCGAGTCTTTACCGTACGTGCTAGAGGTGTCGACCCCTATAGGAGAATGCTTGATTTCTGATCGAGTCTTTCGTGCTTGTGATGTGGTTATTTGTGGTCGTGTCCTTTGTGCGGATTTGGTAGTTCTTCCTATCCAAGACTTTGATGTCATTTTGGGTATGGATTGGTTGAGCAAGTTTCATGCTTCCGTTGATTGCCGTAAGAAAACTGTTACTTTTTCTATTCCCGATGTGCCTAAATTTGTGTTTGAGGCTAGTCCTCTGAGTAGAAGGGTTCGCTTAATTTCTTTTATGAAAGCGAGAAAATTATTGCATAGTAGTTGTGAGGGGTATTTGGCTAGTGTTCTTGATACTAGGAAAGAATCCCCTGGTTTTGTTAGTGTTCGGGTAGTTCGGGAATTTCCCGATGTTTTCTCTACCGAGTATAATATGCCTCCCGATCGTGAGATTGAGTTTTGTATAGACCTTTTGCCGGGTACGGCTCCAATTTCGAAAGCACCTTATAAGTTAGCTCCCGGAGAGTTGAAGGAATTAAAGGTTCAATTGCAAGAGTTGCTTGATCGAGGGTTTATCCGCCCTAGTGTTTCCCCGTGGGGAGCACCGGTTTTATTTGTGCGGAAGAAAGATGGTTCGTTGAGATTGTGTATAGATTACCGAAAGTTGAATCAGGTTACGGTGAAGAACAAGTATCCTCTACCGCACATCGATGATTTATTTGATCAGCTTCAAGGGTCCGTGGTTTTCTCTAAACTTGATTTGAGGAGTGGGTACCATCAGTTGAAGGTTCGATCGGAGGATATTCCGAAGACTGCTTTTCGCACTCGTTATGGTCATTATGAGTTCTTGGTTATGACGTTTGGGTTGACTAACGCGCCGGCCGTGTTTATGGATTTGATGAACCGGATTTTCCATCCTTATCTTGATTCGTTCGTGGTAGTCTTCATCGACGACATTCTTGTTTATTCGAAATCACGAGAGGAGCATGAACAACATTTGAGGACAGTTTTATCCGTTCTTGCGAGGGAGAAATTATTTGCGAAGTTTAGCAAATGCGAATTTTGGCTCGAGAAGGTGTCATTTCTGGGCCATGTGATTTCTAAAGATGGGATTTCGGTGGATCCTTCAAAGATTGAAGCCATAGTGGATTGGAAGAGACCCGAATCAGTGACAGAGATTAGAAGCTTTCTTGGTTTAGCCGGTTATTACCGAAGATTTATTGAAGGGTTTCGAGTATTGCTACTCCGATGACTCAGTTGACCCGGAAAAATGTCCCGTTTGTGTGGACCGAGAAATGTGACAAGAGTTTCGAGGAATTGAAGAAGAGGTTGACTACCGCACCGATCTTGACTTTGCCTAATGGGAGCGATGGCCTAGTGATTTATAGTGATGCTTCGAAAGAGGGTTTGGGTTGTGTGTTGATGCAGAATGGGAAAGTAATTGCTTATGCTTCGAGGAAGTTGACCCCTAGTGAACAGAATTACCCGACTCATGATATGGAGTTAGCGGCTATTGTCTTTGCGTTGCACAAATGGAAGCACTACCTTTATGGGGCGAAGTTTGAAATTTTTACGGATCACAAGAGTTTGAAATACCTATTCTCTCAGAAAGAGTTGAATAACAGGCAACGCCGATGGATGGAATTATTGAAGGATTATGATTGCACGATTTCTTATCATCCGGGGAAGGCGAATGTGGCAGCCGTTGCGATTAGTAGGAAATCTTATGTGGCCTCGATGATGGTTCGAGAGTGGAAAATGCTTGAGGATGTTCGAGATTGGTCTCCTCGTGAATCGAGACATGGGGCTATTTTTGCGAATATTAGGGTATCTCCAACCCTAATTCAGAGAATATAGGAAGCTCAGAAAGAGGATCCCGAGTTGGTGAAAATAATGGGTAAATTGAGGGAAAAGAACTTCGAGGATTTTTCATTGGGTTCGAGTGGAGTGTTGACTTTCCGTGGTCGTTTGTGCGTACCCGATATTGGTGGATTAAAGAGGCAAGTTTTAGATGAGGGTCACAAATCGAGGTATACTATTCATCCGGGTAGTACGAAGATGTATCAGGATTTGAAGCAACAATTTTGGTGGATTAATATGAAGAGGGAAATAGCGGAGTATGTTTCGAAGTGTTTAACGTGTCAGCAGGTCAAAGCCGAGCATCAGAGACCCGCGGGACTACTTCAGCCGTTAGAGATTCCCGAGTGGAAGTGGGAGCATGTGACTATGGATTTCGTTACGGGACTACCTCGTACCCGTAGGAAGTATGACAGTGTTTGGGTAATAGTGGATAGATTGACCAAGAGTGCCCATTTCTTGCCTATTGACATCAGATATTCAATGGAGAAGCTTGCGACCCTTTATATCGATGAGATCGTTAGATTGCATGGGGTTCCGGTTAGCATTGTGTCAGATCGAGACCCGAGGTTTACTTCTAGATTCTGGAAGGCATTTCAAGAAGCTTTGGGTACAGATTTGCGATTCAGTACAGCTTTTCACCCCCAGACCGAGAGTCAATCCGAGAGGACTATTCAGATTCTTGAGGATATGTTGCGAGCTTGTTTGATAGACTTTTCTGATTCTTGGGATTCGCACCTACCGTTAGTGGAGTTCTCTTACAACAACAGTTATCAGGCTAGTATCGAGATGGCACCGTTTGAGGCCTTGTATGGAAGGAAGTGTAGATCGCCTATTTGTTGGGATGAGGTTGGTGAAGCGAAGATCGTGGGTATTGATTTGCTTCGGGATTCGGTTGAGAAAGTTAGAGTTATCCGGGATAGATTGAAGACAGCTCAGAGTCGACATAAGAGCTACGCAGATAACCGAAGGCGAGATCTTAGTTTTCAGACAGGTGATTTGGTGTTCTTAAAAGTATCTCCGAAGGTGGGTATTCGTAGGTTTGGGAAGAAAGGCAAATTGGCTCCGAGGTTTATTGGTCCGTTTGAGATTTTGGGAAAGGTTGGACTTCTAGCGTATCGTCTTGCGTTACCGCCATCCTTAGACCGGTTGAACAACGTGTTCCACGTTTCTATGCTTCGGAAGTATGTTCATGATCCGTCTCACGTGTTACCGAGGATACCGGAGGATATTGAGCCCGATATGACTTATGAGGAACGACCGGTCCGGATCCTAGATTCTAAAGTTCAAGAGTTGAGGAACAAAAGCATTGCGTTGGTTCGAGTCCTTTGGAGGAATCATAATATCGAGGAGTCGACGTGGGAGCTTCGCGATGGGATCGAGAGGAAATTTCCGTGGCTTTTTGTTTAAGGTGAGTCTCGTTAAAATTCGGGTCGAATTTTCTTTAAGGGGGAGTGAATGTCACGACCCGAAATCTAGGCTCTATTTTATTAGTAATAAATAATCATTATTTATTTATTTGCTTGTTTATTTATATAAATTATTATTTATCTAAATATTTATGTGTGCATTTTATGTTTCATAATATTTATGCTTAAGCATTTTAATTGAGTCGTTTGGGTTAGTGTAGTATTGTTGGGTCTTAATTGTTAGTAGGGAGTGTAGTAATTGTGTGTAGTGTAGTGGAGGGGGCCTAAGTGTAAATCTTTTAAATCATTCCCTACTCCCTCCCTACTCATTCCCTCACCTCCCCCATCCTCACACTCCACCTCCATCCCTCTCTCCCAGCCCATTTATCTCTCTCTTTAAAGAAGGAAAAGGGGTAAGTTTCTCTCTTCATCTCTCTTCATTTACTTCCTCTTCCTCTCATAATCTCTCATTTCTTAAAACGCGAAATGTGTTTAGATCGTCGATAGGATCGCGTAGAACCAAAAAGAATCGAATTCTGTCAACTTTCATTATTTTCAAGTAAGTTGCTTTTCCCCTATTTTTATGCTAAAATGTTCATATCATGCTTATATAATGCTTGGGTTGTTATATTTAAAGTTTGGATGAGGTTGCAATTTATTTGGAATTTATTTGGGGTTTTGGTTAAAAATGGAGATTTTATGAATGTTGGGATTTGATCTTGTTATTGGTTGTTAAATGTTGTTATATGAGTCTTTTCAGACTTATAAGTTGTTTTGGTACATTAGTAAACTAGTTGGAAGGTTGGATTTTTGGTCGAAATGTGTTTTGGTATGAAAATGGAAGAACCCAGTTTGTTCTTCCCGAATTCCAGCAGTTCAGAAGATTGGGCGACCGCCCAAAAATGTCTGGGCGACCGCACATCTATCTGAAAGCTTTTGTTCTTGTTTGAGGGCTTGTTTGGGCGACCGCACAGTCCCTGGTGGGCGGCCGCACAGACCTCTGAAAGTTCTCATTTGTTATTTTGTGTGATTGAAGAATGCGTTTTGGAAAACCTTGGCTATATCCTTTGTTATGTGTTTATTTCCGCTGCTATTTGTTATGTGATAAATGCTATGTGCTATGTGATATTTATTATTGCTTATTACTTCTTGCATCATAGCATGTCATGTAGTTGCATTAGTAACTTATTGAGATTTATCTCACCCCTTTTTCTTTTATCTTTGTTTTTCCTTAACCCCCACCCCCCCAGGTGCTAAGGATTAGTCTCGCTGATCATGAGAAAGAGGACGTCGAGTGTGGATACATTCTTTTGGGGAAGGTTGTTATAGGTTGGTTTACATTATATCAATATGTAACCTTTTTGGGATAGTTGTACCAAACATTGACACATTAAGAATTGTATATTTATATTTTGTTGGGCATAAACTTGTGGAAGTTTATGATAGTTGTATTTGGTTTTTGTCAAACATAGATTTGTAAAACTTTGGATCATTACCTTTTGGTATCAAATGGAATTTTTAACTTCGGTATTTGTCAGTTTTGGTTTTAAGTCGACGTCCAGCTCGCGGTCTAGGGCCCGCGGGGTCCAGGGTCGCGACAGTTGGATTGGTTTACCTTTGTGGTAATTTATTTGGATTGGTTCCCTACTTTGGAATCATTAGTTGTTTATCGTGCTAGTATTTTATTACTTAGCATTTATTTGAAAGTCCAGCTGGTATTTGTGGTTGTGTCGGGCGATGCGAGATACTGTGATGGCACCGGCCAAGTCCATTGTGGTGACGACCATTGTTTTGCCCTTATTTTCCTCTTCCAGATTGGCCTTGGTTGAGATGTTTGGAGCATGACTTTGTGGCATGGCTCCCGCCCTTTGTGGCACATCACTTTGTTATTGGTTCCGGTACCGGGGATTTCTCTTCAGCTTTCATGCTATTATGAAGATGATGATTTGTTGATTATTGAAGCTGCGCAGCGACCTTTATTTGGTTATATCAGTTTGGGAAAACCTTGGCTATATCCATTGTTATGTGTTTATTTCCGCTGCTATCTGTTATGTGATAACTGCTATGTGCTATCTATGATTTATTATTGTATATTGCATCATAGCATGTCATGTAGTTGCATTAGTAACTTATTGAGATTTATCTCACCCCCTTTCTTTTTATCTTTGTTTTTCCTTAACCCCCCCCCCCCAGGTGGAAAGGATTAGACTTGCTGATCACGAGACAGGACGTCGCGAGGGTTAAGCTGTTGGGGCAAGTGTACATTGGTGGGTTTACATTATATAAATGTGTAACTCTTTTGGGTATAGTTGTACCACATTTTGACGTCACTAAGATTTGTATTTTATTATTTTGTAGTGTGAGCTTATGGGGCTTACACTAGTACATTGTCGTTGATAAATTGTTTTCCGAAACTTGGTGTTACCATCTTTTGTTATGAAATGAAATTTTTTATCTCTGATACTTTGGTATTTTGATTAGTAAGTCGACGTCCAGCTCGCGATCTCGGGCCCGCGGGGTTCGGGGTCGCGACAATTGGTATCAGAGCTATGGTTTGGCTCTAAGTATAAGTCTAGGTGGACTAGTATGACCTAGGTGGGTAGTTGTGTTCGGAGTGAGTAACGGTTGATGTCTTATGCAGGTAATAGTTTGAAATGGCTAGAAGGAGAGCAGGCGAAGGCTCTAGTGGAGCACAGAATCAGAATGACTTAAGGGAAGAGAACCGGGCAATGTTCCAGGGAATGTTTGAGGCCGCTATGAAGGCCATTCATGATCAAGGGCCACGAGAAGAGCATGTGGCACCACCGAGATATGGGCTAGAGCAATTTCTTAAATTGAAGCCAAAAGAGTTTGACGGTGAGCCGGATGTAAAGAAGGATGAGATGTGGATTGAGTCTATGGAGAAAATCTATGATGTGTTTGGGTGCACGGATGAGGATAGGGTCCGGTTCGCGGCTTATAAGCTTGTGGGTGCCGCCGAGCATTGGTGGAAAGGGGTTAAAGCTAGTTGGGATGACACTCACACAGTGTATGCTTGGGATTTGTTTGTGCGGAAGTTCAAAGAGCACTTTATTCCGGTAGTGGATCAGAACCGAAAGAAGATCGACCTTCTTAACTTGGAGCAAGGTTTGTTGTCTATAGCTCAATACTCGGCTAAGTTCACAGAATTAGCCCGGTATTGCGACTATCTTGTGCGGACCGAGGAGCAGAAAGCTATGAGATTTATCCGGGATTTGAAGACTTCCATTCGTACTCAGCTTATAGCCCAGAGGATTGTGACATTCCAGGATGCGGTGGACCGAGCCTATATGATCGAGCAAGATATAGAGGAGCATAAGAAGAAGGTAGAGGTGACTAATCCGAGCAAACAAGGAGGGCAAGGCAAGCCACAAACCCGTTCTGATAACCGAGGTAACTTTGGGGGACAATCTCAGTTCCGAGGGCAACCGATCCCAAGGAACCCGGGTACTACTTCCGGGAACCAAGGGAACCAAAATAGGAGACTTTGTTCCTATTGCCAAAAGGAAGGCCATTCAAAGGACCGGTGTTGGAAGAAACAGGGAAGGTGCACCAATTGTGGTCAAATGGGGCATTATGTGAGGGATTGTCCGAGGAATAGAGGCCAACCGTCTGGGGTAGGAGCTGGGGCTCCACAGGGTCAGAAGAGGGATGCTACGGGGAAGCCCAAGGTCCAAGGAAGGGTATTTGCCATGAATCAACAACAAGCTACCGATGATCCTTCAGTTATTGGAGGTATTATTTCTATATCTAGTGTGAGCGCACGAGCGTTAGTAGATCCAGGATCATCTCATTCATTCATTTCTGTGCAATTTGCTTCTCTGCTAAATGCTGCATCTGAGTCTTTGCCCTATGTGTTAGAGGTATCAACTCCTATGGGAGAATGTTTGGTGACCGATAGAGTATTTCGTGATTGTGACGTGCTTATATGTGGTCATGTCTTGTGTGCGGACTTGGTGGTCCTTCCTATTCAGGACTTTGATGTTATTTTGGGTATGGATTGGTTGAGCAGGTTTCATGCCTCTGTTGATTGTCGGAGGAAAGTAGTTACTTTTTCAATTCCCGATGTGCCTAAATTTGTTTTTGAGGCTATGCCTTTTAGTAGAAATTTTTGTATCATTTCCTTTGTGAAAGCGAGAAAATTATTGCACCGTGGTTGTGAGGGGTACTTGGCTAGTGTGCTTGATACTAGGAAAAAATCCCCTAGTTTGGAGAGTGTTCGGGTAGTTAGGGAATTTCCCGATGTTTTCTCTTCTGAGTATGATATGCCTCCCGATCGTGAGATAGAATTTTGTATAGATCTTTTGCCGGGTACGGCTCCAATTTCGAAAGCACCGTATAGGTTGGCTCCCGCAGAGTTGAAGGAACTAAAGGTTCAATTGCAAGAGTTGCTTGATAGAGGGTTTATCCGCCCTATTGTTTCCCCGTGGGGAGCACAGGTTTTGTTTGTGCGGAAGAAAGATGGTTCGTTGAGATTGTGTATCGATTACCGGAAGTTGAATCAGGTTACGGTGAAGAACAAGTATCCTCTTCCTTACATTGATGATTTGTTTGATCAGCTTCAAGGGTCCGTTGTGTTTTCCAAGCTTGATTTGAGGAGTGGGTACCATCAGTTGAAGATTCGACCGGAGGATATTCCGAAGACTGCCTTTCGCACCCGTTATGGTCATTATGAATTCTTGGTTATGCCGTTTGGGTTGACTAACGCACCAGTCGTATTTATGGATTTGATGAACCGGGTTTTCCATCCTTATCTTGACTCGTTCCTGGTGGTCTTTATTGATGATATACTCGTCTACTCTAAATCGCGAGAGGAGCACGAGCAACACTTGAAGACAATTTTATCCATTCTTGCGAGGGAGCAGTTGTTTACGAAGTTTAGTAAATGCGAATTTTGGCTCGAGAAGGTTTCATTTCTGGGTCATGTTATTTCTAAAGACGGGATTTCTGTGGATCCTTCGAAAATAGAAGCCATAGTGGATTGGAAGAGACCCGAGTCAGTAACCGAGATCAGAAGTTTTCTGGGTTTAGCCGGGTATTACAGAAGGTTTATAGAAGGGTTTTCGAGGATTGCTACTCCGATGACTCAGTTGACCCGAAAGAATGTCCCGTTTGAGTGGACAGAGAAATGTGACAAGAGTTTCGAGGAATTGAAGAAGAGATTAACTACGGCTCCTATTCTTGCGTTACCAAATGGAAATGATGATTTAGTAATTTTCAGTGATGCTTCGAAAGAGGGTTTGGGTTGTGTTTTAATGCAGAATGGGAAAGTGATTGCGTATGCTTCGAGGAAGTTGAGCCCTAGTGAACAGAATTATCCTACTCACGATATGGAGTTAGCGGCGATAGTCTTTGCGTTGAACAAATGGAAGCATTGCCTTTATGGAGCGAAGTTTGAGATTTTTACGGATTACAAGAGTTTGAAATACCTCTTCTCTCAAAAGGAATTGAATAATCGACAGCGTCGATGGATGGAACTTTTAAAGGACTATGATTGTACGATTTCTTATCATCCGGGGAAGGCGAATGTGGTAGCCGATGCGATTAGTAGGAAGTCTTATGTGGCTTCGATGATGGTTCAAGAGTGGAAGATGCTTGAGGATGTTCGAGATTGGTCTCCTCGTGAATCTAGACATGGGGATATTTTTGCGAATATTAGGGTGTCTCCGACCCTAATTCAGAGGATAAAGGAAGCTCAGAAAGAAGATCCCGAGTTGGTGAAGATAATGGGTAAATTGAAGGAAAGGAACTTTGAGGATTTTTCTACGAGTCCGATTGGGATGTTGACTTTCCGTGGTCATTTGTGCGTACCCGATGTTGGTGGAATAAAGAGGAAAGTTTTAGATGAGGGTCACAAATCGAGATATACTATTCATCCGGGTAGTACGAAGATGTACCAGAATTTGAAACAACATTTTTGGTGGAATAATATGAAGAGGGAAATAGCCGAGTATGTTTCGAAATGTTTAACTTGTCAGCAGGTCAAAGCCGAGCATCAGAGACCCGCAGGACTACTTCATCCGTTAGAGATTCCGGAGTGGAAATGGGAGCATGTGACTATGGATTTCTTTACGGGACTACCTCGTACCCGTAGGAAGTATGACAGTGTTTGGGTAATAGTGGATAGATTGACCAAGAGTGCCCATTTCTTGCCTATTGACATCAGATATTCGATGGAGAAGCTTGCGACCCTTTATATCGATGAGATCGTTAGATTGCATGGGGTTCCGGTTAGCATTGTGTCAGATCGAGACCCGAGGTTTACTTCTAGATTCTGGAAGGCGTTTCAGGAAGCTTTGGGTACAGATTTGCGATTCAGTACAGCTTTTCACCCTCAGAACGACGGCCAATCCGAGAGGACCATTCAGATTTTGGAGGATATGTTGCGAGCTTGTTCGATAGACTTTTCCGACTCTTGGGATTCGCACCTACCGTTAGTGGAGTTCTCTTACAACAACAGTTATCAGGCTAGTATCGAGATGGCACCGTATGAGACTTTGTATGGGAGGAAATGTAGATCGCCTATCTGTTGGGATGAGGTCGGTGAAGCGAAAATAGTGGGTATTGATTTGCTTCAGGATTCAGTTGAGAAAGTTAGAGTTATCCAGGATCGATTGAGAACAGCCCAGAGTCGACATAAGAGCTATGCAAACAACCGAAGGCGAGATCTTAGTTTTCAGACCGGTGATTTGGTGTTCTTGAAAGTATCTCCGAAGGTGGGTATTCGTAGGTTTGGGAAGAAAGGCAAGTTGGCTCCGAGGTTTATTGGCCCGTTTGAGATTTTGGGAAATGTTGGACTTCTTGCGTATCGACTTGCGTTACCGCCATCTTTGGACCGGTTACATAATGTTTTTCACGTTTCTATGCTTCAGAAGTATGTTCATGATCCATCTCACGTGTTACCGAGGGTACCGGAGGATATAGAGCCGGATATGACTTACGAGGAATGACCGGTTCGGATTCTTGATTTTATAGTCCAAGAGTTGAGGAGCAAAAGCATTCCGTTGGTTAGAGTTCTTTGGAGGAATCATAATGTTGAAGAATCGACTTGGGAGCTTCGTGATGAGATAGAGAGGAAATTTCCGTGGCTTTTTAATTCGGGTAAGTCTCGTTAAAATTCGGGTCGAATTTTCTTTAAGGGGGAGTGAATGTCACGACCCGAAATCTAGGCTCTATTTTATTAGTATTAAATAATTATTATTTATTTATTTGCTTATTTATTTATTTAAATTATTATTTATTTAGATATTTATGTGTGCATTTTATGTGTTATAATAATCTATGCCTAGCATTTTATTTGGGTCATTTGTGCTAGTGTAGAAGTGTTGAGTCTTATTGTTAGTGGGGAGTTTATTTGAAGAAGAGTAGTATTAGGGGGAGGGGCCTAAGTGTAAATTTTCAAATAATTCTCCTACTCCCTCCCTACTCCCCTCTCCTCCCTCACTTCTCCCTCACTCCTCTCCATCTCTCCCAGCTCATCTCTCTCTCTCTCCAAAAGAAAAAGGGTAAGTTTCTCTCTCTCACTTCTCTCTACATTTCCATCATCTTCCTCTTGTTATTTCTCATTTCTTAAAACGTGAAACTTGTTTAGATCGTCGATAGGATCGTAGGAATCCAAAAATATTTGAAATCCATCATCTTTGGGAGTAAGTTGCTTTTCCCCCATTTTGATGCTAAAATGTGTTATATTATGTTTATATAATGCTTGATGTGTTATATTGGAAGTTTGGTTGAGTTTAGAATTTAATTGGAATTTATTTGGGTTTATGGTCAAAAATGGTGATTTTATGAATATTGGGTTAATCTTGGTTTGAAGTTGATGAATGATGTTGTTTGTGTCTCCCTTAAGCTTAGTTGTTGTTTTGGTTCAGTTTTGAACTTGTGCTAAGAGTAAATTTTGGGGCATTTCGATTTTGGTAAGAAATTTGGTTGAAAATGGTGGATTTTGCCTTGAACCCAGCTGAGAATTCTTCCCAGCCGGGTTGGACCAGGCGCCCGCCTACATGCCCTTTCCTGATGGCCAGACCTTCTGGTCATTCAAGCGCGCGCTCGCCCCCTGCCAGGCACCCGCCCGCCCACTGTTCCAGGATTCTGTCCTTTTTGCTTGGTTTAGGACTTAGGGCTTAACTAGTTTAGGTTATTTCTTCTAATTTACATAAGATAACATCGTGGAGCACGTTATTAATTAGAATTGGTTCCGTTGTGAATAAATGTGTTATGAAATTTATTTAAGTACCGTTTTGGGAATGTTGGACATCCTTGATGTGTTGTTGGATTGGTTTACCTTTGTGGTAATTTATTTGGATTGGTTCCCTACTTTGGAATCATTAGTTGTTTATCGTGCTAGTATTTTATTACTTAGCATTTATTTGAAAGTCCAGCTGGTATTTGTGGTTGTGTCGGGCGATGCGAGATACTGTGATGGCACCGGCCAAGTCCATTGTGGTGTCGACCATTGTTTTGCCCTTATTTTCCTCTTCCAGATTGGCCTTGGTTGAGACGTTTGGAGCATGACTTTGTGGCATGGCTCCCGCCCTTTGTGGCACATCACTTTGTTATTGGTTCCTGTACCGGGGATTTCTCTTCAGCTTTCATGCTATTATGAAGATGATGATTTGTTGATTATTGAAGCTGCGCAGCGACCTTTATTTGGTTATATCAGTTTGGGAAAACCTTGGCTATATCCATTGTTATGTGTTTATTTCCGCTGCTATCTGTTATGTGATAACTGCTATGTGCTATCTATGATTTATTATTGTATATTGCATCATAGCATGTCATGTAGTTGCATTAGTAACTTATTGAGATTTATCTCACCCCCTTTCTTTTTATCTTTGTTTTTCCTTAACCCCCCCCCTCAGGTGGAAAGGATTAGACTCGCTGATCACGAGACAGGACGTCGCGAGGGTTGAGCTGTTGGGGCAAGTGTATATTGGTGGGTTTACATTATATAAATGTGTAATTCTTTTGGGGATAGTTGTACCACATTTTGACGTCACTAAGATTTGTATTTTATTATTTTGTAGTGTGATCTTATGGGGCTTACACTAGTACATTGTCGTTGATAAATTGTTTTCCAAAACTTGGTGTTACCATCTTTTGTTATGAAATGAAATTTTTTATCTCCGATACTTTGGTATTTTGATTAGTAAGTCGACGTCCAGCTCGCGATCTCGGGCCCGCGGGGTTCGGGGTCGCGACAAGGTGGACTAGTATGACCTAGGAGAGTTGTGTTCGGAGTGAGTAACGGTTGATGTTTTATGCAGGTAATTGTTCTCAATGGCTAGAAGAAGAACGGGTGAAGGTTCTAGTGGGGCTCAGAATCAGAATGATCTTCGGGAAGAGAACCGTGCTATGTTCCAAGGCATGTTTGAGGCGGCCATGAAGGCAATTCATGAGCAAGGACCGAGAGTAGAGAAAGCACCACCACCCCGATATGGTTTGGAGCAATTCTTGAAACTGAAACCGGCAGAGTTCGATGGTGAGCCCGATGTGAAGAAGGCCGAACAATGGGTTGAGTCTATGGAGAAAATTTATGATGTGTTTGGGTGCACGGACGAGGATAGGGTCCGGTTTGCGGCTTATAAATTGGTTGGGGCCGCCGAGCATTGGTGGAAAGGAGCCAAGGCGAGTTGGGATGATACCCATACAGTGTTTGCATGGGAATTGTTTGTGCGGAAGTTCAAAGAGCATTTTATTCCGGTGGTGGATCAAACCGAAAGGAGATCGAGCTTCTCAACTTGGAGAAAGGTTTGTTGTCTATAGCTCAGTACTCGGCTAAGTTCACAGAATTAGCCCGGTATTGTGACTATCTTGTGAGGACCGAAGAACAGAAAGCTATGAGATTCATCCGGGGTTTGAAGACTTCTATCCGTACTCAGCTTATAGCCCAGAGGATTGTGACATTCCAGGATGCGGTAGACCGTGCCTATCTTATAGAGCAAGATATTGGGGAACATAAGAGGAAGACCGAGGTAGCTAACCCGAGTAAGCAAGGAGCGCAGAGAAAGTCACATCCAAGGATTGATAACCGTGGTAACTTTGGGGGACAATCTCAGTCCTGAGGGCAACCAATCCCAAGGAACCCGGGTACTACTTCCGGGAACCAAGGGAACCAAACTAGGAGACTCTGTTCATATTGCCAAAGGGGAGGACACTAGGAGGACCAGTGTTGGAAGAAACAGGGGAAATGTATTAACTGTGGGCAGTTGGGGCATTTTGTGAAGGATTGCCCGAGATTCAGAGGTCAACCGACTGGGGTAGGAGTTGGGGCTCCACAGGGTCAGAAAAGGGATGCTACGGGAAAGGCCAAGGTCCAAGGAAAAGTGTTTGCAATGAATCAGCATCAGGCAGATGATCCCTCAGTGATTGGAGGTATTGTTTCTATATCTAATGTGAGCGCGCGTACGTTAGTAGATCCAGGATTGCTTCTTTACTAAATGTTGCATCTGAGTCTTTGCCCTATGTGTTAGAGGTGTCAACTCCTATGGGAGAGTGTTTGGTGACCGATAGAGTCTTTCGTGCTTGTGATGTGCTTATCTGTGGTCGTGTCTTGTGTGCGGACTTGGTAGTCCTTCCTATTCAAGACTTTGATGTTATTTTGGGTATGGATTGGTTGAGCAAGTTTCATGCTTCTGTCGATTGTCGTAGAAAGGTCGTTAATTTTTCCATCCCTGATGTGCCTAAGTTTACTTTTGAGGCTATGCCTTTGGGTAGAAATTTTTGTATCATTTCTTATGTGAAAGCGAGAAAATTATTGCACCGTGGTTGTGAGGGGTACTTGGCTAGTATGCTTGATACTAGGAAAGAATCCCCTAATTTGGAGAGTGTTCGGGTAGTTAGAGAATTTCCCGATGTTTTCTCTTCTGAATATGATATGCCTCCAGATCGTGAGACAGAGTTTTGTATAGACCTTTTGCCGGGTACGGCTCCGATTTCAAAGGCACCGTATAGATTGGTTCCCGCAGAGTTGAAGGAACTAAAGGTTCAGTTGCAAGAGTTTCTTGATCGAGGGTTTATCCGCCCTAGTGTTTCCCCGTGGGGAGCACCGGTTTTGTTTGTGCGGAAGAAAGACGGTTCTTTGAGATTGTGTATCAATTACCGAAAGTTGAATCAGGTTACAGTGAAGAACAAGTATCCTCTACCTCACATTGATGACTTATTTGATCAGCTTCAAGGGTCCGTGGTGTTTTCTAAACTTGATTTGAGGAGTGGGTACCATCAGTTGAAGATTCGATCGAAGGATATTCCGAAGACTGCCTTTCGCACTCACTATGGTCATTATGAATTCTTGGTTATGCCGTTTGGGTTGACTAACGCGCATGCCGTGTTTATGGATTTGATGAACCGGGTGTTCCATCCTTATCTTGATTCGTTCGTGGTGGTCTTCATCGACGACATTCTTGTCTACTCTAAATCTCGAGAGGATGTGGTGGTCTTCATCGACGACATTCTTGTCTACTCTAAATCTCGAGAGGAGCACGAGCAACACGTGAGGACAGTTTTATCCATTCTTGCGAGGGAGCAGTTGTTTGCGAAGTTTAGTAAATGTGAATTTTGGTTCGAGAAGGTTTCATTTCTGGGTCATGTTATTTCTAAAGATGGGATTTCTGTGGATCCTTCAAAGATAGAAGCCATAGTGGATTGGAAGAGACCCGAGTCAGTGACCGAGATCAGAAGTTTTCTGGGCTTAGCCGGGTATTACAGAAGGTTTATAGAAGGGTTTTCGAGGATTGCTACTCCGATGACTCAGTGACCCGGAAGGATGTACCGTTTGTGTGGAGTGAAAAATGTCAAAGTAGCTTGATGAATTAAAGAAGAGATTAACTACGGCTCCTATTCTTGCGTTTACCAAATGGAAATGACGACTTAGTGATTTACAGTGATGCTTCGAAAGAGGGTTTGGGTTGTGTTTTGATGCAGAATGGGAAAGTAATTGCTTATGCTTCGAGGAAGTTGACCCCTAGTGAACAGAATTACCCTACCCATGATATGGAGTTGGCTGCGATAGTTTTTGTGTTGCATAAGTGGAAGCATTACATATATGGGGCGAAGTTTGAGAGTTTTACCGATCACAAGAGTTTGAAATACCTCTTCTCTCAAAAGGAATTGAATAACCGTCAGCGTGAGTGGATGGAGCTTTTAAAAGATTATGATTGCACCATTTCGTACCATCCGGGCAAGGCAAATGTGGTAGCCGATGCGATTAGTCGAAAGTCTTATGTGGCATCGATGATGATTCGTGAATGGAAAATGCTTGAGAATGTTCGAGAGTGGTGTCCTCGCGAATCGAGACGTGGGGCAATTTTGCGAATATTAGGGTATCTCCGACCCTAATTCAACAAATAAAGGATACTCAGAAGGATGACCCAGAGTTGAAGAAGATTATGGATAATGCTCGGGATAGACAGTATGTGGACTTCCAGCTTGACTCTGAGGGAGTTTTGACTTACCGTAGCAGATTGTGTGTACCGAATATAGGTGGGATTAAACAGCAAGTTCTCAATGAGGGTCACAAATCCCGGTATACTATTCATCCCGGGAGTACGAAGATGTATCAGGATTTAAAACAGCAATTTTGGTGGATTAACATGAAGAGGGAAATTACAGATTATGTATCGAAGTGTTTGACCTGTCAACAAGTTAAAGCTGAGCATCAGAGACCCGCAGGTCTACTTCAGTCTCTTGAGATACCCGAGTGGAAGTGGGAACACATTACGATGGATTTTGTAACCGGACTACCCAGGACTCGAAGGAGGTTCAATGCAGTTTGGGTGATTGTGGACAGATTGACTAAATCTTCTCATTTCTTACCCATTGACATTTCCTATTCGATGGAGAAACTTGCGAATTTGTATATTCATGAGATTGTCAGATTGCATGGTGTTCCATTTTGTATTGTGTCAGACAGAGATCCAGGTTTACATCCCGATTTTGGCAAGCGTTACAGAAGGCTTTGGTTACCGATTTGAGGTTTAGCACCGCGTTTTATCCTCAGACTGACGGTCAGTCTGAGAGAACCATTCAGATTCTCGAGGATATGTTACGAGCTTGCACAGTTGACTTTCCAGATTCGTGGGATACACATCTACCGCTTGCAGAGTTTGCCTACAATAATAGTTATCAGTCGAGTATTCAGATGGCACCGTATGAGGCTTTGTATGGGAGGAAATGCCGGTCACCTATTTGTTAGGACGAGGTTGGGGAAGCAAAACTTTGGGGTGTTGACATGGTTCAGGTCTGGGTGGAAAAGGTTAAAATTATCCGGGATCGATTGAAGACAGCCCAGAGTCGACAGAAGAGCTACGCTGATCATCGAAGACGAGATCTTAGTTTTTAGACCGGAGACTTCGTGTTCTTAAAAGTATCTCCGAAAGTTGGCATTCGAAGGTTCGGGAAGAACGGTAAATTGGCTCCGAGGTTTGTTGGACCGTTTGAGATTTTGGGGAAAGTGGGACTTCTAGCATATCGTCTTGCGTTACCATCTTCTTTGGACCGGTTACATAATGTTTTTCACGTTTCCATGCTTCGGAAGTATGTTCATGATCCATCTCACGTGTTACCGAGAGTACCGGAGGATATAGAGCCCGACATGACTTACGAGGAGCGACCGGTTCGGATTTTTAGATACCAAAGTCCAAGAGTTGAGGAACAAAAGCATCCGTTGGTTAGAGTTCTTTGGAGGAATCACAATGTTGAGGAATCGACTTGGGAGCTTCGAGAGGAGATGGAGCGTAATTATCCGTGGCTTTTTAATTCGGGTGAGTCTCGTTAAAATTCGGGTCGAATTTTCTTTAAGGGGGAGTGAATGTCACGACCCGAAAACCCGCCTCTATTTTCTAATAATTAATATCTAATTATTTATTTATTTCTTATTTAATTGTTTAAATTATTATTTAATTAATAATTTATGTGTGCATTTTATGTGTTATAATAATTTATGCCTAGCATTTTATGTGGGTCATTTGTGCTAGTGTAGTATTATTTAGTCTTAGTTGTTAGTAGAAAGTATTAGAGTTCTGTTGTCACGACCCGAAATATAGGCTCTATTTTATTAGTAATTAAATGATTTTTTATTTAATTATTTGCTTATTTATTTATTTAAATTATTATTTATTTAAATAATTATGTGTGCAATTTATGTGTTATAATATTTATGCCTAGCTTTTTATTTGGGTCATTTGGGCTAGTGTGGAAGTGTTGAGTCTTAATTGTTAGTCGGGAGTGTAAGTAATTGTGTTAGTATGGGGAGGGGGTCTAGTTGTAACGTTTCAAAATAATTTCCCCCTACTCCCTCACCTCCTCACCTTCTCCTCACTCTTTCACTCATTTCCCAGAAAATCTCTCTCTCTCTTGGTATTGGGTAAGTTTTCTTCCTCTTCATCTCTCTTCATTTAAACCTTCTTCCTCTCATCTCTCTCATTTCTTAAAACGTGAACCTTGTTTAAGATCGTCGATAGGATCGTAGGAAGCCAAAAGAATTGAAATCCATCAACTTTGAGATTTATCAAGTAAGTTACTTTTCCCCATTTTGATGTTAGAATGTTCATATCATGTTTAGATAATGCTTAATGTGTTATATTTGAAGTTTGGTTGAGTTTTGAAATTGTTTGGAATTTATTTGGGTTTTTTGGTTGAAAATGGTGATACCTTGAATTTGGATTTGATTCTTGAATTTGGTTGATAAATGGTGTTGTTTAGGCTCCCTTGATGTTTAGATGTTGTTTTGGTACCTTGGAAACTAGTTGAAAGCTTTGATTTTGAGCATTTATTGAAGATTTGTGTTTTGGCTCGAAAATGGTGAACCCAGCTCTGATTTTTCCGACCCAGATCACTTCCGAGCGCCCGCCCTTAAGCCCTTAGGCGCCCGCCCACTTGAGAATTTCATGACCATAAGTTTCTGCCACTCGCAAGCGCCCGCCTGCCCTATTCCAGGCGCCCGCCCGCCCCTGTTCCAGGAATTGACCTTTTTGCTTGTTTAAACTAAATGGCTTAACTAGTTTAGGTTTAATCCTTCCAATTAACTTAAGATAACACCGTGGAACACTTTATTGTGTGGATTTGATTCCTTTGTGAATAAATATGATATGGAGTTTTTAATTATCATTTTTGGGAATGTGGTTCACCTTTGATGTGCAGTTTGTATTGGTTTACCTTTGTGGTGATTTAATTGAATTGGTTCCCTACTTTGGAATCTTAAGTTGTTCATTCATGCTAAATTATTACTACTTAGCATTTATTTGGAAGCCCAGCTGGCATACTTGTTGCATCGGGCGATGCGAAATATTATGATGGCACAGCCAAGTCCATTATGATATTGACCATTGTTTTGCCCAATTATTACCTCCTCCAGATTGGCCTTGGATGTGAGAAGAGCTAGCTCCTTTGTGTGCATTTTAGCTTTACTTGGAGCATGACTTTGTGGCATGTCTCCCGTCCCTTGTGACACTTCTTTTATGGTTATTGGTTCCGGTACCGGGGTTTTCTCTTCGGCTTTCATGCTATTATGAAGATGATGGGTTGTTGATTATTGAAGCTGCGCAGCGATCCTTTATTTGGATGTTCCGGTTTGGAAAACCTTGGCTATATCCTTTGTTATGTGTTTATTTCCGCTGCTATCTGTTATATGATAATTGCTATGTGCTATGTGATAATTATTATTGTTTATTGCTTATTGCATCATAGCATGTCATGTAGTTGCATTAGTAACTTATTGAGATTTATCTCACCCCTTTTCTTTTATCTTTGTTTTTCCTTAACCCCCCCCCCCAGGTGCTAAGGATTAGTCTCGCTGATCACGAGAAAGATGACGTCGAGTGTAGATCCGTTCTTTTGGGGAAGTTGTATAGGTTGGTTTACATTATATCAATGTGTAACCTTTTGGGGATATTTGTACCAAACATTGACGTCATTAGGATTTTGTACATTTGTATTTTGTTGGGCATAAACTTGTGGAAGTTTATGATAGTTGTAGTTGGTTTTTTTTATTAAACTTGATTTTGTAAAACTTTGGTTCATCACCTTTTGGTGTCAAATGGAATTTTTAACTTCAGTATTTCTGAGTTTTGGTTCTAGAGTCGACATCCAAATCGCGGTCCCGGGGTCCGCGGGGTCCGGGGTCGCGACAGTTGGTATCAGAGCTATGGCATTAGCTCTATGTATAAGTCTAGGTGGATTAGTATGACCTAGGTGGGTAGTAGAGTGCGGAGTGATTAATGGTTGATGTCTTATGCAGGTAATTACTCGCAATGTCTGGAAGAAGAAATAGAGGAGGTACTAGTGGGACACAGAATCAGAATGATACAAGGGAAGAAGCCCGTGCCATGTTTCAAGGCATGTTTGAGGCGGCCATGAAGGCCATACATGATCAAGGTCCGAGGGTAGAACAAGCACCACCCCGTTATGGATTGGAGCAATTTCTGAAGTTGAAACCGGTTGAATTCAATGGGGAGCCCGATGTAAGGAAGGCTGAGTTGTGGATTGAGTCGATGGAGAAGATTTATGATGTATTTGGGTGTTCGGATGAGGATAAGGTCCGGTTCGCGGCTTACAACCTTGTGGGAGCCGCCGAGCATTGGTGGAAAGGCGTTAAAGCTACTTGGGATGATACTCACACGGTGTATGCGTGGGAGTTGTTTGTGCGCAAATTCAAGGAGCATTTCATTCCGGTTGTGGATCAAAACCGAAAGGAGATCGAGCTACTCAACTTGGAGCAAGGTGTGTTGTCTATAGCACAATACTCGGCTAAGTTCATAGAATTAGCCCGGTATTGCGACTATTTGGTGAGGACCGAGGAACAAAAGGCTATGAGGTTTATTCGGGGATTGAAGACCTCCATCCGTACTCAACTCATTGCTCAACGGATTGTGACATTCCAAGATGCGGTGGACCGAGCCTATTTGATAGAGCAAGATATCGGGGAACATAAGAGGAAGACCGAGGTGGCCAACCCGAGTAAGCAAGGAGCGCAGAGCAAGTCGCAACCAAGGATCGAAAATCGAGGTAACTTTGGGGGACAATCTCAGTTCCGAGGGCAACCGACCCCAAGGAACCCGGGTACCACTTTCGGGAACCAAGGGAGCCAAATTAGGAGGCTTTGTTCGTATTGTCAAAGGGAAGGTCATTCTGAAGACCGTTGTTGGAGGAAGCAAGGAAGGTGTACCAATTGTGGTCAAATGGGGCACTTCGCAAGGGATTGTACTAGAGGTAAAGGTCAAGCATCCGGTTCAGGAGTTGGTACTAATCAGGGTCAGAAAAGGGATGCCGCAGGGAAGCCCAAAGTTCAAGGAAAGGTTTATGCCATGAATCAACAACAAGCCACCGATGATCCATCCGTTATTGGAGGTATTGTTTCTGTGTCTAATGTGAGCGCGCGAGCGTTAGTAGATCCAGGATCATCTCATTCATACATTTCTGTGCAATTTGCTTCCATGTTAAATGCTGCATTCGAGTCTTTACCGTACGTGCTAGAGGTGTCGACCCCTATAGGAGAATGCTTGATTTCTGATCGAGTCTTTCGTGCTTGTGACGTGGTTATTTGTGGTCGTGTCCTTTGTGCGGATTTGGTGGTTCTTCCTATCCAAGACTTTGATGTCATTTTGGGTATGGATTGGTTGAGCAAGTTTCATGCGTCCGTTGATTGCCGTAAAAAACTGTTACTTTTTCTATTCCTGATGTGCCTAAATTTGTGTTTGAGGCTAGTCCTCTGAGTAGGAAGGTTCGCTTAATTTCTTTTATGAAAGCGAGAAAATTATTGCTTGGTGGATGTGAAGGGTATTTGGCTAGTGTTCTTGATACTAGGAAAGAATCCCCTAGTTTGGATAGTGTTCGAGAAGTTCGGGAATTTCCCGATGTTTTCTCTACCGAGTTTGATATGCCTCCCGATCGTGAGATTGAGTTTTGTATAGATCTTTTGTCGGGTACGGCTCCAATTTCGAAAGCACCTTATAGGTTAGCTCCCGCAGAGTTGAAAGAATTAAAGGTTCAGTTGCAAGAGTTGCTTGATCGAGGGTTTATCCGCCCTAGCGTTTCCCCGTGGGGAGCACCGGTTTTGTTTGTGCGGAAGAAAGATGGTTCGTTGAGATTGTGCATCGATTACCGGAAGTTGAATCAGGTTACGGTGAAGAATAAGTATCCTCTACCCCATATTGATGATTTATTTGATCAGCTTCAAGGGTCCATGGTTTTCTCTAAGCTTGATTTGAGGAGTGGGTACCATCAGTTGAAGGTTCGATCGGAGGATATTCCGAAGACTGCTTTTCGCACTCGGTATGGTCATTACGAGTCCTTACTTATGCCGTTTGGGTTGACTAACGCGCCGGCCGTGTTTATGGATTTGATGAACCAAGTTTTCCATCCCTATCTTGATTCGTTTGTGGTGGTTTTCATCGACGACATTCTTGTTTATTCGAGATCTCGAGAGGAGCACGAGCAACACTTGAGGACAGTTTTATCCGTTCTTGCGAGGGAGAAATTGTTTGCGAAGTTTAGTAAATGCGAATTTTGGCTCGAGAAGGTGTCATTTCTGGGTCATGTTATTTCGAAAGACGGTATTTCGGTGGATCCTTCTAAGATTGAAGCCATAGTGGATTGGAAGAGACCCGAGTCGGTGACCGAGATTCGTAGTTTTCTTGGTTTAGCCGGGTATTACAGAAGGTTTATTGAAGGTTTTCGAGGATTGCTACTCCGATGACGCAGTTGACCCGAAAGAATGTTCCGTTTGTGTGGACTGAGAAATGTGACAAGAGTTTCGAGGAATTGAAGAAGAGGTTGACTACTGCACCGATCTTGACTTTGCCTAATGGGAGCGATGGCCTAGTGATTTTCAGTGATGCTTCTAAAGAGGGTTTGGGTTGTGTGTTGATGCAGAATGGGAAAGTAATTGCGTATGCTTCGAGGAAGTTGACCCTAGTGAACAGAATTACCCGACTCATGATATGGAGTTGGCGGCGATAGTCTTTGCGTTGCACAAATGGAAGCACTACCTTTATGGGGCGAAGTTTGAGATTTTTACGGGTCACAAGAGTTTGAAGTACCTATTCTCTCAGAAGGAATTGAACAACCGACAGCGCCGATGGATGGAATTATTGAAGGACTATGATTGTACGATTTTTATCATCCGGGGAAGGCGAATGTGGTAGCCGATGCGATTAGTAGAAAGTCTTATGTGGCTTCGATGATGGTTCGTGAATGGAAAATGCTTGAGGATGTTCGAGATTGGTCTCCTCGTGAATCGAGACATGGGGCTATTTTTGCGAATATTAGGGTATCTCCGACCCTAATTCAGAGAATAAAGGAAGCTCGGAAAGAGGATCCCGAGTTGGTGAAATTAATGGGTAAATTGAAGGAAAAGAATTTCGAGGATTTTTCTATTAGCCCGACTGGAGTGTTGACTTTCCGTGGTCGTTTGTGTGTTCCGGATGTTGATGGAATTAAACAGAGAGTTCTTGATGAGGGTCACAAATCGAGGTATACTATTCATCCGGGCAGTACGAAGATGTATCAGGATTTGAAGCATTCGAAGTGTTTAACATGTCAGCAGGTCAAAGCTGAGCATCAGAGACCCGCGGGATTACTTCAGCCGTTAGAGATTCCCGAATGGTAATGGGAGCATGTGACTATGGATTTCGTTACGGGACTGCCTCGTACCCGTAGGAAGTATGACAGTGTTTGGGTAATAGTGGATAGATTGACCAAGAGTGCCCATTTCTTGCCTATTGACATCAGATATTCGATGGAGAAGCTTGCGACCCTTTATATTGATGAGATCGTTAGGCTGCATGGGGTTCCGGTTAGCATCGTGTCAGATCGAGACCCGAGGTTTACTTTTAGATTCTGGAAGGCGTTTCAGGAAGCTTTGGGTACAGAATTGCGATTCAGTACAGCTTTTCATCCCCAGACCGACGGTCAATTCGAGAGGACTATTCAGATTTTGGAGGATATGTTGCGAGCTTGTTCGATAGACTTTTCCGATTCTTGGGATTCGCACCTACCGTTAGTGGAATTCTCTTACAACAACAGTTATCAGGCTAGTATCGAGATGGCTCCGTTTGAGGCCTTGTATGGAAGAAAATGTAGATCGCCTATTTGTTGGGATGAGGTCGGTGAAGCGAAAGTTTTGGGTATTGATTTGCTTCGGGATTCGGTTGAGAAAGTTAGAGTTATCCGGGATAGATTGAAGACAGCCCAGAGTCGACATAAGAGCTATGCAGATAACCGAAGGCGAGATCTTAGTTTTCAGACCGGTGATTTGGTATTCTTGAAAGTGTCTCCGAAGGTGGGTATTCGTAGGTTTGGGAAGAAAGGCAAGTTGGCTCTGAGATTTATTGGCCCGTTTGAGATTTTGGGAAAGGTTGGACTTCTAGCGTATCGTCTTGCGTTACCGCCATCCTTTGACCGGTTGCATAACGTCTTTCACGTTTCTATGCTTCGGAAGTATGTTCATGATCCGTCTCACGTGTTACCGAGGATACCGGAGGATATTGAGCCCGATATGTCTTATGAGGAACGACCGGTTCGGATCTTAGATTCTAAAGTCCAAGAGTTGAGGAACAAGAGCATTGCGTTGGTTCGAGTTCTTTGGAGGAATCATCTTATTGAGGAGTCGACGTGGGAGCTTCGTGATGAGATCGAGAGGAAATTTCCGTGGCTTTTTGTTTAAGGTGAGTCTCGTTAAAATTCGGGTCGAATTTTCTTTAGGGGGGAGTGAATGTCACGACCCGAAATATAGGCTCTATTTTATTAGTAATTAAATGATTTTTATTTAATTATTTGCTTATTTATTTATTTAAATTATTATTTATTTAAATAATTATGTGTGCAATTTATGTGTTATAATATTTATGCCTAGCTTTTTATTTGGGTCATTTGGGCTAGTGTGGAAGTGTTGAGTCTTAATTGTTAGTCGGGAGTGTAAGTAATTGTGTTAGTATGGGGAGGGAGTCTAGTTGTAACGTTTCAAAATAATTTCCCCCTACTCCCTCACCTCCCTCACCTTCTCCCTCACTCTTTCACTCATTTCCCAGAAAAATCTCTCTCTCTCTCTTGGTATTGGGTAAGTTTTCTTCCTCTTCATCTCTCTTCATTTAAACCTTCTTCCTCTCATCTTCTCTCATTTCTTAAAACGTGAACCTTGTTTAGATCGTCGATAGGATCGTAGGAAACCAAAAAGAATTGAAATCCATCAACTTTGAGATTTATCAAGTAAGTTACTTTTACCCCATTTTGATGTTAGAATGTTCATATCATGTTTAGATAATGCTTAATGTGTTATATTTGAAGTTTGGTTGAGTTTTGAAATTGTTTGGAATTTATTTGGGTTTTTTGGTTGAAAATGGTGATACCTTGAATGTTGGATTTGATTCTTGAATTTGGTTGATAAATGGTGTTGTTTAGGCTCCCTTGATGTTTAGATGTTGTTTTGGTACCTTGGAAACTAGTTGAAAGCTTTGATTTTGAGCATTTATTGAAGATTTGTGTTTTGGCTCGAAAATGGTGAACCCAGCTCTGATTTTTCCGACCCAGATCACTTCCGAGCGCCCGCCCTTAAGCCCTTAGGCGCCCGCCCACTTGAGAATTTCATGACCATAAGTTTCTGCACTCGCAAGCGCCCGCCTGCCCTATTCCAGGCGCCCGCCCGCCCCTGTTCCAGGAATTGACCTTTTTGCTTGTTTAAACTAAATGGCTTAACTAGTTTAGGTTTAATCCTTCAAATTAACTTAAGATAACACCGTGGAACACTTTATTGTGTGGATTTGATTCCTTTGTGAATAAATATGATATGGAGTTTGATTAATTATCATTTTTGGGAATGTGGTTCACCTTTGATGTGCAGTTTGTATTGGTTTACCTTTGTGGTGATTTAATTGGATTGGTTCCCTACTTTGGAATCTTAAGTTGTTCATTCATGCTAAATTATTACTACTTAGCATTTATTTGGAAGCCCAGCTGGCATACTTGTTGCATCGGGCGATGCGAAATATTATGATGGCACAGCCAAGTCCATTATGATATTGACCATTGTTTTGCCCAATTATTACCCTCCTCCAGATTGGCCTTGGATGTGAGAAGAGCTAGCTCCTTTGTGTGTATTTTAGCTTTACTTGGAGCATGACTTTGTGGCATGTCTCCCGTCCCTTGTGACACTTCTTTTATGGTTATTGGTTCCGGTACCGGGGTTTTCTCTTCGGCTTTCATGCTATTATGAAGATGATGGGTTGTTGATTATTGAAGCTGCGCAGCGATCCTTTATTTGGATGTTCTGGTTTGGAAAACCTTGGCTATATCCTTTGTTATGTGTTTATTTCCGCTGCTATCTGTTATATAATAATTGCTATGTGCTATGTGATAATTATTATTGTTTATTGCTTATTGCATCATAGCATGTCATGTAGTTGCATTAGTAACTTATTGAGATTTATCTCACCCCTTTTCTTTTATCTTTGTTTTTCCTTAACCCCCCCCCAGGTGCTAAGGATTAGTCTCGCTGATCACGAGAAAGAGGACGTCGAGTGTGGATCCGTTCTTTTGGGGAAGTTGTATAGGTTGGTTTACATTATATCAATGTGTAACCTTTTGGGGATATTTGTACCAAACATTGACGTCATTAGGATTTTGTACATTTTTATTTTGTTGGGCATAAACTTGTGGAAGTTTATGATAGTTGTAGTTGGTTTTTTTTTATTAAACTTGATTTTGTAAAACTTTGGTTCATCACCTTTTGGTGTCAAATGGAATTTTTAACTTCAGTATTTCTGAGTTTTGGTTCTAGAGTCGACGTCCAGATAGCGGTCCCGGGGCCCGCGGGGTCCGGGGTCGCGACATCTGTAGTTAGTGGTGAGAGGGTCTAAGTGTAAGTTTGAAAATTATCATCTTCTCCCTACTCCCTCTCCTTCTCCCTCACCTCATTTCATCTCCCAACATACTCCTTCTCTCTCTCCAAGAAAGGTAATATTTTTCTCTCCCTTCCCTCTTCATTCTACCTATCTTCCTCCCATTATTTCTCATTGCTCATTTTATGAAAAGTACTTAGATCGTCGATAGGATCGTAGGAAGCTAAGAAATTTCGAGTTCCGTCACCTTTGAGAAATCCGGGTAAGTTCTTTTCCCCTATTTTATGCTAGAAATGCTATTCCATGTTTATTTGACGATATGAATGCTATTTGTTGCATCTTGGGTGGATTTGGGAGTGATTTACATTTTTGTTCATTTTTGTGAAAATTTGGTATTTGAATCATCCTTGATTGAGGTTCCTTAGATGATGTTCTAGGAGTTCTTTTGGCTTCCAAATGGTGTTGGTACTTTAGTTTACATATTGGTAGTGTTAGTCTTGAGTTTGGCTTACAATGGTGAAGATTGGGTTTGGTTTGATTTTGGTTGGAAAAAATGGAAGAACCCAGGAATTTTGGCCGGAAATTGCCCCTTCGCGCAAGGGGGCGCGCGCACCCTTTGGGAGCGGGCGTGCGCACCCTTATGCCCCTTTGTAAACAAACCTTCTGATGATCGAGGGCGCGCGCACCATTTCCTAGGGGGCGTGCGCTCCCTCATTGTTTCAACAAGTCTAAACCTTCTGATCACCTAGGGCACGCGCACCCTTTCTGTGAGGGCGTGCGCCCCCTCCGCTGTACAATCCCTGAGCTTCATCCTCTTGTACCTTTCGTAGACAATCTTCAATAGTCATAACTCCCTAATCCGGGCTCCGTTTTAGGTGTATAAGTTATCGTTTTAAAGATCTCCTTGAGCTCTTCGAGATGAGTGAGTAGTTTTGGTTGTGTTCTTGAGTTAAATGGATCCTTTGTGATTGAATGTGATATGGGAATTGTGCTATCATTGTTGAGATTATTGGAACACTTTAATTATGTGTTGTTGGTTCATTTCACTTTCTTGGTGACTTCTTGATAAGGATTCCCTACTTTGGAATCAGTGGTTGTTTATTTAAGCTAGTGTTTATTACTTAGCTTTCATTTGAAAGTCCAGCTGGTTATTTGTGTATCGAGTCAGGCAATGGATAATACTATAATGGCACCAGCCAAGTCCAGTATAGTATCGCCCATTGGTCCTTCTTTCCCCATCCAGATTGGCCTTGGGTGGGATGAGCTAGCTCCTTTTGTGAGTATTCTAGCTACACGTTTTGGAGCATGACTTTGTGGCATGGCTCCCGCCTTTTGTGGCACGTTACCTTGTTATTGGTTCCGGTACCGGGGGTTTTCTCTTCAAGCTTTCATGCTACTATGAAGATGTTGATTGTTGATTATTGAAGCTGCGCAGCGACCTTTATTTGGTTATATCAGTTGGGAAACCTTGGCTAATATCCTTTGTTAATTGTTTATTTCCGCTGCTATCTGTTAAATGATAATTGCTATGTGAATTATTATTGTTTGTTGCATCATAGCATGTCATGTAGTTGCATTAGTAACTTATTGAGATTTATCTCACCCCCTTTCTTTTATCTTTGTTTTTCCTTAACCCCCCCCCCCTAGGAGGAAAGGATTAGACTCGCTGATCACGAGGAGGACGTCGCGAGGGTTGGGCTTTTGGGGCAAGTTGTTATTGGTGGGTTTACATTACATAAATGTGTAACCTTTTTGGGAATAGTTGTACCAAACTTGACGTCATAAGAATTTGTATATTTTATTATTTTGGGTGTAAGCTTATGGAGCTTGCACTAGTTTATATTTTGTTGTTCAAGTTGAATCCCAAAACTTTGTGTTATCATCTTTTGGTATAAAAGGAAATTTTTATCTTCATTATTTTAGAGTTTATTGTTTAAATCGACGTCCCGCTCGCGTGCTCCGGTCCCGCGGGGTCGGGGTCGCGACAGTGATGGCCATCTTTCTAGTGATGTTCTCAAGGGTTTTATTCGCCGCTTCCACTGCTCCATTGGCTTGGGGTCGATAAGGGGAGGATTTGTGTCTGACCACACGGAATTCGTCAAGCAATCGATTGACTTCTCCTTCGAAGTGGGTTCCATTATCCGAGATCATCTCATAAGGGACTCCATATCTGTAGAAGATGTTGGTACGAATGAACTCGGCCACTTTCTTGGCATTGAAGACCTTGTAAGCAGCAGCATCAACCCATTTGGTGAAATAGTCGATAGCTACGAGCACATATTCCTGCCAACTCGAACCCTTCGTTTTAACTTGACCAAAAACATCTATTCCCCATGTGGAGAAAGGCCAAGGAGCGGTTGACTGATAGAGAATGTGAGGCGAAAGATATTGTAGAATAGCAAACCGTTGACATTGATCACAAGTTCGCACTTTCATCATACAATCCCTCTCCATTATCGTCCAGTAGTACCCTTGCCTCACTATATTCTTAGCGAGCATGTGCCCATTCATGTGGGGTCCACACAGTTCCTCATAGATTTCATCCATGATTCTAGTCGCTTCAGACTTGTCTACATAGAGAAAATTTGGTCCATTATGATGTCTTTTGTACAATCGCTCTCCGAAAATTACAAATTGGGAGGCCCATCTTCTCATTGCAATTCTTGCCCTTTTGTCTTTTTTTGGAGGGTAGATCCCGTTCTTGAGCACATTCCATACATCTGTGTACCATGGATCTTCATTTTCCTTATTTTCCAATTCAATGGCCAGGTAGTAGGCTGGGAATTGATCTCTTACTAACCAAGAACGGTTTTACCGTGACATTAGCAGGGAATTCAATGATGGAGGCTAGGGTAGCCAACGCATCTGCGAATCTATTTCGGTCTTTTGGGAGGTAATAAAAGGAGATATTCGAGAACGTTCTGTGAGTGCTACCAGACGAATATGATATTGCTGCAGTCTCGAATCTTGGATCCTCCACTTTCCTTCAATCTGATTGATGATTAGGGCTGAGTCCCCGAACACTTCAATTTCTCTGATCCCTCAGTTTAATGCTTCCCCAAGGCCGGCGATACAAGCCTCATACTCCGCTGTGTTATTCGAACAGTCAATGTCTAGCCGGATAGAAATGGGCGTGTGCACATCGCTTGGGTCAATGAGAAAAATTCCAACTCCAAAACCCCTTTTGTTGGCAGCCCCATCAAAGAAGAGTTGCCATCTGTTTTCTGAACAATCGACAGTGTAGATTCCTTCATCGGGAAACTGAGTCTCAGTTCGGGCTCAAGATCAAGAGCCAAATCCATAAGCTGGTCTTCTATCACCATTCCTTTAATGGACTTAGGTGTTGCGTAAGTCATATCAAATTTGCTTAAGAGAAAAGCCCATTTGTCCACTCGATTGGACATGGTTGGCCTTTCGAGAATGTATTTCACTGGATCCATTTGGGATACAATTTAGACAGGCAAGGATTGCAGATAGATTTTTAATCGTTGCGAGACCCAAACCAAACCGGTGCAAGCCTTTTCCAATACTGAGTAATTCAATTCACTCATTTGTAGGTTTTGGCTCACAAAATAGATTGCATTTTCAACCCATGAGTCTTCCTTTTCTTGTGCAAGCATTGCTCCTACCATAGTATCAGTAACGGTTAGGTACAATCGCAAAGGTTTGTATGAGTGAGGTGGGGCGAAGACCGGTGGGCTTGTCAGGTATTCTTTGACCTTTTCAAAAGCAATCTTGCATTATTCATCCCATGATCGGTCGGTGTCCTTTTTTAGGAGCTTGAAGAGCGGCTCACACATCGTAGTCAACTACCGTATGAATCTGCTAATGTATTGAATTCTTCCCAAGAAAACTTTCACCTTTTTTTGAGTTTGAGGTTGGGGCATTTTTGTGATGGCCTTTATTTTGTAAGGGTCGATTTCAATCCCTCTTTCTGTTACCAGGAAATCTAGGATTTTGCCTCGGGTCGTGCCGAATTTGCATTTAGCAGGATTCAATTTCATGTGGTATTTCCGCAACCTTTCAAAGAATTTTCAGAGGTCAACCAGATGCTGAGCGTCTTCTTCAACTGAGTGCACAATCATGTCATCCACGTAGATTTCAAGCTCTTTGTGGATAATGTCATGGAAAAGGGTTGTAGCACCTCTTTGGTAAGTGGTTCCAGCATTTTTAAGATCGAAAGGCATCACCGTGTAACAGAACATTCCCCATGGGGTGATGAAGGAGGTTTTCTCTTGATCTTCCACCGCCATTTTAATTTGATTATAACATGTCTTCCATCAACAAATGACTTGACTTTGATTATATCCGTACTTTGCCATTCGCTTTCTCATCCGTGACCATGTTGGACAACCATTTGGGATATTCCACAACTCGGATGAAACCCACTTACAACAACCTTTCGATCTCTTCTTTCACCTGAAAGGCCCACTGCGGCTTGATTCTGCGTAGTTTTTGCTTGACCGGCTTGGCATCGGGAAAAGTGGGAATTCGATGCTCCACAATTGTCGTATCTAACCCAAGCATATCTTTATACGACCAAGCAAACACATCAAAAAACTCTTTGAGCAGACTGATCAACCGTTCCCCGTTCAGCCCCAGATTGATGGTGGACAAATCTTCCCCATAGGCCTCTAACTTTCGTTCCCCACGCTGTTTTGCTAACCTGCTTAGCTCAATTAAATAATGTTTTTCATCTTGGCTTATTTCTTGTAAAGATTCATGATTAACTTCATTTTTTATTAAATTCTCATTTGTTAAATCATTATTTAAAATGTTGGCAACCAAGGAGTAAGCGGAAATAGAGGAAATTTCATTCATGACAAAAGGGAGTACAAGCTCGGCGACTACATCGAGGTCCTCGACAGTGAGGTCCTCTTCGGGAGTCCCGGAAAAAACATCAGAGAGTACAAAGGGTTCAAAAGCCGGTCCATCAGGGCGAACATATCGAAACTGCTTCACGAGCATGTCAATAGTAGCGAGCGGGCCAGTGGTTTTGGACCAGTTATTAAGTGGTGCCACTGCCGGCTTGAGGTTCTTCACCGGGTCATAAGCTTCACCGTTACCATCTTCGATCATAACCATATATCCATCTTCAAGGCCAAATCCTTCAAACAATGCGAAGACACCATCCTCCTCATCGATATTCCACGGAGTAACCGGGTTCGGTTGCTTAAAGGAACCGTCCAAATCAAGGTTTCCATCGACCACCTTGACATCATCAAATACCTCCCATCCAGCGTGGGGCTTTTCATCCATGCCATTAAACGGCTCGAGAGGCATAACATTTGCAGCATCTTCGCTCTTGCGAATAAAGTATCCCTTCCAAGTTTTTTCGTAGGGACGGAGTGGCGGGAGCTCATAGGTCCTTCCTTTCTTGATGGCGTTCTGCCTCTTCCTTTTCTCGCGCATAGCTTTGGCAATTTCAGCGGGAGTCGGTTTGTAGCCTAGTGCAAACGGAGGAATGAAAACAGGCACATCATCTTTGATAGCTTCAACACACCCTTGCTGCTCTTTCCTGAGTCCCAACATGGGTAATAAATTCATCTTCTTGACCATATTCAAGGCCATCGCGTCTCCATACTTGGTCCTCTTTCCCCCAATTAGGTCGGTTTCTTTGACATATTCAATAGCATGGATCCGAGCTTGTGGGATCACTTCAAAACCGCTTAAGAAAATACCAATAGCTTTGTGTTAAATTCCCAAGATTGGGAGGTCATTGACTTGTGTATCATCTTGGGCGTGAACTACCACAACATGGTTGTCATGGATGAACTTGATCCATTGATGGTAAGAGGAAGCTACCCCTTTCACTCTATGGATCCAAGGGTGTCCCAAGTGTAGACTGAATGAGGGCTTGATGTCGATCACTTGAAATTCAATTGGCATAACAAGAGGGCCAATGGTGAGAGTGAGGGAGATAACACCCAAGGCACAGCAACTGGTTTTATCGTATGCACGGACCACTTGAGAAGATGGAGCCAAGTCAGTTATCTGAATTCTCAAACCTGTGAGGACATGCACGGGGCATACATTGACTGAATAGCCATTATCGACCAACACACGAGCTAAGTGCTCACCTCCAACCCCAACTGTGATGTGCAGAGCTTCGATATGATTAGGACCAATCTTTGGTGCAATGAGATCAGTAAAAGTGATGATATTCCCAAAATGAATGTTGCCGACCATATGGACAAGCTCATTAGGAGAAGTCTTAATCGGGATTACAGCTTGAGTAAGAGCTTTAACCAAAGTGTCTCGGTGCTCTTGAGAAGATGAGAGCAAACCCCAAATGGATATATTAGCCTGGGTTTTCTTTAACTGTGTTAAGACCGGGTTCTTGGTGACCTTTTCTTTGTGAGCGGGGACTCCTTCCTTATCTTTTCCTGATCCGCTCGCCTAGGGATTTAGAGACTGATAGGCTCTTCCCGAGCGAGTGAGATGATTCACATTTCCACCAATACAAGTGGCTTTCTCAAGAGGGGCCTTTTGTTCCTCGACGGCTTTAGCACTAGACAAGATTGAATCCCAAGAGATCATGTGGCATTCAAAATCTTCGGAGATGACAGGGGTCACGGTGTAGTTCAAAGATTTCTTTGGAATTATGAAACTAGTCATTAAGTAGTCTCTTTCAAACTCGATCATATGGATTCCAGGCAAGGGATTAGTCACCACATTCAGTTGGGGTGGTTTCTGAATGAGCCCATCGTCAATCATGTCTTGCAAGGTGTGCCTCAAATTCCAATAATCATCCGTCGCATGACCAGGTGATACGTGGTATGCACAATACTTGTTTGCATCCCGATTCTTAGGAGGCGGATTAGGCGGGCGGTATCCTTCTAGTGTAAGTATTCTGGCTAGGTCCTGCATTGCTGTTCCAAAAGGGAAAGTCATGGTAACATTGTTAACAACTGGCGTTGGGGCCTTAGCAGCGGGTCAGTATCTATAAGAGCTAGGAGAAGAATCTAGCTTGATCACCCCAGTTTGGACATCTTCGTCAATACGGGAACCCACATCTAGAATAGAAGCAAAATAAGGAAACGGGAGATATTTCATATTATCCGCATACAATGGCTGAAGATTTTTAAGGAAAATGCGATTTTGCTCGGCACTGTCGGGTCTTTCTAAAGTCTGAGCAACTTTCTTCCCCCACCTACTCACAAATTCAGAGAATGATTCCTTTTCGCACTGAGCACACGAATCAAGATCATGGCGGCTCTTCTCCCAGTTGGAGTTATCTTTGTATCGCTTTTGGAATTCATCCACAAGCCTTCCCCAATTATCCACCAAATTGGCATCCACAGTCATGAACCATTGCTTAGAGGCTCCTACCAAAGTCAAATGAAAGTTGGAGGCCATAGCACCAACATTAGCCCCACAGGACTACATTGTATGAGCATAGGATTTCAAGTGGGCAATTGGGCAACCCGTACCATCAAATTTTTCCACATCGGGCATCTTGAATTTAGGAGGCAAAACAGCAAACGGAGATAATTTTAAAGAGTCTGCGAAGAACTCTCCTTTATTCATGACCTTTCTCAACATTTCTTTCATTTCAATTTCAGCTCTAGTAAGAGGTACATATGGGGCACCTTTGTAGAATGCTTCCATTTGGCAGACCAAGTTAGGATCTTGCCCTTGGGAAGTTCCTTGGTTGAACGGAGAGACACCGCTAGAAAATGTACCATAGGCGTTGGGTTGCTGATTCGGGTACAGAGTTTGCATATACAGAGCAAAGGCATTACGATCGGGTGGATATTGAGATAGGTTCACCACAAAGTTTTCTTGATTCGGGATGAAGTTGTGATTGAAGCCACTGAAGTCTGGATGAGCCATATGACCGTGGGGATGGACAATTTGATGATGATTATGGCCATTGGTGTTACTACCATTGAGATTCAAGTTCATGGTGGGGATTCCGTTGCCATTTCCATTCACATTAGGATTGCCATTGCCATTGGGGTTGCCATTAGGAGCCCCATTACCATTATCATTTCCTTTCGGATTACCATTGGGATTTCCGTTGAGGTTGCCATTAGGAGCCCCATTACCATTATCATTTCCATTCGGATTTCCATTGGGATTTCCGTTGAGGTTGTCATTAGGAGCCCCATTACCATTCTGATTCTGAATCTGGACAAGCGTAGCGAGTAGCGAGTAGCTCATCTTGCTGAATCCTCATCTGACCCAACACATTTTGTTCCAACCATGCTTGAAGACCCGGTGGCGGCACAAGGGCTTGATCATTTCCTTCTTCGGCCATTACAGTAGCTTCCTCGGGTATGGGCACTTTCTCGGTAACTCGGATCAACCTCCCCCTACGGTTTGAAGCTCCCCCTCTCCAAGTAGATGCCAGGCTTAGAATATCTAAAAGGGATGGTGTAGAGGGCTGACTAGAGAGGGGAAAGGATCGAGATTTATCGAGCTTGATTCAAAAGGAGTTCAAAAATCACAAAAATCAAACCTAGAATGCCGGATAAGCATTTGCTTTATTTTGACACATTTTCACATGAGATCTTGGAATAGTGGATACCTTCTCCAAAGTATTGGACCAACGTTTTTCACCTGTACTATTGGCTGTCCAAGCCCCTAGCGAAGGGCCTATACTCTTTCGGGGATCCACCATTCGGTTACGGTCTAAGGGAGGGTCTTGACAATTTAAAGTCAATCCGAGCATTTCAATGAATTCCACAATGTAGGTTGTTTATGACCTTTTTCGGAAATGCATAGGATTGAGGTGAAATTGCTAGACAAAACCGGCATGAAGTCTGGGACGTGTCATTTTTCGAAAATATGGACATCGTGGCTTGCAATGGGGAGATTGGCTTACACCCATCGCAACGACAAGTAGGCGCGCTTTGGGGTGAGGATGTCCACCGTGGGCCCTATAGGGAAGTCGATGAGCTCCCTTATACCCTCGGGTTAGAGTCTCGGGTTTGTACGGTTCTAAGAGACGTTATTTTCAAAAACGTGCATGTGTGTGAGGTATCTATAAGTTCAAAAAATGATTTTTGAAAGCAAGTAAAGAAAACAAGAAAATCTTTTTTTTTTTTTTAAGGAATCATTCACCACGCATGCATATATATATATATATATATATATATACAAATAAGAGGGTGAAAGAAATTTCCCTACAAAACAAAGGTTAGGGCATAAATATATACAAACAATTCAAGGCATATAAAGCATGTCATGCACAAAAATTTAGAGTCTAGCCCACTTAAAAAAATGTCCCCAGCGGAGTCGCCACTGTGAGAGCCCGCGCTCGAAAGCCGCACACTAAAATGATCGTCCCGCGAGGGCGATTCGGGTGATGCCTCGTGCTAATGCGCTTTTGGAAATGCGCTCGGTTCCCTCATAATGGTTTCCTCTCGATGGAATCAAATAGTCAAGAGTCCCCACCACATTTTATTTTAGGAAAAACGAAGATAAAACATTTTGTTTAGAGAAAGTGGGTTTAGGGGCTAATTTATGAGAAAGAGAAGGGGTTAGGCACTCTCCTCGCCCGTGATGGTCTCTAGTATGCATGCCACTTATATTCAGTTTTTGCCTTTTTATACCTTGCTTTTATGCCCAAACAAAAATAGTGATTAATATATGAGGAGGTCTTCCTATTCTAGGATTGTTTGCTTTAATTCATGAATGAGAGTCGGTTTGGGTGGACTCCCACTCGGTTTTGAAAATGGTTTAGCATTCACATCCAGTAAAGGAAACACACAAAGCGGTGGGTGTAGATACCACGGGGAACTGCGGCTTGGCTAGAGCGCGCGAATTACCCTAGGATGTCTACTTGATTTTAGAGTCTCCAGCCACGTTTTAGAGGAACGCGAGAAAACCTAAGAAAAGCCAATTTTTTATGTACGAAAACCAGAGATTCTGGAAGAGAAGGGTTCGGGGGTTAGGTGACGGAGTGGGAAGTACTTAAACACCCACTCTGCCCCGCTTACGCGGGTCTTGCTACTTTTGGTGTTCTAATGCTAAAATTCCTTCGATTTATTAATATAAAAAAGTGCTAATGATTACAATGAAAAGAAAGGGGAAATTAAAAGAGAAATGATTTTATTAATTTAATGCTAAAAATTACATGTTGAATTATTGTTAAACAATTATATTAAAAAATGAAAAGTAAATTAAAATGGAGTTTGGAATGTTGGAATGTAACCTTGGCCAAACTGATTTGGCTCTAGAGTCTCGGCATTCTTTCCAAGTAGAATTTACCGAAAATTTACCTGAAGGAGAGGGTAACCAAATGGGAACATCTGGACTATCCGTAAGAGCTATATGTTGAGTCTGAATGAGGTGAAGGAGCTGAGAACCATACATATCCCGGATGTAATTTATTCGGGGCTGACCATCAACAAAAAGAGATGAGATAAATGAGTGATCAAAAGGCAGCTGCCCAACATCACCATCTAACCAATGCTCATGAATTGTGAGATCTCCCCTACCAACTCGCCAAGCCAAGCGATCCTGCACCATATTTTTTGCCTTGATCATTCTTTTCCATGTGTGAGATGCAACCGAGGTCATAATGGCATCCATAGGATGAATATTCCTGCAATATTTTGCCAACATAAAAGTGCTCCATAGAGAGTCATTACAGCGGAATCTCCACCATAATTTCATAGCACATGCCATAGAAATATCCTCAAATTTGCGAAGACCTAAGCCACCCTCTTCAATAGGCCAACACATTTTATTCCAAGAAAGCCAATGACATTTTTGATCTCCATCCTTAGAGCTCCAAAAGAAGCGAACAATAATCTTTTCCATGGCATGAATAATGCCTTTCGGGAGGTCCATAATGGAAATATAATAAAGAGGAATGGCAGCGAGACAAGATTGAATTAGCGAAATCTTTGCTCCAAAAGAGAGTATTTTACCTTTCCAAGATGCAAGACGATTTTCCATTTTCTGGAGAATTAAATGAAAAATACTAAGCTTCTTTCTTCCCGTGTATAAGGGGCAACCCAAATACTTAAGAGGGGGATCTTTCTTCACGAAACCAGTAATGGCGGCAATATCATCCTCTCTATTATTATTCTTCCCCATAATGAAGCAAGACTTATGAATGTTGACAAGTTGTCCCAAGAATTTTTGATACCAATCCAAGTAATGCATGTGACTTTCTAAAGAGTTTTTCGACCCATTGCAAAAAATAATCACATCACCAGCATACGCTAGATGAGATATCATAGGAGTACCAATATGAATACGGAATCTGAATTGGGGGAAAACCGTATGAAAGTGATTAAGACCTCGAGACATCATCTCAGCAGCGATAATGAATAAATATGGAGAAAGAGGATCACCTTGACGAAGACCTCTCGAAGAATGGAAAAATCCACTACTTTCACCATTTATAAGAACCGAAAACCAGCAATTGGAAATACACCTGTAAATCAAGTCTATCCATGTCTCGCTGAAACCAAATTGTCTCATTACCTTGATAAGCCCGAACCAAGAAAGCCGGTCATAGGCTTTTGCCATGTCTAACTTTAGAGCCACATTCGAACCTCTCACCTTCTTATCAATGGATTGCAGAATTTCTTGGGTTAGGAGAACATTTTCATGGATAAGACGACCTTGAACAAAGCCACTTTGTTGAGGAGAGATAATACGATGAAGGATGGGAGCAAGACGACAAGTAAGAAGCTTTGTTATCACTTTGTTACAGAAATTACAGAGACTAATGGGTCGAAGATTTGAGAAAGAATTAGGTGAATCCACCGTAGGAATGGTAACTGTTGGTCCCAAAGACACAACAAGGGTATGAGAAAGGAGGCTAGAGGGCGGGGTGAATAGCCTACTTAAAATTTCAACCCTTTTTCAAAATTCAACCAAGTGCTTACAATCTTGAGTTTTGCGATCAAGTAATAAACCACGCGGTCAAGGTGTAATATGCACAGCGGAAGTTTTCGATAGAAATAAGGTAAGGTTGTTTTGATAAAAATCTCTAAGTGGATTCTTTCTCACGGTCAAGTTGTTCCGGTCGAAAGAGATGCGGTCAAGTTATTTGCGGTCAGAGATTTGCGGTCAGATGGTTGAGATTGAAAGTTGATGTCTTAGAAGTTTTGGCAAAACATAAGTTAGTCAGATTTTAACTTAGGCAATGTGGAGAACAAACAAACACAATTCACAATAGTTCTTAAATCTGAAAGATCAAGCACTAAACGACAAACAAAATTAATATGCACAATAAAGAACAAGATGAACAATACTTGAAAGTAAATTTGTAGAAAGTAAAATGACACAAGTATTTGGAAAGGTTCGATCAGTTAAAAGATCTACGTCCTTTACCAAGATGGTCAGTCTTGGATTTTGAATGGAGGTATATATTGATTCTTGAGTGTACAGATTACAGAGATGAAGCTTTGAATCAACACCTACTTTCTATGAAGAATAAATCCTAGACTTAGACCAGTGTATCCCTTTTGATTCAATCTATGTGATTGATCAATTGGGGTGAGTGTATGTGTAAGAATCGGAAGCTCTTTAAAATCTAAGTGATTGTAGAGCCTAATGAATCTTAAGTGTTTACAAGGCTTGAGATGACTTGAATGTTACTGGAGAGCTTTGAAGGTTTGAAGGTGAGTTCTTTGAAGATTCAAAGGATTCTGGAAATCTTGAGTATGATCTTCAATCACCAAGTATTTCAATAGCAATTTTTCTCTTTGAATCTCAGCTAGTTTCAATGAAGAAGTTAAGGGCTATTTATAGCCTTGAATGAGAAAATAACTGTTGGGAAATACTTGGGCTCCAAGTTGAAGGACAATGAGCTTTTGAATTCTAATTGGAGCTCAATCTGAGATTGTCCTTTTTGCAGATAAGAGGTGGTCCCACTTAGAGGAATTCAAATTTGAAATACTTGGGGTTCAAGTTCTGTAACGTTCTAAACTAATAATAGTTTAGGACACAAGTGACCATGGTTGAGTTTGAATACTTGGATTCTTGGACTTCTTCATTTCTTGCGGTCAAGACCTCACGGTCGGGAGCTTCACGGTCGAGTGATCTGCCACTGAGAAGTGAGTTCACGGTCAAGTGGTCTTCCACGGTCAGGTGAGCTATCACGGTCAAGTGAGTTCACGGTCAAGGACTTGACCACTAAAATTCCAGACTTAGAATTTTTTTTGACCTATCAATCTAAAGCCTATAAAATCAAAATGGACTATGCTAAAAATGAAGATTAACACTTCTTATAATATATCCTAAAGTCCACAAGATAAAAATTAGGTTATGGGATCAATCAAATCTAGGTAATAGGAGTGGTTTATAATAAGCATACCCAACAATCTCCCCCTATTTGATTGAGACCATTACCTACTATAACAAAGGCTAATTCATTGTACTTGGTACTAACATGTTTTCAAGAAAATAATATTTTATTAATTTCATGCCCCAAGTCAATGCACACTCTAAGCCAGTGTCATAGATTTCTATCAGCCTAAAAGGATAAAAAAAAAATACTAATCCTAGCAAGATAGAAATATAAGGTTTGAATGCATTTTTAGAGAAAATAACAATAAGTATGCAAATGCATCAAACAAACATTCAAAAGGCACTCCACAAAAATATAACCATTAAAGTGAGGGGAGTGCAGACAAAAGAGAGATTAAAGTTTTACAGACCCAAATAAAACAAACCTAAAAGTAAATTGTTTTTGGAGCAACATCAACAAAGTTTCAAATGACCATACACGGTCATGTTTAAATGGTGCGGTTAACCAAAGTATGGATCTCCTTCAAAGTAGCCGAATTTCTTTGATAGGCCAACTCCAGGAATGATGATGGGGTCCTTAAGGTCGTTGATCTCTAGGAAATCTTTGTTCACGGTCGGGAATTCGAAGCTGTCTTCTCCTTCATCTTCATTATCAGTTGCTAGCCTGTTTCCATGCCCGGTCGCTTGGTTTTGAGAAGATGAGGCTTGAGATCCAGCAATGCTATCCACGGTCAGTTGAAGAGTTGAAATCTTGTTGATCACTTCCTGCACATTTGAGTTAGAAATTTCATAAACCCTATCAACTTCAGAAGTTTGACCTTCTAGCCTTTGAGTGTGGACTTGCATGGCTTGCCTCATAGATTCTATCTTTGGTACAAACTTATCAGCGACAGATAGCAATCCTGTAGAGACACAAGCATTGATTTCTGCTTTGAGGGAGGATTTTACTTTATCGCCGCACAGTTATCTCAGTTTTGTACCAGTTTTGTTTCAGATAGTTGTGCGACCGCACAGAGGCTTTTGGGCGGCCGCAATATTGACCACAGAACGGTCAATAGCGAAAGATTGTGACTTGAGCTCTTCCTTAAGGTCAGCATGGGTAAGAGGAGCGGTTGAGGAGGATGCGGTCGAGGCAATGTTGGGGTTCACGGTAGCTAGGCTTTCAAGAATAGCCTTTATAATATTCTGACTCTCCCCCTTAATGGTCTCAACAACTGAAGCCTTGAGCAGAACAACCTCATTCTCTAACTTAACTTGGTTTGCAGCAAGCTTTGCAACCTCACTCTGAGTATCAAGATTGATTTGTGTTAAAGTCTCAACTACGGTCAGTAGATGAGCCAAAGGATCGATCGAGCTATCAGATGCGGTCGTGGCTTGAGTAGTTCTAGGAGGAGAGAGAGCAGGAGATTTAACTAACACATTATCATCATGATCACTGGGTAGACGGTCGACATCTTGACCGTGACCCTGAAACTCAGCCTTATCAATAGTTTGGTCATCAACCTTTTCATCACTGAAATCAGGACTATCAACATCAACAGTTTTCTCAGCATTTTTACCAACACTAGCTTCAATTTCTACACCAGCTTCAACATCTTGATTACCAGATTCACTACTTGATTCTACTAATTCCACATCATCTGGTTCATCAACTAATTCAAGAGTATGCTTGTCCCTTTGACGTTGCTGTTGAGTAGGAGCTATTTCAACATTATCATCACGGTCACTCTACATAGGTGAACCGGATGGAGTGAAAACAGGGGATGCGGTCGAAGGAGGTGGTATTGCAACCTTGGATTTCTTTGCGGTTTGAACGGGACTTAGAGAAAGATCCATTTTCTTGGATTTCTCCCCCTGAGACGAAGCGGGGAGTGCAGAAGACTTTGTTTTGAAGGATTTGGATGGAACGGTCAGAGAGGACACGGTTGGCTTGGAGACTGTTGATTTAGAGATGGGAGCGGTAGACTTGGTTTTCAATGGTGCGGCAAGAGGAATTCTGGAAGGAGGCTTAATCGTTGAAGATTCTTTGATAATCACTCCAGTCAATGGTCTGGGTTTGGAAGGAGCGGTCGAGGAACTAGCAATTCCTTTGCCTTTGATTCTTCTTGACACTTGTTCATCCTCAGCTTCTTCATCATCATCATCATGAACTGATGTGGACTTATCTGGAGCATCAAGTCCCAGAGCAATTCTTGCAGCCTTGGTGTAGTGTGGAGCAACATAGGGTTCTTTGGGGTCACGAGCCAGACATTCTTGATACTGAGTATCACCAAATCTGTTGCGGAAAGTGGATCTCATAGTCTTGACATCAAAGACTTTGGATAAAGAGACAGTAACTTTGGCATCCTTGTCTTTGCCAATGGCTCTTCTTGTTTCAGGAATGAACTTGAAGATCATGGAGAGAAACCTGGAGTTCCTCTTATACTTGGTGGGGGCTTTTTCAGATAGCTGCTTCTTGTAGTCATTGAAGTGGTCGACTAACAAGTCATAAAGAATCTTAGACCAGTTCATCTTTCTTCCTAAGTAGATTGCGGTTGACAAGTGCCATTGAGTGGTGTTAAAGTTTCCATGGTTGCCACTTTTGCAGAGCAGACCGTGGCCAACCAGGTGACCAATGTAGTACATCACCTCAGGAAAAGTCTTGCGGTAAGGCTTACAGACATCGGTAGAACCAATCAATCTCATTGATAGACCATTATATTCTTCACTAGTCAGAGACTCAGGGGCATCAACGTCTATGTCCAGACCTAGAGTGGCAGCAATGTCGGTGTAGTCAATTTCAACTTTCTAACCGTAAACCTCAGCTGCAATCCAGTTGAGCGGTTTGTTTTGTTCATCTCCCCCTTTGATTTCTTTAGCTGTGGAGTATAATTCACCCACAGCAGCAAGGTAGTGACTTGATTGATTCATTGTGAAGTAGTGGAGAATGCCTGACTTCTTCATCCTTTTAATTATATGACGACCAATAGCGTCATTTTGAAGGTCATCATGGTTGATCACACAACCAGGTATAAAAGACTGTTCTTCCTGAAAAAGATTGAGAAGTTAGCAACACTGGTGCGGTCGAATGATCAGATAATGCGGTCGATTGGTACACGATAGATAGAGGGTGCGGTCGACAAAAAGAATACTTAAAAGCATTTCAATGAAATCTCTAAAACACGCACAAACACCATATTACTATGTGTAATGAATTTTAAGGATCAAAAAGTGTAATCTCAAGAACACGAAGAACACCATAAGAACACGAAGATACTGTTCATAGCGAAAACCTAGAAAATGATTCAGAGCATGAAAATCCATAAAAATTTCACCAAAATGTGCACAAAAACTGATTATACGCATAAATACCAACAATTTCATCATCAAAAACATATAACTCACAGAATATGAAAGGGCATCGTTAACCAAAAATCTTCAAAAACATTTATGGCATAAATAGATATAACAAGCCGAAATCAAATTTAAACATGTTAGAGAACTCGAAATCATCAAAGTAACAATTAATAAGCAAAATCAGAACCAAAATAGCCCAGATTTATAAAGAATTTAGACAAAAATATCAAATTGGTTTTAACCTGCCAAAACCGAAATATAGAACCTGAAAATGTAGAGTTTTGGGTCAAGAAATCATACCATTGTATCTTCAGAGAGTTGTTCTTGAGATCTCTTAGAGGATTTGGAAGATTGAGAGAGTTTTGGAGCCATTTATATAGAGAAAAATGAATGGCGAATGATTTGAGATGAAGTGGGTTTGTAGAGAGAGAACTAGAGAGAGACAGAGAGTAGAGAGAGAGAGGGTTTCTGAAAAGGAGGTTGTGCAGAGAGGTGGAGTTGAGGAGGTAGTGGAACGGTTTGTTCAGAAGAGATGTGGGAGGTTAACTCTGCAAAAACTCAGGGATTTGACCAGAGATGTCCTTTCTCCTTAAATGCATGGATAGTGACGGCGGACATAAATAGGGAACAAAATTAATTGCAAATGATTTGAATTAAATGAAAATGAGGGAAAAGAGGAAATTACGGAATTACCCCTTTGGATGACTAGGATGATCCTAATGATTTGCTAAGATAGAAACACTTACCTGGTCACCTAACTTTTTGCGGTCAGGTGCTTGACCGTGAATGCTTGCGGTCAAGTATGTTACCTTAACCAAAGAATGCTTCTTTAAAGCAATGAGCCAATGTCATCATTTTCCCATGCGGTAGGCTTCTTTAAAGCCTTGAACAAATTTCATCTGTTTCATGCGGTCGGAATATTTTGCGGTCAACAGTGTGCGGTCGGTTCACTTGAAGCATTTTGATGCTTCGACCGGGATTACTTGACCGATGAGGTGTCATCGACCATTGAGACCTGCTTGGTTTTGGACTTAGATAAAACACAAGACATTAGCACAATCAAGATATATGGACAAGTAATTAAAGTTCTAGAATGCCCATTTCTCCTCTAAGATACCTAAATCTCTTCGAATCAAGAGCCTTGGTGAGAATATCTGCAATTTGAAGTACTCACATACTCTAGATGGATATTACCTTTTTCCACATAATCTTTGAGAAAGTGGTACTTGATATCAATGTGTTTGGTTTTTGAATGCATGACAGGATTGTTGGAAACAGCAATGGTAGATGTATTGTCACAATAGATTGGACAATTTTCTTCGTTGATTCCGTAGTCAACCAATTGTTGCTTCATCCAGAGCACTTGGCAGCAGCAGCTTCCAGCAGCTATATAGTCAGCTTCTGTGGTAGATACAGAGACTGAGGCTTGCTTCTTGCTTGCCCATGAGACGAGTCGATTTCCAAGGAAATGACAAGTTCCACTTGTGCTTTTCCTGTGTATTGTACATGCTGCATAATCTGCATCTGAGTAACCTATAAGATCAAAATTTGAATCTTTGGAGTACCAAAGTCCAAGGTTAATAGTCCCAGATAGATATCGAATAATACGTTTAACAGCAATAAGATGTGCTTCTCTAGGATTCGCTTGGTAACGAGCACAAACACAAACACTAATAATGATATCTGCCTACTAGCAGTTAAGTAAAGAAGAGAACCAATCATACCTCGGTATACGGTTTGATCAACCTTTTTACCTTTCAAGTCTTTATCTAACTTGTTACCAGCAGCCATAGGAGTGTCATATGCCTTTGCATTTTCAAGTCCAAATTTCTTGATAAGGTCCTTTGTGTACTTTGCTTGATTAAGGAAGATGTCTTCAGCACATTGTTTAATTTGAAGCCCAAGGAAGAATGTTAATTCTCCCATCATGCTCATCTCAAATTTTCTTATCATTAGCTTCTCAAATCGCTTACACAACAATTCATTAGTAGAACCAAAAATAATAACATCTACATATATTTGAACTAATAAAGTGTCACAACCCGAAAACTCGGCTCTATTTTATTGGTAATAAATAATTATTATTTATTTATTTGCTTATTTATTTATCTAAATTATTATTTATTTAAATATTTATGTCTGCATTTTATGTTTCATCGTAATTATGCTTAGCATTTTATTTGAGTCATTCGGGTTAGGGTAGCATTGTTGGGTCTTAATTGTTAGTGGGGAGTATAAGAATTTGTGAGTAGTAGGGGAGGGGCCCTAAGTGTAACTTTTTAAAACCGTCTTACTTACTCTCTCATCCTCCCTCCCTCACCTCCCCCACTCTCATTTTTCCCCTGCACACTCCATCTCTCTCTCTCTCTTCCATTGCCAAAGAAAGGTAAGTTTCTTCTCTTACTTCTCTCTTCATTTCCTTCCTCTTCCTCTCATTATTTCTCATTTCTTAAAACATGAATCTTGTTTAGCTCGTCAATAGGATCGTAGGAAGCCAAAAATATTCGAGTTCCGGCAACTTTGAGAAAATCCGGGTAAGTTGCTTTTCCCCCATTTTTATGCTAAAATGTTCATATCATGTTTATATAATGCTTGATGTGTTATATTTGAAGTTTGGTTGAGTTTAGAATTTATTTAGAATTTATTTTTGGGTTTTGATTAAAAATGGTGATTTGGTTGAATGTTGGGATTTAATCTTGATTTTGGTTGTTATATGAGTTCTTTTAGACCCATAAGTTGCTCTAGTACCTTAGTATGCTAGTTAGGAGTGTTGGATTTTGGTTTAGTTTTCGTTTGGGTTGAAAATGGAAGAACCCAGTTCATCCCTCCCGATTTCCGGCAGACCAGAGGGTTGGGCGACCGCCCAAAATATGGTGGGCCACCGCACATCTATCTGAAAGGTTTTGTTCTTGTTTGATGGCCTTTTTGTGCGACCGCACAGACTCGAGTGGGCGGCCGCACAGAACCTCTGAAGGCTTTCATTTGTTATTTTGTGTGATTGAAGAATGCGTTTTGGTTTAAGTCTTGGGTGTCCTTCTTGTCGACGTTAGTGAACATTGTAGTGCACTCTAGTGATAGAATTGGGTCCCTTGTGATTAAGTTTGTGTTGTGAAATTTAGTTTTATGTTCTTTAATAATTTTGGGGTTACTTGGGTTTTAGAGGCACATGAATTGAGTTTTCTTGTCTTTTAAATGTTAGGATAGATGTATATATAGGTACTCCTAAGTTTTAGAACGAAATGAGTGAAATTCGGAGCTAAAACATGGATTTTTCATAATGTCCGGCCGAACACTTTATAAAAATTGTCCGTTTTACGTTCAATCTTCCGGAGACCATAACTTCTTCGTCCGGACTCCGTTTTAGACGTGTAAACTATCGTTGAAAAGCTATTTTCGAGTACTACGCAATGGTTATATTGGCGGCATGGTTCCAGATCAGAATGGTTGTATCATTGTTGAAGTTTAAGATCAAGGTGTAGTCTCGGTCTAGGTTCCATAGTACTATTCTAGTTGACTTAGTTGGGCACCGTAGAACACTTTAGTGATTGAAATTGGTTCCTTTGTGAACAATGGTGTTATGTAATTTGATCAAGTATTATTTGGGAATGTTTGGGCATCTTATGATGTGTTCGTGATTGTTCCAATCGAATGGATTTTTGGGTAAGACTTGGTCTAGGTTTTAGGCGATGACCTATAGTACCTAGGGGGTTGTTATTGAACACCAAGGTGTAGGGTTTAGTCCTGTCGTGATCATGTTCTAATAAGTGTAACCTTTTGGATTCGTTTGGGATGTTTAGAATTGGTTCGTTACGAACGGAGGTAAAGCGTGAATTGGCAATTGGGTACCTACGGTTTGAGTAACCTTAAGGTGTATTAATTCTGATTTCCTACTTTGGAATTCCAGGTGTGATGAGATGGTTGAGTTCATAGTCCTAGTACATCTTTATGAGTAAACGTTTAGGATAATTTTGGGTTATAGTCGTTGTACTATTTGTGAGCGACCGTTTGGGTTGTGTTCTTTATGATTAACTCGTGGGTATCATATTTGGAATGTATCTGGTATGGTTCCTCTTTATGAAATTACTGTATTCTAATAATCATTGTTGTTGAGCTCCTTATGAGCAATTCCGTTTATCGTTGTTGTGCTCTTTATGAGAAATTCCGTTTATCGTTGTTGTGCTCTTCATGAGAAACTCTGTTATCGTTGTTGTTAAACTCTTCATGAGTAACCGTTGCATCTTTATGGTGATTATTTGGTATGGTTCCCTACTTCGGAATCCTGGGTTGTTTAATTAAGCTAGTATTTATTACTTAGCATTTATTTGGAAGCCCAGCTGGCATATTTGTTGCATCGGGCGATGGGAGAGATTATAATGGCAAAGCCAAGTCCATTATAATGTTGACCATTGTTTTGCCCCCTTCTTTACCCCTTTTCCAGATTGGCCTTGGAAAAGATAAGTTAGCTTCCTTTGGGAATGTATCTAGCTACCGAGCATGACTTTGTGGCATGGCTCTTGTCCTTTGTGACACTCTTATGGTTATTGTTCCGGTACCGGGGGTTTTCTCTTCAGCTTTTATGCTACTATGAAGATGGCTTGATGGGTTGATTGATTGATTGGTCGGTTCTGACCAGGGTTCTCTTCAGTTGTTATACTGCTATTATTGATTTGGTTGATCGGTTGAAGCTGCGCAGCGATTGTTCTATCAGTTTGGTGAAACCTTGGCTAAGTATCCTTTGTTACGTGTTTATTTCAGTCTTATGTGCTGCATGATGAGTTAGTCGTTATTTCCAACTGGTATGGGACAGTTGGCGATAGGGAGATTTCTCATTTGTTGTTATGTGATTTACTTGTTCAGTTATATCGTTGATTTGCATGATATTATGCCATGTAGATGCATTTAGTAACTTACTGAGATTTTATCTCACCCCGTTTCTTGTTTCAAATTGTTTTTCCTTAACCCCCCCCCCCAGGAAAGCAAGTTGTCGCGACCCCGAACCCCGCGGCCCGAGATCGCGAGCTGGACGTCGACTTAGAACCAAAACTATGAAATACCGAAGTTAAAAAAATTCGTTTAATACCAAAAGGTGATAACACAAGGTTTTACAAATCCAAGTTTAAATCAACAAAGTACATCTAGCATAAGCTCCACAGGTTATACCCAAAAGAATAAAATATACAATTCTTAATGACGTCAATAATGGTAAAACTATCCCCAAAAGGTTATACATTTAAATAATGTAAACCGATCCATAACAACCTGCCCCAAAATCTCAAACCTCTCGACGTCCTCCTCGATCCGCAAATCCTAATCCTTTTCCTCTTAGGGGGGGGTTATGGAAAAACAAAGATGGAAATAAACTGGGTGAGATAAAATCTCAGTAAGTTACTAATGCAACTACATGCCATGCTATTATGCAATAACCAATAGCAATTAACATATGACAGATAGCAGCGGAATAATAAGTGACATGCTGTCAAACAGTAACATCCAATAATCAATCATATAAATAAACATATAACAACAAATGAGAGGCTCCCTATCGCCAACCGTCCCATACCGGTTGGAAATAACGACCAGCTCATCAGGCAACACATAAAGCTGAAATAAACACTCATAAGTGGATACATAGCCAAGGTTTTCCAAACCGGAACATCCAAATAAAGGATCGCTGCGTAGCTTCAATAATCAACAATCAACATCTTCATAGCATCATGAAAGGTCGAAGAGAAAACCCCGGTACCGGAACAATAACCAAATGAAGTGTCACAAGGGACAAGGACCATGACACAAAGTCATGCCCGTTAGCCAGATACATTCACAAAGGAACGCTGACTTATCCTTTCCAAGGCCAATCTGGAGGAGGGGTATAGTAAGGGCAAAACAATGGTCAACATTATAATGGACTTGGCTTTGCCATTATAATCCTTCACATCGCCCGATGCAACAAATATGCCAGCTGGGCTTCTAATTAAATGCTAAGTAATAATATTTTAGCATGAACAACAACTTAAGGTTCCAAAGTAGGGAACCACACCAATTAATCACCATAAAGATGCAAACGATTACTCATGAAGAGTTCAACAACAACGAACACAAGAAGTTTCTCATAAAAGAGCACAACAACGATAAACGGAATTTCTCATAAAGAGCACAACAACAATGATTATTAGAATACCGTAATTTTATAAAGAGAAACCATACCAGATACATTCCAAAGATGATACCCACGAGTTAATCATAAAGAACACAACCCAAACGGTCGCTCACAAATAGTACAACGACTACAACCCAAAATTATCCTAAACGTTTACTCCTAAAGATGTACTAGGACTATGAACTCAACCATCTCATCACACCTGAAATTCCAAAGTAGGAATCAGAATGATTACACTTTAAGGTTAATCAAACCGTAAGTACCCAATTGCCAATACACGCTTTACCTTCGTCCTTAACGAACCAATCCCAAACCCCCAAACGAATCAAAAAGGTTAATCTTTAGAACATGATCACGACCGGACTAAACCCTACACTTTGGTATTCAACCACAACCCTCTAGGTACTATGGGACATCGCCTAAAACCTAGACAAAGTCTTACTCGAAAATCAATTCGATTGGAACAACCACGAACATATCATAAGATGCCCAAACACCCAATAAAATCCTGAAGTATAAAACTTATAACTTAACTGAACAACCTATACCATATTGTAGTACTCGAATAGAGCTTTAAAACGATAGTTTACACGCCTAAAACGGAGTCCGGATGAGAAAGTTATGGCCTCCGGAAGATCGAACGAAAAACGGACAAACTGGAAAAAGAGGGATGCGCGCGCCTCCATAAAAAGTGATGCGCGCGCCTCCTAAGGTCAGAAGGCTGCGATTTCGAAGAAGAAAAGGGTGCGCGCGCCTCCCAAAACATGGTGCGCGCGCCTCCTTGCCCGGAGGGACGAAATCCGGCCAAAATCTGGGTTTCTACCAATTTTCTTACCCATTTCATATTACAACCAAAATCAAACATAATCAACCTTCCACCAAGCATAAAGATGAACCCAAAACAACTTATAACTAGAATGGGGACTCAAATAATACCATTTATCAACCAAGATCAAGATTCAAACCCAACATTCCTAAAATCACCATTTTTGACCAAAACTCAAAATAAATTCCAAATAAATTCCAAATTCAACCAAACTTCAAATATAACACATCAAGCATAATATAAACATGATATGAACACTTTAGCATAAAAATGGGGGAAAAGCAACTTACCCGGATTTTCTCAAAGGTGACGGAACTCGAAATTTCTTGGCTTCCTACGATCCTATCGACGATCTAAACATGATTCACGTTTTAAGAAATGAGAGATTACAAGAGGAAGATGGAGAAAATGAAGAGAGAAGTAAGGGAAAGAAAACTTACCCAAATGTTAGAGAGAGGGAGAGAGATGGCTGGGAAAGATGAGTGAAAGAGTGAGGGAGGTGAGGGAAGAGGGGGAAGTAGGGAAATTATTTCAAAACGTTGCACTTAGGGCCCCTCCCCTACACTACTCAAAATAAACCACTTCCCACTAAATTAAGACCCAACAATACTACACTAGCACAAATGACCCAATTAAAATGCTAGGCATAAATTATTATGAAACATAAAATGCACCCATACATTTAAATAAATAATAATTTAGATAAATAAATAAGCAAATAAATAAATAATAATTATTTATTACCAATAAAATAGAGCCTAGTTTTCGGGTCGTGACATTCACTCCCCCTTAAAGAAAATTCGACCCGAATTTTAACGAGACTTACCCGAAAGACCAAATAGCTACGGATACGATAGTTCCGCCATTTCTCAGATTCCTCAATTGTCCAATCTACCCCACTACAAGGTAACCTTAAATAATGCTTACGATAACACCACCTCTCGAACCGAATCATTCCCTCATTAACTTCATTACAAATCAAAATCCGCAATCAAAATTGGAGAATCTCAATTGCTCCCAAACATAACTCTCGAGATATCCCAAGCTCACTTTATTCACAACCTTAATTACACTGCAAAGTGTCTCCTTTTGTAAATCGCATACTTAGTAGTATTCCCCAGAAATTCAAAACATCACCATCCCGAGCCTAATTAGCTTTTAAAATATAAAATGGCTAAAGAAATTTCTATTTCCACAATATTCATCGAAATGGCTATATCTCTATGGATTACCATTATAGTGTCTTCACTTTGAGTTAACACCTTAAATAAATAGTACCATACAAACCCCAAAATTTCTCGTACAAAGTGTCCACTTAAATCTATGTTATACTCTCATCCCTTCATTAATCTGGTCTTGAAGCCTAAACCATTTAATATACTCAATAGTCCGCAAAAAGACCCAAATTTCATCTTCAAAAGATTTTCTCTAACTCCCATTTAAGTCATAATCCGTGCTCATATACCCAAAGGAAATCAACGAACTCTAAATTCAATAGCTAACCCTAGTTAGGCTCTCACTCATACATTTATTGACTTAATGATATTTAAGCTCAATGGTACTACCATCATAATAAACCAATTAGCTAGTCACCTTCCAACCGACCCAATACCAAATCATAGTATTCTTTAATATGCCCGAGTATTTATACTCAACTTTCTTCACTTATTTGTAATCCAAAATAAGAAATGCCACCAAGACAAGATTTAGGACCATAGAACACCCCTTTAACTAAAACTCAAAATGCCTTTGATATAAGTCGCAATTTATTACTCTCCCGAAATGTGCTTAGTCCTTTCAAACTTACGCGCTCACCACTATCGATGATTATAACTTCCATAATATACTCATATCCCATAACACATCATGCTTTTCCTCATACTATCCAATTCCGATGCGCTCACGTAGATGCACTACAAGTAGACAAAATCTCCTATCCAGAAATCCTCAATTTGAATCCTCAACTCTTATAACCCAACCGATGCCATAAGGACATTGATCTAAATATTAGCACTACAACCTTGTACTATAACAATTCAATTTAACCCAAGGTTCTCCCCAATTACTAGGTACTACTCAGAAATAAAAATAGAAATTTTTACAATTGATAAATACACCCAACAATTGGTATAGACATCCATTGTCACCCATCGAAGCAAAATAGTCAGATTCCAAACAAGAAAAGATTTGCTTAACTCTACACAAAGGAACGGTCTCAAAACAATTTTAGACAAAAGGGAAGAGAGGATGTAACAATTTCCCTACAACCATCGACTAAAGCATGACATTTCCCTTCTCAAAATGACATCAAAATCTTATAATAGCAATATGACCAATTTAGCAGGTAAGTTATATCTACCTTTAAGCACAACATGAGCACATAAGACTCCATCAGACATCCTACACTCCTCCCTAAGAGTAGACACTGACAACACATAAGTCAAAGACTCAAAAGAAATAAATGCAACTAAATGCACAGAAACATATGAATGCGATGATCCTAAAATGCACGCGCTCGCTCTCTCGACGAAAAATAATACCTCCTGAACTGATGAGTCACCTGCTGAGTGCTGATTGATTGCAAATACTCTACCCAAAATCTTGGGCTTCCCGAAGCATCCCTCTTCTGACCCTGTGATATTCCAGTTCCTGTCCCCGATGACTGAACTCTAAACCTCGGACAATCTTTAACAAAGTGTCCCAACTGACCACACTTCACACATTTTCCTTGCTTCTTCCAACACTTGTATTCTGAGTGTCCTTTCCTCTGACAGTAACTGCAGACTTTCCCATTTCGTGTACCCTTATTAGAACCTTGATTTCCTACTGTTGGTTGCCCTTGAAGTTGCCTTCTGAATCGAGTTTGCACTCCAAAATTACCTCTGTTATCCGAATGTTGCTGTTGTGACTTACTCTGCCCTCCTGGCTTACCCGGGTTAACCATCTCGGTCTTCCTTCTGTGTTCCCCAATGTCCTGCTCAATTAAGTAGGCTCGATCCACCGCATCCTGATAAATCTGAATCCGCTGTGCTATAAGCTGAGTCCGGATGGATGTCTTCAAACCCCTGATCAATCTCATCGCTTTCTGCTCCTCGGTCCGCACAAGGTATTCACAACACCTGGCTAATTCTGTGAACTTAGCTGAGTACTGTGCTACTGACATCATGCCTTGCTACAAGCTGAGGAACTCGATCTCTTTCCGGTTTTGATTCACTAAAAAGATAAAATGATCCTTGAATTTCTTCACGAACCACTCCCAAGGATATGGTACAAGAGTCGCATCCCAACTGGTCTTCAGTGACTTCCACCAATGTTCCGCAACACCAACTAACATATAAGCTGCAAACCGAACCCTATCCTTATCAGTACAACCAAAGACCTCATAGATTCTCTCCATCGATTCTATCCATAGCTCGGCCTTCTTCACATCAGGCTCACCGTCGTACTCACTTGGTTTCAACTTCAAGAACTGCTCCAACCCATATCGCGGAGGTGCTACATGTTCCTCTCTCGGCCCTTGGTCACGAATTGCTTTCACGGCCACTGCAAACCTGTCCTGAAACACTGCACGGTTTTCTTCCTATAGACCATTAAGATTCTGAGTCCCACTAGAAGCTTCACCAATTCTTCTTCTAGACATTTCGAACAAATACCTGCATAAAACCTTAACCGTTACTCACTCCGCACACAACTACCCTCCTAGGTCATTCTAGTCCACCTATACTTATACATAGAGCTAAACCATGGCTCTGATACCAACTGTCGCGACCCCGAACCCCGCGGCCCGAGATCGCGAGCTGGACGTCGACTTAGAACCAAAACTATGAAATACCGAAGTTAAAAAATTTCGTTTAATACCAAAAGGTGATAACACAAGGTTTTACAAATCCAAGTTTAAATCAACAAAGTACATCTAGCATAAGCTCCACAGCTTATACCCAAAAGAATAAAATATACAATTCTTAATGACGTCAATAATGGTAAAACTATCCTCAAAAGGTTATACATTTAAATAATGTAAACCGATCCATAACAACCTGCCCCAAAATCTCAAACCTCTCGACGTCCTCCTCGATCCGCAAATCCTAATCCTTTTCCTCCTGGGGGGGGGTTAAGGAAAAACAAAGATGGAAATAAACGGGGTGAGATAAAATCTCAGTAAGTTACTAATGCAACTACATGCCATGCTATTATGCAATAACCAATAGCAATTAACATATGACAGATAGCAGCGGAATAATAAGTGACATGCTGTCAAACAGTAACATCCAATAATCAATCATATAAATAAACATATAACAACAAATGAGAGGCTCCCTATCGCCAACCGTCCCATACCGGTTGGAAATAACGACCAGCTCATCAGGCAACACATAAAGCTGAAATAAACACTCATAAGTGGATACATAGCCAAGGTTTTCCAAACCGGAACATCCAAATAAAGGATCGCTGCGCAGCTTCAATAATCAACAATCAACATCTTCATAGCAGCATGAAAGCTCGAAGAGAAAACCCTGGTACCGGAACAATAACCAAATGAAGTGTCACAAGGGACAAGGACCATGACACAAAGTCATGCCCGTTAGCCAGATACATTCACAAAGGAACGCTGACTTATCCTTTCCAAGGCCAATCTGGAGGAGGGGTATAGTAAGGTCAAAACAATGGTCAACATTATAATGGACTTGGCTTTGCCATTATAATCCTTCCCATCGCCCGATGCAACAAATATGCCAGCTGGGCTTCTAATTAAATGCTAAGTAATAATATTTTAGCATGAACAACAACTTAAGGTTCCAAAGTAGGGAACCACACCAATTAATCACCATAAAGATGCAAACGATTACTCATGAAGAGTTCAACAACAACGAACACAAGAAGTTTCTCATAAAAGAGCACAACAACGATAAACGGAATTTCTCATAAAGAGCACAACAACAATGATTATTAGAATACCGTAATTTCATAAAGAGAAACCATACCAGATACATTCCAAAGATGATACCCACGAGTTAATCATAAAGAACACAACCCAAACGGTCGCTCACAAATAGTACAACGACTATAACCCAAAATTATCCTAAACGTTTACTCCTAAAGATGTACTAGGACTATGAACTCAACCATCTCATCACACCTGAAATTCCAAAGTAGGAATCAGAATGATTACACTTTAAGGTTAATCAAACCGTAAGTACCCAATTGCCAATACACGCTTTACCTTCGTCCTTAACGAACCAATCCCAAACCCCCAAACGAATCAAAAAGGTTAATCTTTAGAACATGATCACGACCGGACTAAACCCTACACTTTGGTTTTCAACCACAACCCTCTAGGTACTATGGGACATCGCCTAAAACCTAGACCAAGTCTTACTCGAAAATCAATTCGATTGGAACAACCACGAACATATCATAAGATGCCCAAACACCCAATAAAATCCCGAAGTATAAAACTTATAACTTAACTGAAAAACCTATACCATATTGTAGTACTCGAAGAGAGCTTCAAAACGATAGTTTACACGCCTAAAACGGAGTCCGGATGAGAAAGTTATGGCCTCCGGAAGATCGAACGAAAAACGGACAAACTGGAAAAAGAGGGATGCGCGCGCCTCCATAAAAAGTGATGCGCGCGCCTCCTAAGGTCAGAAGGCTGCGATTTCGAAGAAGAAAAGGGTGCGCGCGCCTCCCAAAACATGGTGCGCGCGCCTCCTTGCCCGGAGGGACGAAATCCGGCCAAAATCTGGGTTTCTACCAATTTTCTTACCCATTTCATATTACAACCAAAATCAAACATAATCAACCTTCCACCAAGCATAAAGATGAACCCAAAACAACTTATAACTAGAATGGGGACTCAAATAATACCATTTATCAACCAAGATCAAGATTCAAACCCAACATTCCTAAAATCACCAATTTTGACCAAAACTCAAAATAAATTCCAAATAAATTCCAAATTCAACCAAACTTCAAATATAACACATCAAGCATAATATAAACATGATATGAACACTTTAGCATAAAAATGGGGGAAAAGCAACTTACCCGGATTTTCTCAAAGGTGACGGAACTCAAAATTTCTTGGCTTCCTACGATCCTATCGACGATCTAAACATGATTCACGTTTTAAGAAATGAGAGATTACAAGAGGAAGATGGAGAAAGTGAAGAGAGAAGTAAGGGAAAGAAAACTTACCCAAATGTTAGAGAGAGGGAGAGAGATGGCTGGGAAAGATGAGTGAAAGAGTGAGGGAGGTGAGGGAGGAGGGGGAAGTAGGGAAATTATTTCAAAACGTTGCACTTAGGGCCCCTCCCCTACACTACTCAAAATAAACCACTTCCCACTAAATTAAGACCCAACAATACTACACTAGCACAAATGACCCAATTAAAATGCTAGGCATAAATTATTATGAAACATAAAATGCACCCATACATTTAAATAAATAATAATTTAGATAAATAAATAAGCAAATAAATAAATAATAATTATTTATCACCAATAAAATAGAGCCTAGTTTTCGGGTCGTGACACAAGTTGTAGCGTTATGAGGTCCATTGTAGTGGGAATCTTCTGAGCAGGTTGATCGTAATTGGGATAGTTGATATTCGGAGCCTTTATGTATTTTACTATGGGTTCGTAGTCGTTCAGTGTTTTGTATATGCTGTTGTACTTAGGGTATTTTTGTTAATAGTTGTTCTTGCTTCCGCATTTGTTTCTAGTCTCCGAGTTATAATCTCGTTGAGGTGTTGTTTGATGGTATTGGTTTATAGTTGAATTCACGCGTCCGGTTTGGTATATTACATTTTGGAGATGTACATTTTGTAAAGTTTTTTTTTTTTATATATGGGTTTTTGAGATTTCCGGGGCGTGACAGTTGGTATCAGAGCAATGGTTTTAGATCTTGAAGGAGAATAAGAACTCTGATATTGAATAGGTTTCAATACTTGGGTGTTACAAGTTTGAGTGGCTTAGAAAACTAAGTTTTTTTGAAGGATGATGTTAAGGTAGAAGTTGGTTGAGTTATGAGTCGTGATATTGACGTCGAGTGTTTCTTCTCATGTGGTATATCCAGTATAGAATTGGTGTCAATAGTGTTAGTTCCATTGGGGTTAGTCGGTTTGAGAATCGAGAGTACGAGTTCTGAAGGCTTGGGCATACCTAATTCGTAAAGTGGAAATGTCTTGTGCTATATTCGTATGTGTGCTCTCATTAAGTGATTTATGTTGGGGTGTATTCTCGAGTACAAAATTTCGTGATTGCTATTTGTATGTATAGGGTGATTTAGTTATGTCACCTATGCGGGATATTGATGAGTTAAGTGGTATGGTTTAGCTTTCTTTATGCTACGAATTTCTTGTGTGCCATCGATAGGTGGAGAATATTTCTATATGAGTATGTTTGACTTTGTTTAGGAGCATACTAGGTATATATATATAATGTTCAGGTTCTATATTGAAAATCAGAAAATCTTTATTATAAGGTTGTGCTGGGAATTTAGCTTATTCTGTTGGCAATATTAATTTTGAAGTCTTGGGTATAATTTATATTGGGGGCAATATGTCGCTTGATCGATAGGGAACTTGGGTTAAATTGGGTTGTTGTGGTACAAGGTTGTAATGCTAATATTTAGATCAATATCCATATTGTATCGGTTGGGTTGTAGGAGTTGAGGATTCAATGAGAATCTCTTGAGGAAAGTTTTGGTCACTTTTAGTACATCTCCGTGAATGCATCGGAATGGATTAGTATGGAGAGGTGTACGATTTGTTATGGATGATGAGTTTGTTGTAGGAGTTATGATCATTAATGGTGATAAGCGTGTTAAGTTAGAAAGGACTAAGTACAATTTGGGAGAGTAATAATTTCTCAATCTATGTTAAAGGCATTTTGAAATTTTGGTTATATAGTGGTTCTATGGTTCTAAATCCCTTCTTGGTGGCGTTTCCCGAATTGGATCAAGGGTATGTGAAGAAAGTTGAGTATCAATACTTGGGCATAATTAAGGAATATCATGATTTGGTATTGGGTCAGTCGGAACGTTACTAGCTAATTGACTTATTTTGATGGTAGTACTATTGAGCCTAAGTATCATTAGGTTAATAAATGTATGCGTGAAAGACTAACTTGGGTTAGCTATTGAAGATTTGGGGTTTGTTGATTTCCTTGGGTATATGAGCACTTATTATTAACTACAAAGGGAGTTAGAGGAAATCCCTTGAAGATAAAATTTAGATCGTTTTCGGACTATTGAGTATTCGTAATTATTTTAGGCTTTCAAGGATTGGAGAGTTATGACGATGATATTATGGCGTAGATTTTAGTGGACATTTTGTATTAAAATTTTGGGTTTATATTACACCACTAGTTTAGGGTGCTGCCTAGAGCGAGAGCACTATAATGGGAATCCTTAGAGATATAGACTTTGGTGAATATTATGGGGATGGAAAATTTCTTTAACCTTTCATATTTTTTTTTTAAAGGCTAATTTAGCTCGAGATGGTAATGTTTTGGATTTCTGGGGAATAATACTAAGTATGCGATTTACAAATGGAAGTACCTTTGCGGTGTAGTTAAGGCTATGATTAAGGCGAGCTTGAGATATCTCGTGAATTATGTGTGGAAATAATTTGGATTCTTCGATTTTGAGTACGAGTTTTGATTAGTAAGGAAGATAATGATGGAATGATACGGTTCCAGAGGTAGTGTTATCGTAAGAATTATTTAAGGTTACCTTGTAGTGGGATAGATTGGACAATTGAGGAATTTGAGAAATGGCGGAACCATAGTATCCGTACCTATTTGGTCTTTCGGGTAAGTAATTTAAAATTCGGGACGAATTTTCTTTAAGGGGGAGTGAATGTCACGACCCGAAAACTAGGCTCTATTTTATTGGTAATAAATAATTATTATTTATTTATTTGCTTATTTATTTATCTAAATAATTATTTATTTAAATATTTATGTGTGCATTTTATGTTTCATCGTAATTATGCTTAGCATTTTATTTGAGTCATTCGGGTTAGTGTAGCATTGTCACGACCCGAAATATAGGCTCTATTTTATTAGTAATTAAATGATTATTATTTAATTATTTGCTTATTTATTTATTTAAATTATTATTTATTTAAATAATTATGTGTGCATTTTATGTTATAATAATTTATGCCTAGCATTTTAATTGAGTCATTTGTGCTAGTGTAGAATTGTTGAGTCTTATTTGTTAGTGGGGAGTAATTGTGTTAGTAGTTGGGGAGGGGGTCTAGTTGTAACTTTTTAAAAATAATTCCCCTACTCCCCTCTCCTCCCTCACCTTCTCCCACACTCTCCCCTCTCCTTCCCAGCACAACTCTCTCTCTCTCCCCCATTGGTGTAGGTAAGTTTCTCTTCCTTCTCTCTTCATTTTCTTCCTCTTCCTCTCATCTTCTCTCATTTCTAAAATCTCAAAATGTGTTTAGATCGTCGATAGGATCGCGTAGAACCAAAAAGAATTGAATTCCGTCAACTTTGAGATTTATCAAGTAAGTTACTTTTCCCCCATTTTGATGCTAAAATGTTCATTCCATGCTTAGATAATACTATAATTACCATTTCTTGCTTCTTTGGTTGATTTTGAGATGAATTGCATTTTATCCCATTTTGTGAAGTTTTGATGTTTGAATCATCCCTTGGATTGAGTGGTCTAATTGATGTTCTATGAGTTGTTTTAGGTGTATAGGGTGTTTGGGTACCTTAGTATACCTATTGAAAGCATTGGGTTTGAGTTATGTTGTTTGGGTGGAAAATTTGGGAGAAACCCAGTTGGTTTTGGCCGTTTTCCGGCGACCTGGGTGCGTGGGCGACCGCCCATGATGGGTTTGGGCGACCGCCCATGAGATCAGTTGATCCGGAGAATTTGAACAAAGTGAGTAGGCGACCGCCCACTTTTGGGTTGGGCGACCGCCCAGGATGTCAGTTGGGTTGGGCTTGGGGTTGGGTTTTGGGCGACCGCCCAGACTGGCTATGGGCGACCGCCCATACCAGCTGTTCTGAGTCACTTTGTTATTGAATTGTTTTAAGGTCCAAGCCCGATCTAGGCTCGAAGTATCACTCTAGTTGACTTAAGTTAATATTGTGGAACACTTTATTGTTCGAGAATGATCCCCTTGTGATCGATTTTGATATGGGATTTATTTAAGTATCATTTTGGGAATGTCGTTCATCTTTGATGTGCGGTTTATATTGGTTTACCTTTGTGGTGATTTATTTGGATTGGTTCCCTACTTTGGAACCTTAAGTTGTTTATTTAAGCTAGTATTTATTACTTAGCATTTATTTGAAAGTCCAGCTGGTATTTTGTGTGTGTTTGGGCGATGCGAAACATTATGATGGCACGGCCAAGTCCATTGTGATATTGACCATTGTTTTGCCCCATTATTACCCTCCTCCAGATTGGCCTTGGATGTGAGAAGAGCTAGCTCATTTGTGTGCATTTTAGCTTTACTTGGAGCATGACTTTGTGGCATGTCTCCCGTCCCTTGTGACACTTCATTTGGCTATTGGTTCCGGTACCGGGGTTTTCTCTTCGGCTTTCATGCTATTATGAAGATGATGATTTGTTGATTATTGAAGCTGCGCAGCGATCCTTTATTTGGATGTTCCGGTTTGGAAAACCTTGGGTATATCCTTTGTTATGTGTTTATTTCCGCTGCTATCTGTTATGTGATAAATGCTATGTGTTACGTGATATTTATTATTGCTTATCGCTTCGTGCATCATAGCATGTCATGTAGTTGCATTAGTAACTTATTGAGATTTATCTCACCCCCTTTTCTTTTATCTTTGTTTTTCCTTAACCCCCCCCCCCCCAGGTGCGAAGGATTAGTCTCGCTGGTCACGAGAAAGAGGACGTCGAGTGTGGATACATTCTTTTGGGGAAAGTTGTATAGGTTGGTTTACATTATATAAATGTGTAACCTTTTGGGATATTTGTACCAAACATTGACGTCATTAGGATTTGTGTATTTTGTAACTTTGGTGTATGAACTTATGGAGTTTATACTAGTTTTACCTTGTTGTTCAAGTTGATTTTCAAAACCTTGTGTTATCACCTTTTGGTATCAAATGAAATTTTTAACTTCGTATTTCACAGTTTTGGTTTTAGAGTCGACGTCCAGATCGCGGTCTCGGGCCCGCGGGGTCTGGGGTCGCGACAGTTGGTATCAGAGCTATGGCATTAGCTCTGTGTATAAGTATAGGTGGATTAGTATGACCTTGGTGGGTAGTAGTGTGCGGAGTGATTAACGGTTGATGTTTTATGCAGGTACTTGTTACAATGGTTCGTAGAAGGAGTGGTGAAGGTAGTACCGGTAAAGCAAATCAGAACGATACAAGGGAAGAAGCCCGTGCCATGTTCCAAGGCATGTTCGAGGAGGCCATGAAGGCCATACATGATCAAGGTCCGAGGGTAGAACAAGCACCACCCCGCTATGGATTGGAGCAATTTCTCAAACTGAAACCGGTTGAATTCAATGGGGAACCCGATGTAAGGAAAGCCGAGTTGTGGATTGAGTCGATGGAGAAGATTTATGATGTGTTTGGGTGCACGGATGAGGACAAGGTCCGGTTCGCGGCTTACAAACTTGTGGGAGCCGCCGAGCATTGGTGGAAGGGTGTTAAATCTAGTTGGGATGATACTCACACGGTGTATGTGTGGGAGTTGTTTGTGCGCAAATTCAAAGAGCATTTCATTCCGGTTGTTGATCAAAACCGAAAGGAGATCGAGCTACTCAACCTGGAGCAAGGTGTGTTGTCTATAGCACAATACTCGTCTAAGTTCATAGAATTAGCCCGGTATTGTGACTATTTGGTGAGGACCGAGGAACAAAAAGCTATGAGATTCATTCGGGGATTGAAGACCTCCATCCGTACTCAACTTATTGCCCAGCGGATTGTGACTTTCCAAGATGCGGTGGACCGTGCCTATCTTATAGAGCAAGATATTGGGGAACATAAGAGGAAGACCGAGGTGGCCAACCCGAGTAAACAAGGAGCGCAGAGCAAGTCACAACCAAGGATTGATAATCGAGGTAACTTTGGGGGACAATCTCAGTTCCGAGGACAACCGACCCCAAGGAACCCGGGTACCACTTCCGGGAACCAAGGGAACCAAATTCGGAGGCTTTGTTCGTATTGTCAAAAGGAAGGTCATTCTGAGGACCGGTGTTGGAAGAAGCAAGGAAGGTGCACCAATTGTGATCAAATGGGTCACTTTGTAAAAGATTGCCTGAGAGGTAGAGGACAAGCATCCGGGTGAGGAGTTGGTAATAATCAAGGTCAGAAAAGGGATGCTACCGGGAAGCCCAAAGTCCAAGGAAGGGTATTCGCCATGAATCAACAACAAGCTACCGATGATCCTTCGGTTATTGGAGGTATTGTTTCTGTGTCTAATGTGAGCGCACGAGCGTTAGTAGATCCAGGATCATCTCATTCATACATTTCTGTGCAATTTGCTTCCATGTTAAATGCTGCATTCGAGTCTTTACCGTACGTGCTAGAGGTGTCGACCCCTATAGGAGAATGCTTGATTTCTGATCGAGTCTTTCGTGCTTGTGATGTGGTTATTTGTGGTCGAGTCCTTTGTGCGGATTTGGTAATTCTTCCTATCCAAGACTTTGATGTCATTTTGGGTATGGATTGGTTGAGCAAGTTTCATGCTTCTGTTGATTGCCGTAAGAAAACTGTTACTTTTTCTATTCCCGATGTGCCTAAATTTGTGTTTGAGGCTAGTCCTCTGAGTAGAAGGGTTCGCTTAATTTCTTATTTGAAAGCGAGAAAATTATTGCATAGTGGTTTTGAGGGGTATTTGGCTAATGTTCTTGATACTAGGAAAGAATACCCTAGTTTGGATAGTGTTCGTGTAGTTCGGGAATTTCCCGATGTTTTCTCTACCGAGTATGATATGCCGCCCGATCGTGAGATTGAGTTTTGTATAGACCTTTTGCCGGGTACGGCTCCAATTTCGAAAGCACCTTATAGGTTAGCTCCCGCAGAGTTGAAAGAATTAAAGGTTCAGTTGCAAGAGTTGCTTGATCGAGGGTTTATCCGCCCTAGTGTTTCCCCGTGGGGAGCACCGGTTTTGTTTGTGCGGAAGAAAGATGGTTCGTTGAGATTGTGCATCGATTACAGGAAGTTGAATCAGGTTACGGTGAAGAACAAGTATCCTTTACCGCACATTGACGATTTGTTTGATCAGCTTCAAGGGTCCGTGGTTTTCTCTAAACTTGATTTGAGGAGTGGGTACCATCAGTTGAAGGTTCGATCGGAGGATATTCCGAAGACTGCTTTTCGCACTCGTTACGGTCATTATGAGTTCTTGGTTATCCCATTTGGGTTGACTAATGCGCCGGCCGTGTTTATGGATTTGATGAACCGAGTTTTCCATCCTTACCTTGACTCGTTCGTGGTAGTCTTTTTCGACGACATTCTTGTTTATTCAAAATCTCGAGAGGAGCATGAACAACATTTGAGAACAGTTTTATCCGTTCTTGCGAGGGAGAAATTATTTGCGAAGTTTAGTAAATGCGAATTTTGGCTCGAGAAGGTGTCATTTCTGGGTCATGTGATTTCTAAAGATGGGATTTCGGTGGATCCTTCAAAGATTGAAGCCATAGTGGATTGGAAGAGACCCGAGTCAGTAACCGAGATTCGTAGTTTTCTTGGTTTAGCCGGTTATTACCGAAGATTTATTGAAGGGTTTTCGAGGATTGCTACTCCGATGACTCAGTTGACCCGGAAGAATGTTCCGCTTGTGTGGACCGAGAAATGTGACAAGAGTTTCGAGGAATTGAAGAAGAGGTTGACTACCACACCTATCTTGACTTTGCCTAATGGGAGCGATGGCCTAGTGATTTATAGTGATGCTTCGAAAGAGGGTTTGGGTTGTGTGTTGATGCAGAATGGGAAAGTAATTGCTTATGCTTCGAGGAAGTTGACCCCTAGTGAACAGAATTACCCGACTCATGATATGGAGTTAGCGGCCATAGTCTTTTCGTTGCACAAATGGAAGCACTATCTTTATGGAGCGAAGTTTGAGATTTTTACGGATCACAAGAGTTTGAAATACCTTTTCTCCCAGAAAGAGTTGAATAATAGACAGCGCCGATGGATGGAATTGTTGAAGGATTATGATTGTACGATTTCTTATCACCCGGGGAAGGTGAATGTGGTAGCCGATGCGATTAGTAGAAAATCTTATGTGGCTTCGATGATGGTTCGTGAATGGAAAATGCTTGAGGATGTTCGAGATTGGTCTCCTTGTGAATCAAGACATGGGGCTATTTTTGTGAATATTAGGGTGTCTCCGACCCTAATTCAAAGAATAAAGGAAGCTCAGAAAGAAAATCCCGAGTTGGTGAAGATAATGGGTAAATTGAAGAAAAAGAACTTCGAGGATTTTTCTGTTAGCCCGATTGGAGTGTTGACTTTCCGTGGTCGTTTGTGTGTACCCGACGTTGGTGGAATAAAGAGGCAAGTTTTAGATGAGGGCCACAAATCGAGGTATACTATTCATCCGGGTAGTACGAAGATGTATCAGGATTTGAAGCAACAATTTTGGTGGATTAATATGAAAAGGGAAATAGCCGAGTATGTTTCGAAGTGTCTAACTTGTCAGCAGGTCAAAGCCGAGTATCAGAGACCCGCGGGACTACTTCAGCCGTTAGAGATTCCGGAGTGGAAATGGGAGCTTGTGACTATGGATTTTGTCACGGGACTACCTCGTACCCGTAGGAAGTATGACAGTGTTTGGGTAATAGTGGATAGATTGACTAAGAGTGCCCATTTCTTGCCTATTGACATCAGATATTCGATGGAAAAGCTTGCGACCCTTTATATCGACGAGATTGTGAGATTGCATGGGGTTCCGGTTAGTATTGTGTCAGATCGAGACCCGAGGTTTACTTCTAGATTCTGGAAGGTGTTTCAGGAAGCTTTGGGTACATATTTGCGATTAAGTACGGCTTTTCATCCTCAGACCGATGGTCAATCCGAGAGGACTATTCAGATTTTGGAGGATATGTTGCGAGCGTGTTCGATAGACTTTTCTGATTCTTGGGATTCGCACCTACCGTTAGTGGAGTTCTCTTACAACAACAGTTATCAGGCTAGTATTGAGATGGCACCGTTTGAGGCCTTGTATGGAAGGAAGTGTAGATGGCCTATCTGTTGGGACGAGGTCGGTGAAGCGAAGATAGTGGGTATTGATTTGCTTCAGGATTCAGTTGAAAAGGTTAGAGTTATCCGGGATCGATTGAAAACAGCCCAGAGTCTACATAAGAGCTACGCAGACAACCGAAGACGAGATCTTAGTTTTCAGACCGGTGATTTGGTGTTCTTGAAAGTATCTTCGAAGGTGGGTATTCATAGGTTTGGGAAGAAAGGCAAATTGGCTCCGAGGTTTATTGGCCCGTTTGAGATTTTGGGAAAGGTTGGACTTCTAGCGTATCGTCTCGCGTTACCGTCATCCTTAGACCGGTTGCACAACGTTTTCCACGTTTCTATGCTTCGGAAGTATGTTCATGATCCATCTCACGTGTTACCGAGGGTACCGGAGGATATTGAGCCAGATATGACTTATGAGGAACGACCGGTTCGGATCCTAGATTCTAAAGTCCAAGAGTTGAGGAGCAAAAGCATTGCGTTGGTTAGAGTCCTTTGGAGGAATCATAACATCGAGGAGTCGACGTGGGAGCTCCGAGATGAGATCGAGAGGAGATTTCCGTGGCTTTTTGTTTAAGGTGAGTCTCGTTAAAATTCGGGTCGAATTTTCTTTAAGGGGGAGTGAATGTCACGACCCGAAATATAGGCTCTATTTTATTAGTAATTAAATGATTATTATTTAATTATTTTCTTATTTATTTATTTAAATTATTATTTATTTAAATAATTATGTGTGCATTTTATGTTATAATAATTTATGCCTAGCATTTTAATTGAGTCATTTGTGCTAGTGTAGAATTGTTGAGTCTTATTTGTTAGTGGGGAGTAATTGTGTTAGTAGTTGGGGAGGGGGTCTAGTTGTAACTTTTTTAAAATAATTCCCCTACTCCCTCCCTACTCCCCTCTCCTCCCTCACCTTCTCCCTCACTCTCCCCTCTCCTTCCCAGCACAACTCTCTCTCTCTCCCCCATTGGTGTAGGTAAGTTTCTCTTCCTTCTCTCTTCATTTTCTTCCTCTTCCTCTCATCTTCTCTCATTTCTTAAATCTCGAAATGTGTTTAGATCGTCGATAGGATCGCGTAGAACCAAAAAGAATTGAATTCCGTCAACTTTGAGATTTATCAAGTAAGTTACTTTTCCCCCATTTTGATGCTAAAATGTTCATTCCATGCTTAGATGATACTATAATTACCATTTCTTGCTTCTTTGGTTGATTTTGAGATGAATTGCATTTATCCCATTTTGTGAAGTTTTGATGTTTGAATCATCCCTTGGATTGAGTGGTCTAATTGATGTTCTATGAGTTGTTTTAGGTGTATAGGGTGTTTGGGTACCTTAGTATACCTATTGAAAGCATTGGGTTTGAGTTATATTGTTTGGGTGGAAAATTTGGGAGAAACCCAGTTGGTTTTGGCCGTTTTCCGACGACCTGGGTGCGTGGGCGACCGCCCATGATGGGTTTGGGCGACCGCCCATGAGATCAGTTGATCCGGAGAATTTGAACAAAGTGAGTAGGCGACCGCCCACTTTTGGGTTGGGCGACCGCCCAGGATGTCAGTTGGGTTGGGCTTGGGGTTGGGTTTTGGGCGACCGCCCAGACTGGCTATGGGCGACCGCCCATACCAGCTGTTCTGAGTCTCTTTGTTATTGAATTGTTTTAAGGTCCAAGCCCGATCTAGGCTCGAAGTATCACCCTAGTTGACTTAAGTTAATGTTGTGGAACACTTTATTGTTCGAGAATGATCCCCTTGTGATCGATTGTGATATGGGATTTATTTAAGTATCATTTTGGGAATGTGGTTCATCTTTGATGTGCGGTTTATATTGGTTTACCTTTGTGGTGATTTATTTGGATTGGTTCCCTACTTTGGAACCTTAAGTTGTTTATTTAAGCTAGTATTTATTACTTAGCATTTATTTGAAAGTCCAGCTGGTATTTTGTGTGTGTTTGGGCGATGCGAAACATTATGATGGCACGGCCAAGTCCATTGTGATGTTGACCATTGTTTTTCCCCATTATTACCCTCCTCCAGATTGGCCTTGGATGTGAGAAGAGCTAGCTCCTTTGTGTGCATTTTAGCTTTACTTGGAGCATGACTTTGTGGCATGTCTCCCGTCCCTTGTGACACTTCATTTGGCTATTGGTTCCGGTACCGGGGTTTTCTCTTCGGCTTTCATGCTATTATGAAGATGATGATTTGTTGATTATTGAAGCTGCGCAGCGATCCTTTATTTGGATGTTCCGGTTTGGAAAACCTTGGCTATATCCTTTGTTATGTGTTTATTTCCGCTGCTATCTGTTATGTGATAAATGCTATGTGTTACGTGATATTTATTATTGCTTATCGCTTCGTGCATCATAGCATGTCATGTAGTTGCATTAGTAACTTATTGAGATTTATCTCACCCCCTTTTCTTTTATCTTTGTTTTTCCTTAACCCCCCCCCCCCCCAGGTGCTAAGGATTAGTCTCGCTGATCACGAGAAAGAGGACGTCGAGTGTGGATACATTCTTTTGGGGAAAGTTGTATAGGTTGGTTTACATTATATAAATGTGTAACCTTTTGGGATATTTGTACCAAACATTGACGTCATTAGGATTTGTGTATTTTGTAACTTTGGTGTATGAACTTATGGAGTTTATACTAGTTTTACCTTGTTGTTCAAGTTGATTTTCAAAACCTTGTGTTATCACCTTTTGGTATCAAATGGAATTTTTAACTTTGTATTTCACAGTTTTGGTTTTAGAGTCGACGTCCAGATCGCGGTCTTGGGCCCGCGGGGTCCGGGGTCGCGACAGTTGGTATCAGAGCTATGGCATTAGCTCTGTGTATAAGTATAGGTGGATTAGTATGACCTAGGTGGGTAGTAGTGTGCAGAGTGATTAACGGTTGATGTTTTATGCAGGTACTTGTTACAATGGTTCGTAGAAGGAGTGGTGAAGGTAGTATCGGTAATGCAAATCAGAACGATACAAGGGAAGAAGCCCGTGCCATGTTCCAAGGCATGTTCGAGGCAGCCATGAAGGCCATACATGATCAAGGTCCGAGGGTAGAACAAGCACCACCCCGCTATGGATTGGAGGAATTTCTCAAACTGAAACCGGTTGAATTCAATGGGGAACCCGATGTAAGGAAAGCCGAGTTGTGGATTGAGTCGATGGAGAAGATTTATGATGTGTTTGGGTGCACGGATGAGGACAAGGTCCGGTTCGCGGCTTACAAACTTGTGGGAGCCGCCGAGCATTGGTGGAAGGGTGTTAAAGCTAGTTGGGATGATACTCACACGGTGTATGCGTGGGAGTTGTTTGTGCGCAAATTCAAAGAGCATTTCATTCCGGTTGTTGATCAAAACCGAAAGGAGATCGAGCTACTCAACCTGGAGCAAGGTGTGTTGTCTATAGCACAATACTCGGCTAAGTTCATAGAATTAGCCCGGTATTGTGACTATTTGGTGAGGACCGAGGAACAAAAAGCTATGAGATTCATTCGGGGATTGAAGACCTCCATCCGTACTCAACTTATTGCCCAGCGGATTGTGACTTTCCAAGATGCGGTGGACCGTGCCTATCTTATAGAGCAAGATATTGGGGAACATAAGAGGAAGACCGAGGTGGCCAACCCGAGTAAGCAAGGAACGCAGAGAAACTCACAACCAAGGATTGATAATCGAGGTAACTTTGGGGGACAATCTCAGTTCCGAGGACAACCGACCCCAAGGAACCCGGGTACCACTTCCGGGAACCAAGGGAACCAAATTCGGAGGCTTTGTTCGTATTGTCAAAAGGAAGGTCATTCTGAGGACCGGTGTTGGAAGAAGCAAGGAGGTGCACCAATTGTGGTCAAATGGGTCACTTTGTAAAAGATTGCCCAAGAGGTAGAGGACAAGCATCCGGGTCAGGAGTTGGTAATAATCAAGGTCAGAAAAGGGATGCTACCGGGAAGCCCAAAGTCCAAGGAAGGGTATTCTCCATGAATCAACAACAAGCTACCGATGATCCTTCGGTTATTGGAGGTATTGTTTCTGTGTCTAATGTGAGCGCACGAGCGTTAGTAGATCCAGGATCATCTCATTCATACATTTCTGTTCAATTTGCTTCCATGTTAAATGCTGCATTCGAGTCTTTACCGTACGTGCTAGAGGTGTCGACCCCTATAGGAGAATGCTTGATTTCTGATCGAGTCTTTCGTGCTTGTGATGTGGTTATTTGTGGTCGAGTCCTTTGTTTGGATTTGGTAATTCTTCCTATCCAAGACTTTGATGTCATTTTGGGTATGGATTGGTTGAGCAAGTTTCATGCTTCTGTTGATTGCCATAAGAAAACTGTTACTTTTTCTATTCCCGATGTGCCTAAATTTGTGTTTGAGGCTAGTCCTCTGAGTAGAAGGGTTCGCTTAATTTCTTATTTGAAAGCGAGAAAATTATTGCATAGTGGTTGTGAGGGGTATTTGGCTAATGTTCTTGATACTAGGAAAGAATCCCCTAGTTTGGATAGTGTTCGTGTAGTTCGGGAATTTCCCGATGTTTTCTCTACCGAGTATGATATGCCGCCCGATCGTGAGATTGAGTTTTGTATAGACCTTTTGCCGGGTACGGCTCCAATTTCGAAAGCACCTTATAGGTTAGCTCCCGCAGAGTTGAAGGAATTAAAGGTTCAGTTGCAAGAGTTGCTTGATCGAGGGTTTATCCGCCCTAGTGTTTCCCCGTGGGGAGCACCGGTTTTGTTTGTGCGGAAGAAAGATGGTTCGTTGAGATTGTGCATCGATTACAGGAAGTTGAATCAGGTTACGGTGAAGAACAAGTATCCTTTACCGCACATTGACGATTTGTTTGATCAGCTTCAAGGGTCCGTGGTTTTCTCTAAACTTGATTTGAGGAGTGGGTACCATCAGTTGAAGGTTCGATCGGAGGATATTCCGAAGACTGCTTTTCGCACTCGTTACGGTCATTATGAGTTCTTGGTTATGCCATTTGGGTTGACTAACGCGCCGGCCGTGTTTATGGATTTGATGAACCGAGTTCTCCATCCTTACCTTGACTCATTCGTGGTAGTCTTCTTCGACGACATTCTTGTTTATTCAAAATCTCGAGAGGAGCATGAACAACATTTGAGAACAGTTTTATCCGTTCTTCCGAGGGAGAAATTATTCGCGAAGTTTAGTAAATGCGAATTTTGGCTCGAGAAGGTGTCATTTCTGGGTCATGTGATTTCTAAAGATGGGATTTCGGTGGATCCTTCAAAGATTGAAGCCATAGTGGATTGGAAGAGACCCGAGTCAGTAACCGAGATTCGTAGTTTTCTTGGTTTAGCCGGTTATTACCGAAGATTTATTGAAGGGTTTTCGAGGATTGCTACTCCGATGACTCAGTTGACCCGGAAGAATGTTCCGTTTGTGTGGACCGAGAAATGTGACAAGAGTTTCGAGGAATTGAAGAAGAGGTTGACTACCGCACCGATCTTGACTTTGCCTAATGGGAGCGATGGCCTAGTGATTTATAGTGATGCTTCGAAAGAGGGTTTGGGTTGTGTGTTGATGCAGAATGGGAAAGTAATTGCTTATGCTTCGAGGAAGTTGACCCCTAGTGAACAGAATTACCCGACTCATGATATGGAGTTAGCGGCCATAGTCTTTGCGTTGCACAAATGGAAGCACTATCTTTATGGAGCGAAGTTTGAGATTTTTACGGATCACAAGAGTTTGAAATACCTTTTCTCCCAGAAAGAGTTGAATAATAGACAGCGCCGATGGATGGAATTGTTGAAGGATTATGATTGTACGATTTCTTATCACCCGGGGAAGGCGAATTTGGTAGCCGATGCGATTAGTAGAAAATCTTATGTGGCTTCGATGATGGTTCGTGAATGGAAAATGCTTGAGGATGTTCGAGATTGGTCTCCTCGTGAATCGAGACATGGGGCTATTTTTGCGAATATTAGGGTGTCTCCGACCCTAATTCAAAGAATAAAGGAAGCTCAGAAAGAAGATCCCGAGTTGGTGAAGATAATGGGTAAATTGAAGAAAAAGAACTTCGAGGATTTTTCTGTTAGCCCGATTGGAGTGTTGACTTTCCGTGGTCGTTTGTGTGTACCCGACGTTGGTGGAATAAAGAGGCAAGTTTTAGATGAGGGCCACAAATCGAGGTATACTATTCATCCGGGTAGTACGAAGATGTATCAGGATTTGAAGCAACAATTTTGGTGGATTAATATGAAAAGGGAAATAGCCGAGTATGTTTCGAAGTGTCTAACTTGTCAGCAGGTCAAAGCCGAGTATCAGAGACCCGCGGGACTACTTCAACCGTTAGAGATTCCGGAGTGGAAATGGGAGCTTGTGACTATGGATTTCGTCACGGGACTACCTCGTACCCGTAGGAAGTATGACAGTGTTTGGGTAATAGTGGATAGATTGACTAAGAGTGCCCATTTCTTGCCTATTGACATCAGATATTCGATGGAAAAGCTTGCGACCCTTTATATCGACAAGATTGTGAGATTGCATGGGGTTCCGGTTAGTATTGTGTCAGATCGAGACCCGAGGTTTACTTCTAGATTTTGGAAGGCGTTTCAGGAAGCTTTGGGTACATATTTGCGATTCAGTACGGCTTTTCATCCTCAGACCGATGGTCAATCCGAGAGGACTATTCAGATTTTGGAGGATATGTTGCGAGCGTGTTCGATAGACTTTTCTGATTCTTGGGATTCGCACCTACCGTTAGTGGAGTTCTCTTACAACAACAGTTATCAGGCTAGTATTGAGATGGCACCGTTTGAGGCCTTGTATGGAAGGAAGTGTAGATGGCCTATCTGTTGGGACGAGGTCGGTGAAGCGAAGATAGTGGGTATTGATTTGCTTCAGGATTCAGTTGAAAAGGTTAGAGTTATCCGGGATCGATTGAAAACAGCCCAGAGTCGACATAAGAGCTACGCAGACAACCGAAGACGAGATCTTAGTTTTCAGACCGGTGATTTGGTGTTCTTGAAAGTATCTCCGAAGGTGGGTATTCATAGGTTTGGGAAGAAAGGCAAATTGGCTCCGAGGTTTGTTGGCCCGTTTTAGATTTTGGGAAAGGTTGGACTTCTAGCGTATCGTCTCGCGTTACCGTCATCCTTAGACCGGTTGCACAACGTTTTCCACGTTTCTATGCTTCGGAAGTATGTTCATGATCCATCTCACGTGTTACCGAGGGTACCGGAGGATATTGAGCCAGATATGACTTATGAGGAACGACCGGTTCGGATCCTAGATTCTAAAGTCCAAGAGTTGAGGAGCAAAAGCATTGCTTTGGTTAGAGTCCTTTGGAGGAATCATAACATCGAGGAGTCGACGTGGGAGCTCCGAGATGAGATCGAGAGGAGATTTCCGTGGCTTTTTGTTTAAGGTGAGTCTCGTTAAAATTCGGGTCGAATTTTCTTTAAGGGGGAGTGAATGTCATGACCCGAAATATAGGCTCTATTTTATTAGTAATTAAATGATTATTATTTAATTATTTGCTTATTTATTTATTTAAATTATTATTTATTTAAATAATTATGTGTGCATTTTAGGTTATAATAATTTATGCCTAGCATTTTAATTGAGTCATTTGTGCTAGTGTAGAATTGTTGAGTCTTATTTGTTAGTGGGGAGTAATTGTGTTAGTAGTTGGGGAGGGGGTCTAGTGGTAACTTTTTAAAAATAATTCCCCTACTCCTTCCTTACTCCCCTCTCCTCCCTCACCTTCTCCCTCACTCTCCCCTCTCATTCCCAGCACAACTCTCTCTCTCTCCCCCATTGGTGTAGGTAAGTTTCTCTTCCTTCTCTCTTCATTTTCTTCCTCTTCCTCTCATCTTCTCTCATTTCTTAAATCTCGAAATGTGTTTAGATCGTCGATAGGATCGCGTAGAACCAAAAAGAATTGAATTCCGTCAACTTTGAGATTTATCAAGTAAGTTACTTTTCCCCCATTTTGATGCTAAAATGTTCATTCCATGCTTAGATGATACTATAATTACCATTTCTTGCTTCTTTGGTTGATTTTGAGATGAATTGCATTTTATCCCATTTTGTGAAGTTTTGATGTTTGAATCATCCCTTGGATTGAGTGGTCTAATTGATGTTCTATGAGTTGGTTTAGGTGTATAGGGTGTTTGGGTACCTTAGTATACCTATTGAAAGCATTGGGTTTGAGTTATGTTGTTTGGGTGGAAAATTAGGGAGAAACCCAGTTGGTTTTGGGCGTTTTCCGGCGACCTGGGTGCGTGGGCGACCGCCCATGATGGGTTTGGGCGACCGCCCATGAGATCAGTTGATCCGGAGAATTTGAACAAAGTGAGTAGGCGACCGCCCACTTTTGGGTTGGGCGACCGCCCAGGATGTCAGTTGGGTTGGGCTTGGGCTTGGGTTTTGGGCGACCGCCCAGACTGGCTATGGGCGACCGCCCATACCAGCTGTTCTGAGTCTCTTTGTTATTGAATTGTTTTAAGGTCCAAGTCCGATCTAGGCTCGAAGTATCACCCTAGTTGACTTAAGTTAATGTTGTGGAACACTTTATTGTTCGAGAATGATCCCCTTGTGATCGATTGTGATATGGGATTTATTTAGGTATCATTTTGGGAATGTGGTTCATCTTTGATGTGCGGTTTATATTGGTTTACCATTGTGGTGATTTATTTGAATTGGTTCCCTACTTTGGAACCTTAAGTTATTTATTTAAGCTAGTATTTATTACTTAGTATTTATTTGAAAGTCCAGCTGGTATTTTGTGTGTGTTTGGGCGATGCGAAACATTATGATGGCACGGCCAAGTCCATTGTGATGTTTACCATTGTTTTGCCCCATTATTACCCTCCTCCAGATTGGCCTTAGATGTGAGAAGAGCTAGCTCCTATGTGTGCATTTTAGCTTTACTTGGAGCATGACTTTGTGGCATGTCTCCCGTCCCTTGTGACACTTCATTTGGCTATTGGTTCCGGTACCGGGGTTTTCTCTTCGGCTTTCATGCTATTATGAAGATGATGATTTGTTGATTATTGAAGCTGCGCAGCGATCCTTTATTTGGATGTTCCGGTTTGGAAAATCTTGGCTATATCCTTTGTTATGTGTTTTTTTCCGCTACTATCTGTTATGTGATAAATGCTATGTGTTACGTGATATTTATTATTGCTTATCGCTTCGTGCATCATAGCATGTCATGTAGTTGCATTAGTAACTTATTGAGATTTATCTCACCCCCTTTTCTTTTATCTTTGTTTTTCCTTAACCCCCCTCCAGGTGCTAAGGATTAGTCTCGCTGATCACGAGAAAGAGGACGTCGAGTGTGGATACATTCTTTTGGGGAAAGTTGTATAGGTTGGTTTACATTATATAAATGTGTAACCTTTTGGGATATTTGTACCAAACATTGACGTCATTAGGATTTGTGTATTTTGTAACTTTGGTGTATGAACTTATGGAGTTTATACTAGTTTTACCTTGTTGTTCAAGTTGATTTTCAAAACCTTGTGTTATCACCTTTTGGTATCAAATGGAATTTTTAACTTCGTATTTCACAGTTTTGGTTTTAGAGTCGACGTCCAGATCGCGGTCTCGGGCCCGCGGGGTCCGGGGTCGCGACAAGCATTGTTGGGTCTTAATTGTTAGTGGGGAGTATAAGAATTTGTGAGTAGTAGGGGAGAGGCCCTAAGTGTAACTTTTTAAAACCATCTTACTTTCTCTCTCATCCTCCCTCCCTCACCTCCCCCACTCTCATTTTTCCCCTGCACACTCCATCTCTCTCTCTCTCTTCCATTGCCAAAGAAAGGTAAGTTTCTTCTCTTACTTCTCTCTTCATTTCCTTCCTCTTCCTCTCATTATTTCTCATTTCTTAAAACATGAATCTTGTTTAGATCGTCGATAGGATCGTAGGAAGCTAAAAATATTCGAATTCCGGCAACTTTGAGAAAATCCGGGTAAGTTGCTTTTCCCCCATTTTTATGCTAAAATGTTCATATCATGTTTATATAATGCTTGATGTGTTATATTTGAAGTTTGGTTGAGTTTAGAATTTATTTGGAATTTATTTTGGGTTTTGATTAAAAATGGTGATTTGGTTGAATGTTGGGATTTAATCTTGATTTTGGTTGTTATATGAGTTCTTTTAGACCCATAAGTAGCTCTAGTACCTTAGTATGCTAGTTAGGAGTGTTGGATTTTGGTTTAGTTTTCGTTTGGGTTGAAAATGGAAGAACCCAGTTCACCCCTCCCGATTTCCGGCAGACCAGAGGGTTGGGCGACCGCCCAAAATATGGTGGGCGACCGCACATCTATCTGAAAGGTTTTGTTCTTGTTTGATGGCTTTTTGTACGACCGCACAGACTCGAGTGGGCGGCCGCACAGAACCTCTGAAGGCTTTCATTTGTTATTTTGTGTGATTGAAGAATGCGTTTTGGTTTAAGTCTTGGGTGTCCTTCTTGTCGACCTTAGTGAACATTGTAGTGCACTCTAGTGATAGAATTGGGTCCCTTGTGATTAAGTTTGTGTTGTGAAATTTAGTTTTATGTTCTTTAATAATTTTGGGGTTACTTGGGTTTTAGAGGCACATGAATTGAGTTTTCTTGTCTTTAAATGTTAGGATAGAAGTATATATAGGTACTCCTAAGTTTTAGAACGAAATGAGTGAAATTCGGAGCTAAAACATGGATTTTTCATAATGTCCGGCCGAACACTTTATAAAAATTGTCCATTTTACGTTCAATCTTCCGGAGACCATAACTTCTTCGTCCGGACTCCGTTTTAGACGTGTAAACTATCGTTGAAAAGATATTTTCGAGTACTACGCAATGGTTATATTTGCCGCATGGTTCCAGATCAGAATGGTTGTATCATTGTTGAAGTTTAAGATCAAGGTGTAGTCTCGGTCTAGGTTCCATAGTACTATTCTAGTTGACCCGTAGAACACTTTAGTGATTGAAATTGGTTCCTTTGTGAACAATGGTGTTATGTAATTTGATCAAGTATTATTTGGGAATGTTTGGGCATCTTATGATGTGTTCGTGATTGTTCCAATCGAATGGATTTTTGGGTAAGACTTGGTCTAGGTTTTAGGCGATGACCTATAGTACCTAGGGGGTTGTTATTGAACACCAAGGTGTAGGGTTTAGTCCTGTCGTGATCATGTTCTAATAAGTGTAACCTTTTGGATTCGTTTGGGATGTTTAGAATTGGTTCGTTACGAACGGAGGTAAAGCGTGAATTGGCAATTGGGTACCTACGGTTTGAGTAACCTTAAGGTGTATTAATTCTGATTTCCTACTTTGGAATTCTAGGTGTGATGAGATGGTTGAGTTCATAGTCCTAGTACATCTTTATGAGTAAACGTTTAGGATAATTTTGGGTTATAGTCGTTGTACTATTTGTGAGCGACCGTTTGGGTTGTGTTCTTTATGATTAACTCGTGGGTATCATCTTTGGAATGTATCTGGTATGGTTCCTCTTTATGAAATTACTGTATTCTAATAATCATTGTTGTTGAGCTCCTTATGAGCAATTCCGTTTATCGTTGTTGTGCTCTTTATGAGAAATTCCGTTTATCGTTGTTGTGCTCTTCATGAGAAACTCTGTTATCGTTGTTGTTAAACTCTTCATGAGTAACCGTTGCATCTTTATGGTGATTATTTGGTATGGTTCCCTACTTCGGAATCCTGGGTTGTTTAATTAAGCTAGTATTTATTACTTAGCATTTATTTGGAAGCCCAGCTGGCATATTTGTTGCATCGGGCGATGGGAGAGATTATAATGGCAAAGCCAAGTCCATTATAATGTTGACCATTGTTTTGCCCCCTTCTTTACCCCTTTTCCAGATTGGCCTTGGAAAAGATAAGTTAGCTTCCTTTGGGAATGTATCTAGCTACCGAGCATGACTTTGTGGCATGGCTCTTGTCCTTTGTGACACTCTTATGGTTATTGTTCCGGTACCGGGGGTTTCTCTTCAGCTTTTATGCTACTATGAAGATGGCTTGATGGGTTGATTGATTGATTGGTCGGTTATGACCGGGGTTCTCTTCAGTTGTTATACTGCTATTGTTGATTTGGTTGATCGGTTGAAGCTGCGCAGCGATTGTTCTATCAGTTTGGTGAAACCTTGGCTAAGTATCCTTTGTTACGTGTTTATTTCAGTCTTATGTGCTGCATGATGAGTTAGTCGTTATTTCCAACTGGTATGGGACAGTTGGCGATAGGGAGCTTTCTCATTTGTTTTTATGTGATTTACTTGTTCAGTTATATCGTTGATTTGCATGATATTATGCCATGTAGATGCATTTAGTAACTTACTGAGATTTTATCTCACTTCGTTTCTTGTTTCAAATTGTTTTTCCTTAACCCCCCCCAGGAAAGCAAGTGGTAGCGTTGTGAGGTCCATTGTAGCGGGAATCTTCTGAGCAGGTTGATCGTAATTGGGATAGTTGCTATTCGGAGCCTTTATGTATTTTACTATGGGTTCGTAGTCGTTCAGTGTTTTGTATATACTGTTGTACTTTGGGTATTTTTGTTAATAGTTGTTCTTGCTTCCGCATTTGTTTCTAGTCTCCGAGTTATAATCTCGTTGAGGTGTTGTTTGATGGTATTGGTTTATAGTTGAATTCACGCGTCCGGTTTGGTATATTACATTTTGGAGATGTACATTTTGTAAAGTTTTTTTTTTTTATATATGGGTTTTTGAGATTTCCGGGGCGTGACATAAAGTATGATCATGATATTTAGCAATGAATAGAGTTGTGTCGATATTACCACACTTGAATCCCTTTTCAAGGAGAAACTTAGATAGAGTATCATACCATGCACGTGGAGCTTGTTTGAGTCCATATAAAGCTTTACGGAGTTTGTAGACATGATTTGGAAATTTGGGGTCTTCAAATCCGGGCGGTTGAGCAACAAAGACTGTTTCTTGAAGTTCGCCATTGAGGAATGCACTCTTCACATCCATTTGATATAATTTGAATCTTTTGAAAGAGGCATAAGCTAAAAATATCCTTATAGCTTCAAGTCTTGCAACGGGGGCAAAAGTTTCATCATAATCTATGCCTTCTTCTTGTCTGTATCCTTGTGCAACCAACGTAGCTTTGTTCCTTGTGATACTTCCATTCTCATCCATCTTGTTTCGGAACACCCACTTTGTACTAATCACTCCTTGATCTTGAGGCCTTGGAACCAAGGTCCAAACTTTGCATCTTTCAAATTGGTTGAGCTCTTCTTGCATAGCAACAACCCAACTTGAGTCTTGGAGTGCTTCATCAACTTTCTTGGGTTCAACTTGAGATATAAATGCAGTAAGTGCATCATAGTTTGATTTTCTTGTTCGAACACCAGAATGCAAATCACCAATGATATTCTGAATTGGGTGATCTCTAACCTCACGAACTTCTTGAGGTATGTCTGGTTGAGTTGATGGTGGTTGTAAATCTTATAGTGGTACGTCATTTGTGCCTTCCCAATCATAAGTAATTTGAGGGATAGGTTCTTCCACATTGATGGGTGTTTCAACTTCAACTCCATTTGAGGTAGCAGCAGATGTGGTAGCTTCTGGTGCTTCATGAGAGGTAGATGGAGGTGCAGTTGAGGTAGATGGGTTTCTTTGAGTTGATTGATTTTGTGGTTGATTTGTACCTGTCTCATTAAGCTCAACAAAATCATCAGCAACATTTGGAGCTATATGTGGCTCAAGGAGAGAATGTTCATCAAAAGTAACATGGACAGATTCTACTATCTTAAGAGTGGTTTTATTAAATACACGAAAAGCTTTTGAGTGTTTAGCATACCCAATAAATATACCTTCATCGGCCTTAGGAGCAAATTTACCTCGATGTTCTTTACCGTTATAGAGTATGAAGCATTTGCATCCAAATATCTTGAAGTATGCTATGTTGGGGGTTCTTCCTCTCCAAAGTTCATAAGGAGTTTTGTTGTAGGTCTTGTTGATGAGGGATCTATTTTGAGTGAAGCATGCTGTGTTGACGGCTTCAGCCCAAAAGTATTGTGGTATCTTTGCTTCAGCAATCATAGTCTTTCCAGCCTCTATCAACGTTCTGTTCTTCCTTTCCACAACACCATTTTGTTGAGGAACTCCAGCATCAGAGAAGTTATGGTCAATACCATGGTCATCACAGTACTGAGCTACACCGTTGTTCTTGAATTCTGTACCGTTGTCGGATCGAACACTAACGATGTCATCTTCCTTTTGTGTTTGGAGTTGTCTAAAGAGTGCGGTCAAAATGTCATAGCAATCATCCTTTGATATCATTTCAACCCACGTATATCTTGAATAATCGTCTACCACAACTAAGGTATATCTATTTCCACCTATACTTGCAGTAGTAATAGGTCCAAACAAATCCATATGTAGCAGCTGCAAACATCTTGAAGTTGAAGGTGTCGTCTTGCTGGAGAAAGACGCCTTTGGTTGCTTGCCTAGTTGACATGCTGTGCACTTCTCATCGTGATGATCAGCTACTTTGGGTAGACCACGAACTAGATTTTCTCTACCGATCTTGGAGAGATACTTGAAGTTTAAGTGACTTAGTCTTTTGTGCCACAGCCAACTATTTTCGCTAACATTCTTTGCTACAAAACAGAGATTAGAAGAAATGCAAGATGAAGTAAAATCAACAATATAAACGTTTTTCTTATGAATCCCTTTAAGCAAGGTGACGCCAGATGTGCCATCTTTGATGAGACAGAAATTTGAAGTGAAGTGGCATTGCAATCCTTTGTCACAGAACTGAGATATTGAGAGTAAATTGTGTTGTAGACCAATAACTAGAGAGACTTCTTGGATGGTGATTTTTCCTTTTCGGATGACTCCATATCCTACAGTCTTTCCTTTGTTATTATCTCCGAAGGTTACTGATGGCCCTTTTTCTTCACGGACATCTTCCAATAAATTGATATCTCCGGTCATGTGCCTTGAGCAGCTACTATCGAGATACCATAAACTTGATCTATCCTTGGAGAGTCCAGCCATTAAGTAGAGAACCTATAAAATAAACATTTAAGAACAAGGTCCCCTTTTATTCTTTTGGGTCCAAAGGGTTAGCAACTTTTAACAACCCACACTTGCCTCACAGAAGGGGGTTTAAGCCTTCTGGGATTTGGTGTGAATCTTAAAAGACATTCAGCAGCCTTATGACCATAATCATCACACACGGAACAATGGTGGAAGCCACCCAACTGAGGGTTAACAAACTTTGTTGAAGTCTTGAGCACAACATTGTTTACTGGTATGGATGAGGTCTCCTTAACAAAGTTCATCCTCTTGAACTTTGCTGCCTTGCCGCCACTTGCGGTCGCTGGCTTTTAGGATGCGATAGCCAGCTTCCTAGGTACGGTCGATTGACCTCGTGGCAAGTTCACGCGGTAGGGAGCACCATCTACCTTGCTAGAGGAAGCCTCTGCGGTAGGTTCATCCATGGCAATACCTTTCAACTTTGCCTTGCCAGTTTGTTTCTTAGGGTAGACATAGTTGAACTCTAGTTTCTTCTTTGGTTCTTGTCCTACACCCTTTGAAACATGATGTTTAGCCTTCGACCCTTCCAAAGTTTGCTGGGTAAATTTCTCATCTCTTTCACAACAAGATTAGTTTGGAATCCCAAGCCTTCCTTATCACCACTAGACTTTTGGGATTCTAAGATTTGTTCCATAGTGACACGAGAATTGGTCCACTCATTAGTGATCCTTTTCAGGTCGTTTATCTCAGCAACCAATTCTTCGTTTTTAACCTTAAATATGGCATTCCGTTCTTCTAAGAAACGGTTTCGTTCAGTAAGAGGAGTCATGCTCTTGATCTGCTCCTTAAGGAGGGTGAGTTCAGATCTTAGTAGAGATTTCTCCGTCTTAAGCTGGGAAATTTCATCAGTTGAAAGTGCTAAAGCTTCCTTCATACCATAAAATTTACTAATTACCTGTTCAGCTTTTGCAAACATCTTTTCTTGTTCATCGGGGGAAATGTCAAACTTGACTTGAGGAGTGGTAAACAGAACTTTCTTCACTTTGGGGTTTAGTAGAGCCTTCTTTGCTGCACTCACATCACATCTTGAAAATAGAAGATCACCATTCCTTTGAACTGGGGTTAGGAATCCCTTTTCAGCAAGTTCATCAGCCGTATAGCTTATCCGTTTAGGTTTTGCATTTGGTGAGCGACGATTTTCATTATCATCCTCATCATTGGAATGAACGACCAAACAGATGTGACCTTCTTCAGAATCCTCATCGCTTTCATCAGAATCTGACTCTATCCAGGTAACTAACTCTTTTGTGGTAGAGTCCTCTTCAGCAACCATCCCCTTTTGCTTTGAGTATCTTGGATTGAAGTTGCTTTTCTTCTTCATATACTCATACTTGGGAATTGGGCATTCTGAAGCGAAATGACCGGGTTTCCTGCTGTTAAAACAAACGAGATCCTCTTTCTTCTTTGAGAAGTTGGAGTACTCTTTCTTACTTGTTGAGCTACTCCTTGAGAACCTTGCTGGAGCTTTGCTGGATGATCCGGGCCTTGCTGATTTTTTGAACTTTTGAAATCTTTTCACGAACAAAGCAAAGTCATCATCGTCCATATCTAATAGATCAGATGTGGACATTTTTGGATCTTCTTCCTCGATCACTTCTTCAATGTTATGGAGCTTGATATCAAAAACCTTGAGGTTGGCATAGAGGCTTCTGAGAGACATATCATCTAGTAGCTTGGTATCTTCAAGAGTGTTTCTTTTGTGAAGATATTGAGAACCAAGAGCGGCAAGAAAATTAACATTGATTTCTTTCTTGGTAAGCTTCTTTCCAAGTACGGTGTAAGTACTCACGATCTCACAATAATGATCATAAGTGGCTCTAAGTGATTCACCGGGGATCTTAGCAAAGTTGTTAAATCTTCTTTGAATTGCAAACTTTTTGCTTTCTTTGCAAGCTTGATCTCCTTCAATGTAATCTTCAATTGCATCCCAAAGTTCTTTTGCAGTAGAACATTCCATGATCTGTCGACGCTGTGACGTACTCAAGGTACTTAAAAGTATGCTTTTTGCTTTCACATCCATTCCAACCAGTCTTTTCTCTTCATCGGTCCATTCAGCTTTTGGTTTCTTGATTGATGGTATGTCTGCATTGGTTTCTGGATTCGGATTAGCTTTCATTGGGAAGTATGGTCCAATGGTAAGACAATCACCAAGTTGCTCGTCCATGGAGTAGAACTGAGTTAGAATGCTGTGCTTCCATACGTCAAAGTTATCTTTATCGAACGCGAACATGAGTGAAGTTAACCGTTGCCATAGTTTTCTGACTTGCCATTTTGAATCGGCCCCCAAGCTGTTAAGCTTGAAAAACAGAAGTTTTATAAAGGTGTTTGCTCTGATAAGGGGGGGTGAATAGCCTACTTAAAATTTCAACCCTTTTTCAAAATTCAACCAAGTAATTACAATCTTGAGTTTTGCAGTCAAGTAATAAACCGCGCGGTCAAGGTGTAATATGCACAGCGGAAGTTTTCGATAGAAATAAGGTAAGGTTGTTTTGATAAAAATCTCTAAGTGGATTCTTTTTCACGGTCAAGTTATTTCGATCGAAAGAGATGCGGTCAAGTGATTTGCGGTCAGAGATTTGCGGTCAGATGGTTGAGATTGAAAGTTGATGTCTTAGAAGTTTTGGCAAAAGATAAGTTAGTCAGATTTTAACTTAGGCAATGTGGAGAACAAACAAACACAATTCACAATAGTTCTTAAATCTGAAAGATCAAGCACTAAACGACAAACAAAATTAATATGAACAATAAAGAACAAGATGAATAATACTTGAAAGTAAATTTGCAGAAAGTAAAATGACACAAGTATTTGGAAAGGTTCGATCTATTAAAATATCTACGTCCTTTACCAAGATGGTCAGTCTTGGATTTTGAACGGAGGTATATATTGATTCTTGAGTGTACAGATTATAGAGATGAAGCTTTGAATCAACACCTACTTTCTATGAAGAATAAATCCTAGACTTAGACCAGTGTATCCCTTTTGATTCAATCTATGTGATTGATCAATTGGGGTGAGTGTGTGTGTAAGAATCAGAAGCTCTTTAAAATCTAAGTGATTGTAGAGCCTAATGAATCTAAAGTGTTTACAAGGCTTGAGATGACTTGAATGTTGCTGGAGAGCTTTGAAGGTTTGAAGGTGAGTTCTTTGAAATTTCAAAGGATTCTGGAAATCTTGAGTATGATCTTCAATCACCAAGTATTTCAACAGCAATTTCTCTCTTTGAATCTCAGCTAGTTTCAATGAAGAACTTAAGGGCTATTTATAGCCTTGAATGAGAAAATAACTGTTGGGAAATACTTGGGCTCCAAGTTGAAGAACAATGAGCTGTTGAATTCTAATTGGAGCTCAATCTGAGATTGTCCTTTTTGCAGATAAGAGGTGGTCCCACTTAGAGGAATTCAAATTTTAATTACTTGGGGTTCAAGTTCTGCAACGTTCTAAACTAACCATAGTTTAGGACACAAGTGACCATGGTTGAGTCTGAATACTTGGATTCTTGGACTTCTTCATTTCTTGCGGTCAAGACCTCACGGTCGGGAGCTTCACAGTCGAGTGATCTACCACTGAGAAGTGAGTTCACGGTCAAGTGGTCTTCCACGGTCAGGTGAGCTATCACGGTCAAGGACTTGACCACTAAAATTCCAGACTTAGAAATTTTTTTGACCTATCAATCTAAAGCCTATACTATCAAAATGGACTATGCTAAAAATGAAGATTAACACTTCTTACAATATATCCTAAAGTCCACAAGATAAAAATTAGGTTATGGGATCAATCAAATCTAAGTAATAGGAGTGGTTTATAATAAGCATACCCAACAGTAACAATAAGGGTGCTCGTCCAGCTTCTAGGCAAAGAGAACCCCGAAAAAAATCTCTTATAGCCCGAAATAAATCATCTTTAATGATATCCCAGCAGCCTTTATAAAATTCACCAGTGAAACCATCCGGACCAGCTGCGCTTTGGCCATTCATATCAAAATCTATGTTTTTAACTTCTTCCATAGTTGGATCAGCCGTAATATGATCATTATCTTCTTGATTAATCATCCGTGGAATCAAAAAGAGATAATCATCCGGGGGTTTCTCACAATGCCCTTGAAGTTGCTCCGAATAAAATTCCACAGCTTCTTCTTTGATATCCTCCATAGTAGTAAGCCAATCACCTGCTCTATTTTTGATTTTATGAATATGCAAACGCTGCCTTTTCTTCTTAACCGTAGTGTCTATATGGCGTCTAAGTGTGATTGCTGTCTAATGGCTAAGGAGGAATCGACATCTCATATTCTGCTTCATGGGGAGGTGGCTAAAACCGTGTGGGGTTATTTTAGTGGTGTTTGTGGTATTCGGATGTTTTTCTTTGGAGGGCATTGCATAAGGTCCTTCCAACTGATGATAGAATTAAATCTCGGGGCATCCACATGGCGTCTAAGTGTGATTGCTGTCTAATGGCTAAGGAGGAATCGACATCTCATATTCAGCTTCTTGGGGAGGTGGCTAAAACCGTGTGGGGTTATTTTAGTGGTGTTTGTGGTATTCAGATGTTTTGGGGCAGCTTGCATCAAGCCCTTATAAGCTGGTGGCAAGGCTCATCACACTCGGCCTCAAGTGTTTCCAATTGGTTGACTCGTATTCTCCCAGCTCTTCTCATGTGGGAATTATGGTGTGCTCGGAATAAAAGAAGATTTGAAGGAAATATGATTTGCCCCAATTCGTTCATTCACAAGGTTAGAAATCATGTGACTCTCATTGCCTCAGCGTTCTCCCTTTCTTTCCCTATAGACTTAGGTAATGATTCAATTATGGAGGTTTTCGTTTGAATCCGAAACCTTATACCCCTCCGCGTATCTGTTTAATTCATTGGGACTGCCCTCTCTATAATGAAGTTAAGCTTAACACGGACGGAGTTTCTAGAGGTAATCCGGGCATCGCATCCGGTGGTGGGATTTTCCGAGATCATAATGGTAATTTTATCTACGGTTTCTCTTCCTTTTATGGGAACCACTCTAATTTGATGGCCGAGGCTTTAGCAACTAGAGAGGGTCTTATGATTGCCGAAGCTCGTGGTTATCAAAATATTTGGCTGGAAGTTGATTCTCAAGTTTTGATGCGTATTATTGTTAGAGAGTATCATATTCCGTGGGAAATCTGGTATATCATAGCTCACATTCATCGTCTTATGGAACAAATGGAGGTTCGGGTTACTCATATTCTTCGAGAAGGTAATGGTGTTGTGGATGGTTTGGCAAACATAGCTGCTGATCAAGAGAGAAATCTGATTTTCAGCTCCCTTAGTGATCTCCCCCTCAAGTGTAAGGGCTGTTTGGTTATGGACAAGTCTCGGTTTCCTCATATTCGTTCTCACTAGTTTTGTTTTCTAATGGCTAGATATTTGTATATTTTAATTTCTATGTCCTCTAGTTATCCCTCCCTACTTTGTAGAGGGCCTTATGGCATGTATAAGGCCTCCTCCCTAGTTTTTCATTCTTGGTGGTTGAGGTTGTCATGTCCCCCACCATGTTTGTATTTTGAGCTTTATTAATAAAATTTAGGGAGGTACCGTCCTCCTTTCGCCAAAAAAAAAAAAAAAAAAAAAACAGTAACCTTGGCCAAACTTCAATAGTGAAGTGGCCTTTTGGTTGTATTCCTTTTTATGGAGATTGCATACTAGTAAGACACAAATAAAAGACAAAGAGAAAACTTGTACCTTTAGAAAAGAGAACTTGAAACCTTGACTTGAAAGTGTTGTTGTTGTAGAGAAATGGTTGTGTAGAAATTTGTGTAGAGTTTTGTCGTTAAAACTCTTGTTGGGAGAATTTATGGGGAGTTTGTGTAAAGAGAAAGTGTTGAAATTCAAGGTCCTAAAAGTCTAGAGTTTTGGCTAGAGAGAAAAATGTTGAGGTCCCCCCTTCTAAGGTAGAAGAAGGGGGTTTTTATAGGTAAAAAAGAGAGGGAAAGGTTGGAGGGAAAGATGATCAATCCATGTGAAATGGAATTGACCAATAAAAAGTAAGATAAATAATATAATAAATGAAATAAATAAATAAAAGAAAATCAAATAAAAATAAAAAGGAAATATTTTGTTTTTATGAAAAGGGCTAGAAATATGTGATTGGGATGTCACAAATAAAAAGGTTTTAATGTTTGTGATCAAGGAAGTTGACATTGTCGGAGGCGCCCGCGGGTGAAAATAACAGAATGACAGAATGACTCTAAAAGTTAATTCTGTTATGCAGTTTAGTCCAAACTAATGGAATCAGTTAGGAACTTAACGGAAATAACAGAAATTAACAAAAACAAGTTAAATAAAAATACTATGTATGCAATCGGGGTGAGAGGTCCAAAGCGGGGTGTCTACAGAGCCCCTCGGCGATGTGGATTGAAAAGAAAAACGTGTCGACGAAAGAAAGACAACCGCCGAGGACATCGACAAGAGAAAACAAAGACTCGATAAAACATGAATTTAAAATTTGCGAAGGATAGGGGTGCGCTTCCTGTGTGAGCGGGTTTATTGATATAGAAAGGATATGGCGGGATCCGTTTTGCTGAAGCGGGATCCGTTTGTTGAAGCGGGATCTTTTTGCTGATGCTTGATCCGTTTGTTGAAGCGGGATCCGGTTGCTGATGCGGGATCCGTCTGCTGAAGCGGGATCCGTTTGCTGATGCGGTATCCGTTTGCTGGTGCGGGATCCGTTTGCTGATGCGGGATCCGTTTGCTGATGCGGGATCCGTTTGCGGATGGCGGGAACCGAGGCTCCGTCTGCCTATATGTGATATATTTGTATTGCTTGATGGAAAGGTGTTGATTTTGCGGCTCACAATGGACCGAGTTGTTGTCATTGAACTGTAATTGTTTAACTCTGTGGGATGCAGGCGTAGTTGACGGCGGATCACTTTCTGCTGGGGATGAAGTGCCTTGAGTTGCAGATGCTGTTGACCTTGTGGTGGTACCTGTTAAGTGTGTGCTTTGCAGGTATATGTGCTTGTGACATGTATGAGATGTGAAATGGCAGTTATGAAAGAAATTGTGCTTGTGGTGTGATGTGATTTGAAGGCAGTTTTGCATGAGAGAGAATTTTTGTAAGAATGGAGAAAGTGATTTTGTGTGCGGTGTGATTTGAGGAAAGCCTCGGTTGTATTCATACCTTCACTTACCATTGCCGTTGGATGGATTAGTGTTGTGGTGGTGGATGCCTTGATGCTTTTGATGAAGAATGTCCATGCTTTGGATGGAGAATGATGTTGGTAATGATGAATTGTTTTTGCCTTTGATGGAGTGTCGGTGAAATGGTATTCTGGGTGATGGGTTGGTCGTGCCAAAAGGCTGCCTATGTATCCCTTTAAGAGAATCAGACCAGCGTAGTTCAAGGATGATGGACAGTGCTGGGGAGGAATGCTAGGAGCAAAGAAAAATGAAACACATACTTTTGCGCGAGTAAGGGGACAAGGAAAAAGAAAACAAAAAATCTTTTTTTTTTTTTTTAAAAAAAGGGAAAAGAGTATGCACACATGTGAGAAAAAGATATTTGTTTTTGTAGTTCACGGGTGAACCATTTTGACCATTGTGGGTTTGTAATGCCAACCCAAGATCAAGTCATGTTCGACCGAAGTCCGGATTGCCTTGCTTGAATTCTGTCGTCGTTGCCGTTGTGCCCAACGAAAAGTGATTTCTAGCCCCAAGAGATGTGTCAGTTATGGGGCTCCAAAAGACATTCGATGCCGAGATAAGGGGTTGCTGATTTTAAAGCCCCTAGAATGCTTTTGATGTCAAACTAAGAGAGACTTGCATAGCCCCAAGATGAATCGACTCTTGACCTTTTCAAATAAATTGCCTTTTGCTGTTGACGTGAGCAAGCTCTAAGAGAAGATCATTGATACCAAGCTTCGATAGATTACTAAGCCCCAAGTGTCATGGGCTTGTTGTTTGCGAGCTTGTAGATGGCGGGATGTGAAGACCTCTCGGTGTGAAGCCCCAACTTATCTTGGCATTGTATTGAGAGCAGATGCACCATTGGGTAGAACTCATGAAAGTGATCTTCCTCTTGTTTGGAGATGAATGGCCCTTTTTTTATGGTTGGTACCCAAGTGGCGGAGGGTCCATGTTGAAAATGCAGTAGAATCTTCGGGAAATGCTCGTGGGAGATGGTGATGTTGTTGCGGATGATAGGGTTTTGACATGATAAAGTCTCAAACAGTACGTTTGCTTGAGTCTTCTTGAGTCGAACTAATAACGGATCTTCGGATGCAGCCTGTGCTTTTGATCTTGGAGAAGGGGGTGCAGTACTTGCAGAAATATTGGGATTGGCCGAAGCATTTCCCGCTATAACCCAGTCACGTGAGTTTAGCATATTGAATCTTTTCCTTTTCTCTAAGACTTCCTTCATAATCTCGCTAAAAGTTCTAACAAAAATCATCAAATTCATTCATAACATTGGAGACCTTATTCAAAGTCATGGGAGATGGTGATGTTGTTGTGGAAGATAAGGCCTTGGCGTGATAAAATCTCAAACGGTATGTTTGCTTGAGTCTTCTTGAGTTGAACTAATAACGGATCTTCGGGTGCAGCCTCTGCTTTTGATAAAATCTCAAACGGTATGTTTGCTTGAAAGTTCTAACAAAAATCATCAAATTGAGGAAGCTTCCAATGTTGTACATGACTCCGCCAGGGACACTGAAGTGAATTTCTTCTTGCCGAGGGAGCCTTTAAAACTTGATCGTACCCCCTAGAGTGACAACATTGATTAGGAGTGGAACGAGAAGAGCCTATCCTTGATCGGGGGAACAAGTATGAGCATACAAGACAAGAAGGTGCTTCTCGACATTCCTTTTGAGAGACTTTGAGGATAGTCTCACATATCTTTCTTGAGCGTAGCTCTAGGGCTCATTAACTGTCAAATGAAGCAAGAGAAGTTTTCTTTCTCGAGTCACATAGCCCCTAGGGCGTCATCACTTGTTGAGCAAAACAAGAGACTCGTCCTTGTGTGGGGGAACAAACACAAGGGGACATGGCAAGAGTTACTCCATTCTCGGGAGTCTTTTGGCATACTTTAGAGGGACATGCTTGTAGAGGCTTGAATTACATGTTGTTGCTCGCTGCCCAAACCAACTGACTAGCTGGGAATTATTTTGTGCAACCTCGTACCCCTTCAATGATAGGCTCGTTCTCGGACGGATCTTGGTTACCACGGGCTTTCTTTCTCATGAGCCCAAATATGCACATTGCAAGAACAATCTTTCAATAACCCAAAATGACCTTTGATGGTGCCATATCTCGTCAAGCCTTTTGTAATTCCAAAGTTCGCTCGGTGGGGATTGACTTGCTGAGGAGACCCAATGTAGAACTTGTGCAGTTGTCTTCCTTAGAGGCCGAAGATCTCCATTTATCTTTCCCTTCTCTCTCTCACTCTCATTTTTTTTTATGACGCACCCTGTTTTTTGCCTAGACCGCCCTTTCGGGTTTTCAATATAGCGGGCATCTCTTTTGCATCTTTTTTTTTTTTTTTGATTCAATTAATGAGGAAGTGTGCATTGACTCTAGCTTTGGATGAGAGACATGTGATTTTGCGGTGGAGACCTTTTGTCACTAAAGGTGAGTGACATGACTTGACTAGGGAAGTGGTCCCTAGTATTTACATGTATTTTTTTGTTTTTATCCCCTTTTGAAAACTTTGCTTCATGATCGTTTCTCCACCTTTCTTTGTATTGATTTCGTCGTTGTTGATGTCTTCGTTGTTGATGCCGTCGTCGATGTTTAGCCCCTAGGCGTTCAAGCGGTGGCCTTCATTCCAAAACTTGTTTAGACATTTTTTTTTTATCATTTTTGCAAGAATTAAATTGAACAACTTGGAGGAGTGTATGAGGACAAGAACGACTTTTATTTGATGACTCAATGATCTCTTGTTGAGACCCTATTTCAAATCTGACCCCCTTCCTTGATGAGTTCTTGCATGTTCTCACTCTATAACTGTTGTTCTTCAACCACGGTAAACTCACCATTGTCAATCAAGTCTTGGACGATGTTGCGGATGGAGAAGCAATCCTCGGTGAGGTGACCGCTGCATAGGTGATAGTCACACCACTTGTGGTGGGCATGGTTGCGACGCAATGGTTGTGGTTGCTTGTACCCTTGGAGAGGAGAAATTTGTCCCTTTGCTTTGAGATCTTCATAGGCCTTGGTGATGGTCATACCTTGGAGGGGAGTGTAAACACGGTCGTTGGTAGAACCTTTGTGACCCTTGAGAGGCGAGCCACTTGAACATGCCTTATTGTTGACCTTTGCCTTGTTGTTGGTGAACTCTTGCAAACGAGCCTTAAGTTCGGACACTTCTTCCTCATGAATTCTCTTCTCGAGATCAAGACAGTCTTACCACAAATCATCCTTGCGGTGGGCATCCTCGACAAGTCTATCCATTTGTTCCCCCATGGCTCTTATTATGCTGAAGAGCCTTTCGTTGGACACGGAAGTATTCTCACCCTTGTTGTTGTTGCCGCATGAAGCCATTGGACCTATGGAGAGAACATGGTTGATCTTAGGGTGGTCTCACAAATACCTTTTGAATCCAATGATTTAACCCACAAACAAGAGAAAAGACTCAAACCACATAAGGAAATGACTCTCTTTTTTTTATTATTATTATTTACAAATTCGGAAGGACATAGTCCTTTTCCGGGTTTCTAGAAAAATAGTGGAATCGTCACACTAGTATATAGACCATCTCGCGGTCCCATATACTCATCGGATTCCACCATGCTTGTGATACCTACATGTGTCGGGATTAAACTAAATTAATGTCATAAAGCATACATGCGGGGACGGATTTTTCACTTTCGTCCATAATAACCACTTTGGGGACTGATTTTTATTTCGTCCATGACAACCGTTTGTTTCTCTTGGAAACGGCATGTATGATCTGATGACATTAGTTTAGGGAAATGTCGGTACATGAAAACCGACTTGGTCACGGAGTGTTAGACCCTAACTAGAATTGTGTGGTTAGTGCTTGGCTAAAGAGAGGCTTAAGGTCACCCCCGGCATGTAGTCATGAACTACGCCATGGGCTGAGGTTTACCGCTTTGAAAGAGTCAAGGTCGAGTGGAGCTTGAAACTTTCTAGAACGGGCCTCGATGGGTTTGGGGTTAAACTCGTGCGACTCGATAGTGAGCAATTGATAGGAATTGTGCGCGTAGTGTGAGGTCTAACAAGTGACAAAATATCTTTCTTGTTTTAAAAAAAAGAAAATGAAAGCAAATAAGCACATAATTTACAACTTTCGAATCACCTGTGTGACCAATAAAAAAATAAACAAAACAAAAAAAGGAGGTTCTGTGCGGGCCCGGTGCCTACACTGCCATTCTGTTCTGTTTCTATGCACTACACAAGTGGAAGACGTTATAAAATATTTTTTTGAAAAATTTTCGAAATGTACTTTTATAAAGTTTAACAAAATCACAATTGAAGTTCAAAGACTTCATCTAACTTTAAACAAACTTTACAACCACTTTCACACGAAAGTACTTAGCCCGAAGGCTTACAAACTTTTATCCAATTGTACATACACCAACATTAACCAAAATAGGTGTGACAATAAGAAGTACGGTTACTCTACCCAAAAGGTTTTACATTTACATAATGTAACCTACACAAAACAAGTCCCAACTCTTACCACTCCAACGTCCTCCCGTGCCAAGTGTCCTATCCCCTGGACCCGCCTTTATCTAAAACAGTAAACAATAAAGGGTGAGAATAAATCTCAGTAAGCTACTAAAATGCAACTACGTTACATGCTGATATGATAATCATAAAGAAACAATATCAACAATTAATCATATAGCATATAGCACATAACATGAGAGGCTCCCTATCGCCAACCGTCCCATACCGGTTGGAAATAACGACCAACTAATCATACAACACATAGTGTAGGAGTAAACACTCCTACGAGAATACCAAGCCAAGGTTTACCAAAATAACATAACCATCTGAGAATACCATCTGAGAATACCATCTGAGTAGCATAAATAGCTGAAGCCGGGATCCCGAAAACCAAACCATAACCATAAGAACCAAAGTAACCAGAGAGGGAAATATGACACAGAGTCATAACCCAAATGCTCACCAAAGGGAGCGATTCATCCCATCCAAGGCCAATCTGGACTGGGGAAACATAGAAGGCACAGTGGACACCTTATAGTGAACTTGGCTTGTGTGCCACTATAATTCTCCCACCGCCTGACACGAGGTACCAATGGAAAACCTTATAGTGAACATAACTTGTACCACTATAATTCTCCCATTGCCTGACTCCACAACAAGACCAGCTGGACTTTTCATAAGAAGCACAGTAATGAATACTTGCTAAACAACAACAATCGGGGCAATGATTCTAAAATAATGAACCAAGCCAAACACATCAAAGATGCACATAAAGAATCACTCACAAAGAGTCTACAACAACATGGTTCAAGGTAACAATACATTCTTGCACACACTTGAACACCCTTCTCATTAACCATGACAATATCCCAGGACACTCATATATTGGTCCTAAACAATACCCCAATGATTAAACCAAAGTTAACCTTCTATACCTTACCTTAACCAAACTATAAGATTCAGGGGAAAGTGTGCGGCCGCCCAAAACAGGGTATGCGGTCGCACACATTCTGATTTCTCAAGAACAAAATCTTCCAGATAAGTGTGCGGCTGCACGCCCTCTTTGGGCGGCCGCCCAACACACTCCCAGGCCAAAACTTGAACAAACTATATTCCTTTTGTTCCACCGTTCCACAAGTATAAATATAATTTTTCTAATATACTAATATACTCATTTAAGGATACTTTCATTCATTTTCCCATCCCAAGAATAATAGTATAATTTTTCTAATATACTTATTTAACATTTAACTCAAGTTAATATTTTACCGTCCCACAAGTAGGAGTATACTTTCAAACACTTATACTAATATTCTCAGGATATAAACATACTCCATATACATCCTTGCATACAAACCAAGTCACTTACCCAGTATAATTATACTCCCTTTGTCCCAAATAAACAAGTATCACAAATAAATTCTTTTCACAATAATTTCACCACATATCACACATATAGCAAATATATGACCATTTTACTATTTAAGGGGAATTAGTAACTTACCTATTTTTGGAAAAAGTATCGCAGAAATAATATTTGATCGGGTAGAAATGACCTACTCAACGCCCTGATCATTTTTATATAATTAGTTTTTAAAACGGAGAAGTAGTAAAAAAGATAGAAATTAAAATAGGATGAAACTTACCTTGAATGTTCATGAACCAGAGGGAGTAAAAGTTTACTCTCTGTGTGTGTGTGTGATTACGCAGATGGAGGGGGAAGAGATATGTAAATAAAGATCTTTACCATATTTTTCACTTTGATCCTTCCACTTTCATTTTGAGTAAATAAGCCCCTGAACTTTAAAGTTACACTTTTGACCCTAATGTTTCAACTAACTCATTTATTCCTTTTAACAAAATTTCTATTAACACTTTAAGTACCACATATGCTCAAATAATATATGCAAGTCATAAAAATATTTTCTAACACATAAAATTAGGGTGGTTCTGGGAACTGAATGATGTTCTGAGAATTTACCCAAAAGCGCGCGCCTCAGAGCATTGATATGGGAAGCGCGCGCAGTGCGCCATGAAGATTGGAGGCGTGCGCATCTGGGGTACCTGTCAGAATGTCAGAAACTGTGGACTCAGGGGATTGCCCTGGTCCCAAATCATGTAACTTTCCCCTGCAGAAATTGTTAGCACAGAAACATGAAATTCGAAGAATAAAATGAGAGGCGGGCGACTCTGGTAGAAGGGGTCGGAAGCGCGCGCTTTAGGCCAAGAAGGCCAGAAGCGCGCGCTTCCCACCCTTTTTACCAGAATGCCCAGAAAACAAAAATTAGAACACCAAAAGCAGAAAATGCAAGTTTAACCATCTATGTCCCCAGCAGAGTCGCCACCCACGTTTTAGAGGAACGCGAGAAAACCTAAGAAAAGCCAATTTTTTATGTACGAAAACCAGAGATTCGGGAAGAGAAGGGTTCGGGGGTTAGGTGACGGAGTGGGAAGTATTTAAACACCCACTCCGCCCCGCTAACGCGGGTCTTGCTAGTTTTGGTGTTCCAATGCTAAAAGTCCTTCGATTTATTAATATAAAAAAGTGCTAATGATTACAATGAAAAGAAAGGGGAAATTAAAAGAGAAATGATTTTATTAATTTAATGCTAAAAATTACATGTTGAATTATTGTTAAACAATTATATTAAAAAATGAAAAGTAAATTAAAATGGAGTTTGGAATGTTGGAATGTAACATTGGCCAAACTTCAATAGTGAAGTGGCCTTTTGGTTGTATTCCTTTTTATGGAGATTGCATACTAGTAAGACACAAATAAAAGAGAAAGAGAAAACTTGTACCTTTAGAAAAGAGAACTTGAAACCTTGACATAAAAGTGTTGTTGTTGTAGAGAAATGGTTGTGTAGAAATTTGTGTAGAGTTTTTTTGTTAAAACTCTTGTTGGGATAATTTGTGGAGAGTTTGTGTAAAGAGAAAGTATTGAAATTCAAGGTCCGAAAAGTCTAGTGAGAAAAATGTTGAGGTCCCCCTTCTAAGGTAGAAGAAGGGGGTTTTATAGGTAAAAAAGAGAGGGAAAGGTTGGAGGGAACAATGATCAATCCATGTGAAATGGAATTGACCAATAAAAAGTAAAATAAATAAATAAAAGAAAATCAAATAAAAATAAAAAGGAAATATTTTGTTTTTATGAAAAGGGCTAGAAATATGGGATTGGGATGTCACAAATAAAAAGGTTTTAATGTTTGTGATCAAGGAAGGGATTTTGACTAAAGAAGATGTTTGTAAATAAGAAAAGGGAGGGAAATAAGGTGCAATCCGCTACTACCAAAGTGGGAAGCGCGCGGGCGCGGGTCCGGCCTTTAGGGCGAGAAGCGCGCGCGGCCCGTTGACAGTGTCGGAGGCGCCCCCGGGTGAAAATAACAGAATGACAGAATGACTCTAAAAGTTAACTCTGTTATGCAATTTAGTCCAAAACTAACAGAATCAGTTAGGAACTTAACGAAAATAACAGAAATTAACAAAAACAAGTTAAATAAAAATACTATGTATGCAATCGGGGTGAGAGGTCCAAAGCGGGGTGTCTACAGTGGGGGATTAATATTTACAATGGTGAACAAAAGGGGAAACAAATCCCATATCAAATGAATATCCAAAAGTCCATCCCCAAATATTTTAGGGACTGCTATCCATTTCTTCTCTGTGTACCTGTTCTTATGCTTGCACAATCTGGAAAGTAGAAGTCAAGAAAAGTCCCTAACACATCAAGTATCAACCATGATTTTTCCTATGATTTTAGGAGCATGTTATGGTGTCCAAATAAGGTATGCAAGCTAGAACTTTCAACAGCCAGATCTGACAGATGCTCATATACTCATAGAAGATGTACTTTTTGCATCATGAAAACAGGGGAATCATGGGAAACACTAAATATGAAAACTGTTCTTAACATCTCAAAATATTAGATCTAGAAAGTTTCAAAACCATCAAGCAAGTCTAATCACACAAAACACATCTGACATTTTCATGTCAGAGATGAACATGCACAGATCTGCAGATCAAGAGTCTAAACAATAAATAGAAATAATAGTCTTTGCGCATGGGAAAACTATACTATTTACATTATAATTTTCCTCTGTTTGTCTAGAACAAACCATATTTTGGGGTCTAAGACCAAAAACCACGTTTGCTATGCATAAATAGAGCAACAAGACAGAAAGATGCAGATGGACAGTCTGCTGGAAATCTACAAAAGGGATGAAAACACCCATTAAAACTCACTCAAATGAGATGGTATGAACATGAAACTTTGGATATACATAGATCTACATGTTAACAACACAAAAAAAAAACCATTTGAGTATTTAATTATGGTATATCATCATTTAGAAAGAAGAACAACAAGAACATCAACATTGTATCTTTTGGACATCAAATGGAGGTCTAGCCTAACAAAGTGGCTAGACCTCTTAACAAGTTACATGATCAACTACATCTTACATTTAGAGAGATTACAAGATTAAGAGATTACCTGGGTTGTGCTTCCTTTGCTTCCAAGGGAAGACTTTTTGGTTTTTTCTTAAGGTGTTTGCCTTTGTGATAGAATGAGTGTTTGAGTGAGTGTTTTGGCTTGTGTTTAGTGAGTGTTTTGTGGTGGTGTTATGGTGGTGTGGTGGTGGTTTAGTGACTGAGATTTGGGAGTGTTTTTGGTTGCTAGAGAGAGCAAAAGAGGGTGAATGGCTGAATATGGATTGAAGTGTTGCTTGTGTGAATTGTGTATGGTAAGAATTAATAAGGGAGGTGAAAATATTTCACTTAGACCCTCTTGGTAGGTTTAGGGATCAGTTTAGGGGTCATTTCCCCGTCCATTTGCAGCTGGAAATGATCAAAATTTGACTTAAATGGCCAAGTTGTTGATGGAACAAAAAATCTGATCTGCAAAGGGGAGCAGCCGTACAGCGGCATTGGAGGCGTACGGCCGTGGCAGCTGGCTGGTCAATCAAATCATGCCACTTGTCGCGTTCCGATTGGCTCTCCTCCTACCCACTTGGACCAGCCACTTGAGGCCATTTTCTTGCTGATTATAGGCCACAAAAGCCATTTTTGACTTTTTTCAAATGTGCAAGATCACAAATGCTTCCGGTGTTGGTTCCGGAACAGTCCAAAATTTGTACGAATGCGCGCATAACGGTATCCCGGTTGTCCGCGGTCCCTACATGAAAGTTACTTGAAATATTCTCATGGTCACGTACGTATATTTGCAATATGTTAATGAGCAAGGAATGAAAATTATATATTTTAAGTGCACAGAATGGACGGTAACGAGCAGTTTTAAGGGTGCGGGCCCCGTTTCGGGTCCCGCATCTCAAAAATTGAATTACATGCTTTTTTCCTCTTTTTTCGCTTTGACCATGAATTTTAAGTCCATTAATCCTTTCGATGCACCGATAAGGCTCACGACACTCCCGCGTAGCCAAATCTGGGGCTCTATGTCAATTTTAGGGTTTACACCGATTAAAAGGGGTTTGATAAGGGCTGCGAGATCGGGGTGTCTACAGCGGTCCATTGCCATTGCCATTACCATTAGCGATACCGTTGGGGTCCCATTACCATTACCATTATCGTTTCCATTCGGAGGGTCATTGCCATTGGGATTTCCATTACCGTTGGGAATGCCGTTGGGATCCCCATTCCTTTGATTCTGTATCTGCATCAATGTAGCGAGAAACTCATCTTTCTGGTTCCTCATCTGATTCAGCACTTTTTGTTCCAACCAAACTTGAAGCCCCGGTGGTGGTACATAACCCTGATCATTCCCTTCTTCGGCCATTACACGTGTTTCCTCGGTAGCGGGAACTATCTCGGCAACTCGGATCAACCTTCCTTTCTGGTTTCTAACTCTCCCTCTCCAAGTAGATGCCAGGATTAGTGTATCTGAAAGGGATGGTGTATAGGGTGGATTAGAAAATGGAATTTTGAGAGTTCTCGAGCTTGATTTAAAAGTCATTCAAAAAGCACAAAAAAGCCCCTAGAATTGCCGGATAATCACTTGCTTCATTTTGACACACCTTTTCATTAAATCCTGGAATAGTGGATACCGTTTCTAAAGTATAGGACCAACGTTTTTCACCTATACTATTGGCCATCTAAGCCCCTAGCGAAGGGCCTATACTCTTTCTGGGATCCACCATTCGGTTATGGTCTATGTGAGGGTCTTGGCAATTTCAGGTCAATCCAAGAATTCCACATGATATCTGACACGCCCCCAGGTCCCAGGATCCCCTAATAGAACCTCGAACCTGGATGCGCGTGACTAACAAGAATCAAGAAACTAACAAGAAACTGGATGACATCTGCTTATAACAAACTGACATGATATATATACTCTAGAGTAAGGAGCTAAACTAGCTCACAACACGAGTTCTAGACAAGAAAATTAAAACCAAATATGATTATACACAGCGGAAACATGCCTAGCACATATGCTGGCATTACAAGATGTCTAGAGACAACAAGTACTATACAAAACTGTCTACCCCAAAAATAAGGAGTTACATAACCCATAATACATCGTCCTCACCAAAATGTAAAAGGACCACGATCCCCAAAAGAATAACCCCCTGCTAGGACATCTTATACACTTGCTAGGACATCTTATACTTAGGCTCAAGTTCTCATTTTAATTCTATGAGTACTCATGTTCAAGACCAAGTTCTAATGCCCCAAAAGGTACATATACACTTGCTAGGACATCTTATACTAAGGCTCTATGCCTTAGGAGGGGTAAGGTTTCATTTCAATTGAATTTAAACCACTTTTGTAAAAACAGGGGACTGGGCGGGCGCTCGGTCTTAACCGGGCAGGCGCTCACTCTTATACCTGGTCGAGCTCTGACTCTTACCCGGTCGGGCTCTTACGCTACCCAGGCGAGTGCCTGCTTCTACCCGGGCGGGCGCTTGGTCTTTTTTCCAGCAAATTGCAAATTTCTTCCCAGGCTAAGAATTCTCTGTCCCAAGCGTAGGAGTAACTTTCTACTAATAAACTAACAACAAGGAAATTCCCAAGAGTTCATAACAAGTTCAAAACTATTACTTACAATTTTCTTTCATCATTTTACACAATAGATTTATACTCCCTTTGTCCCAAAATTACAAGTATCACAAAAATCACCCCAAACACGAAATTGACTAGCACAAGTATCAGGAATAACATATATGCATGTTATTACAAGCAATGGGGAGCTAATAACTTACCTAGTTCGAAATCAAGTTCAACCAAACTTATTTCTGTTCAGCAGGAAACGCTCTATTCAACGCCACGAATATTTATACGGGATCGGAATTGAGAACAGAGGGTTAATTAAACTCGAGGAGTCGAGAATAGGGTAAAACTCTAACCCTAACTTTCTTTACAGAGAAAGAACGAGAAGAAATTCTAGGAAAATGAATCAGAGAAGGAAGGCAAACAAACTTATACTTCAACTTTCTAGAAATGACAACTAGGTCCCTCAAGTTTCACTTTTAACAAAAAGGCCCCTAAGGTCATATTTTCACAAATGGCCCAAAAGTCAAAACTAGACGTTTAACCACCTTAATATTCTAAAGCAGTTAAGAAATTAACCCAAGTAAAACTAGCACAGAATATGCAAGTTCAAGAATTTAACAAGCAAGTTAAATATTTAACAAGAATAAGGATGGGCGTTACATCCTCCCCACCTTAAAGAAAATTCGGCCACGAATTTTACTTACCAAGATTTTCAAATAGGCTCGGGTATTTATCTCGCATCTCTTTCTCGGTTTCCCAAGTAGCCTCTTCTATTTCATAATTTCTCTAATGGACTTTCACAATAGGAATCCTTTTGGTGCGCAAGACTTGCTCTTTCCAGTCAAGAATTTCAACAGGTTGTTCCTCATAAGACAAATCAGGCTGAAATGGAATAGCCTCATACTCAAGAACATGTGACTCATTCGCCATATACTTACGAAGCATGGACACGTGAAACACATCATGAATCCCAGACAAGGATGGTGGCAATGCCACTCTATAAGCCAATTTCCCAACTCTTTCAAGAATTTCAAATGGCCCGTTATAACGAGGAGTCAATTTTCCTTTCTTCCCAAATCTCATTATACCTCTACGAGGAGAGACTTTCAAGAATACAAAATCACCTACCTGGAATTCAAGATCCCTTATTCGATAATCTGCATAACTCTTTTGTCTACTCTGAGCTGTGAGCAATCTATCTCGAATGAGTTTCACACTCTCAACTGATTGTTGAACCATTTCAGGTCCCAAGAGTCGAGCTTCTCCCACTTCATCCCAACATATAGGAGATCGACACTTTCTGCCATAAAGAGCTTTATAAGGAGACATTTCAATGCTAGACTGATAACTGTTGTTATAAGCAAACTCAGCCAAAGGAAGATGAGTATCCCAACTGCCTTTAAAGTCAACAACACAAGCACGTAACATATCCTCAAGAATCTGTATAAGTCTCTCAGATTGCCCATCAGATTGGGGATGAAAAGCTGTACTGAAATTCAATTTAGTACCCATGGCACCCTGAAGAGCCTACCGGAATCGAGAAGTAAAATGAGGATCTCTGTCAGATACAATACTCACAGGAACCCCATGCAGTCGGACTATCTCCTGAACATACAAAGATGCCAACTGAGACAATGAATATCCCATAGAAACAGACAAGAAGTGAGCTGACTTGGTCAGTCTATCCACTATAACCCAAACAGCATCATGGCCTCGTCTGGTACGTGGCAAACCAGTCACAAAATCCATCGTGATATTCTCCCATTTCCACTTTGGAATTTCTAATGTTTGTAACAAACCTGCTGGACGTTGATGTTCCACTTTTACTTGTTGACAAGTTAAACATTTGGACACATACTCAGCAATTTCTCTTTTCATGTTGTTCCACCAGAAATGTTTCTTCAAGTCTTGGTACATTTTTGTGCTTCCAGGATGAATAGTATACTTGGCTTTGTGAGCCTCTTCAAGAACTCTCTTTTTAATCTCAAGATCAACTGGAATACAAACTCTGCCTCGAAAGGTAAGAATTCCATCACTGTTGAAAGAAAATCTGGTTGCTTTCCTTCATTCATTCCACTAATAATTTTCTGCAATTCAGAATCAGTTACCTGAGCTTCTTTAATTTGTTGGAGTAAATCTGAAGTAGCCTTTATATTAGCAAGAATAATTCCATGTCTCGATTCACAAGGACTCCAATCACACAGTCTTCAAACATCTTCCATTCACGAATCATCAAGTAAGAAACATAAGTTTTTCTGCTCAGTGCATCAGCCACAACATTTGCCTTTCCCTGATGATAAAGGATAGTACAATCATGATCCTTCAATTTCTCCATCCATCTATGTTGTCTCATGTTAAGATCTTTTTGAGAAAACTAGAACTTCAAGCTCTTATGATCGGTGAAGACTTCAAATTTTGCTCCATACAAGTAATGCCTCCATTTATGTAAAGCAAAAATAATCGCAGCCAACTCTAAATCATGAGTAGGATAATTCTTTTCATAAGGAGATAAGTTTTGAGAAGCATAAGCTATTACCTTGCCATCTTGCATTAGAACACAACCCAATCCTTCTTTAGAAGCATCAGTATAAACCATGAAATTTTCACTTCCACTAGGTAAAGCCAAGACTGGAGCTGTCGTTAAGCGCCTTTTCAACTCTTGAAAACTTGCTTCACATTTGTCACTCCACTCAAAAGAAATAGCTTTCTGAGTCAGATTAGTCAATGGAGTAGCAATCTTGGAGAATCCCTCAATGAATCTCCGATAATAACTAACCAAACCCAAGAAACTACGGATCTCTATCACTGTAGTTGGCCTCTTCCAGTTTACAACTGTTTCAACTTTGGAAGGATCTACTGCAATACTAGTAGCAGACACAACATGTCCCAAGAATGAAACCTCTTCTAACCAGAAAGCACATTTGCTGAATTTTGCAAATAATTGTTTCTCACGCAGAACTTGCAATACCACTCTGAGATGTTGTTCATGCTCAGCCCGTGATTTAGAATACACAAGGATATCATCAATGAATAACACCACGAAACAATCAAGATATGGCTTGAAGATACGGTTCATTAAATCCATAAATACAGCTGGAGCATTTGTCAAACCGAATGGCATAACAATAAACTCATAATGCCCATACCTGGTACGGAAAGCGGTCTTTGGTATATCCTCAGATCTGATTTTCAACTGATGATAACCACTTCTCAAGTCAAGCTTCGAGTACAATACTGAAGATGATCAAACAAGTCATCAATATGAGGTAACGGATATTTGTTCTTAATAGTTACCTGATTAAGCTCTCTGTACTCAATACATAATCGCAGAGTCCCATCTTTCTTTCTGACAAATAACACTGGTGCACCCTACGGTGATACACTAGGCCTGATAAAGCCCCTTTCAAGTAATTCCTTAAGCTGCGTTTTTAACTCTCTCAACTCAGCTGGAGCCATTCTATAATGTGCTTTAGAGATTGGTGCTTCACCTGGTAATAACTCAATACAGAGCTCAAGCTCTCGATCAGGTGGCATGCTATACTCAGAAGAGAACACATCTGAAAATTCATACACAACAGGAATATCTTCCATCTTGGGAACAGATAGACTCTTGTCAAGCACACATGCGAGATACCCGGCACAACCACGAGATAAAAGTTTTCTAGCTTTTAAAGCAGAAATAACACGTATAGCACATATAGGCCTATCACCTTCAAAGGTAAAATCAGGCAAGCCAGGTATAGAAAAAGTTACTACTTTTCTATGACAATCAACAGATGCATGATGCATATAAAGCCAATCCATGCCAAGAATCACGTCAAAGTCCCTTATAGGTAATACGACTAGGTCAGCAAGAAGGGCATGATCACCCACAAGAACCTCACATTTCTTGTAAACCTCAGAAGCAAACATGCAATCTCCCATAGGGAAAGATACTTCTAGCACATAAGGCATAGAATCAGGAAGAACATGCAAGTGCGACACAAAATGAGATGCCACATAAGAATGAGATGAGCCTGGATCTATCAAGACTCGCGCTCTCGTACTAGAAAGTAATATAGTACCTCCTATGACCGCAGAAGACTCAGCTACACCCTGCTGATCTAAAGAAAACACTCGACCCTGAACTTTAGGTCGACCCCCACTATCTCTCTTTGTACCTGAAGCATGTTGACTTGTACCCCCAACTTGACTTCCTTTTCCTTTTGGACAATTCTTGATAAAGTGCCTTATTTCACCACAAGATAAACATTTTCCTTGCTTTATAGCCAACACTTGTCTTCAGAATGGCCTTCTTTCAAGCAATAACCACACACCTTCCTGGGACGTTGGACTGTTGTCTTAGAACCAGTTGATACACTACCTTTACTTTCAGATGGTTGTCGGAATCGACGATCTTGGCGGCTATATTTACCACCCTTAGAACCAGATCCCTGTGCTTTCTCTGAAACACGACCTATCATGATTGTTCCCTGCTTTACCTTATATTCTTCAATGTCATTATCAATCCCATAAGCCCTCTCCACTGCTTGTTGGTAACTAGTAGGTTGTAGAGAAAGAAGTTGCTTCCTGTACTCGGTCTTCAACCCCTTCACAAACCTCTGTGCCTTCTTTGTTTCATTTGGAACTAAGTGATCACAATACCTAGCCAATTCTGTGAACTTGGTTGAGTATTTCCCCACTGTCAAGCTTCCCTACTCCAGATTAAGAAATTCCATCTCTTTTCTGTCTTGGACCACTGTGGTACCCCTTCCAGTTCCTAGCTTTTATTCAGAACTTGCCACCAATGTTCAGCAGCTTTTTCAAGTTTAAAGGTTGCAAATGTTACCTTATCACCTCCTGCACATCTCAAGGCTGTAAAAATCTTTTCTATACTTTCAATCCACTCTTCTGCCTTCTTAGCATCAAATTGTTGGGTTTCCAAGTAACATGCGCAGCGGAATATAGCAATTAAAATTTTAAGAAAACCAAACCCATGGATCCGTTCATATGAGTAAATCAAATACAAGAACATGAATATAGGATAAAACTAACCCTTGATGGCTATCAAAATTTTCTCTTGGTCTTTGGTGGAGATTTGAAAACTTGATCACGATCACAAAGCTTGAACACGAACTTTGAAGATGATGATTTTCACCCTCTAGCGGTATCCACACCTTGAACGAATATCAAAGGAGCTTCTTTGATCTTGGTTGCTAGACCAAATATTATGAAACACACTTTCACAATATAATAAAGAACTATATGGAATTTATTTGTGAATTATTTTGTTCCTCAATCAAGGATATCTTAGAAGAAAATAAATTCTCTCTCAAACTCTTTGAGACTCACAAAAGCACTAGTCAATATGGTCTGGCCGAATTGGAGTTTTTATACACAATTAAGACCTATTCCAAATAGGTAACTTGTGCCAAAAACCTTTCCTAATCGAATTAGGAATTTTCCTGTCGGCAGCACCAGGCGCCCGCCTGCAAAGGACCAGGTGCCCGCTTGAATTTGAACAGAAGGTCCAGGTCTTCCAGACTTCATTCAGGCGCCCGCCTGGTCCAACCCAAGCGCCCGCTTGGTTGACCAGGAGGCCTAGAATATTTCCAGAAATTCCTTGGAGGTCCTCCGACCCTAAATGCCAATATAGTTCTCTTATTTAAGATTCATTCTATTGTGTGTGACCCTCTAGGATTATACTAAGTTGGCAATGGGATCAAACATGATCCCATAAGATATGATTAGGTTCTAGCAAAACCGTCATACCTACCCAAATAGTATAACTAGATACAAGTTCGCATTCCTTTAGAATATGTCATAATCCCTTTGTCCACGATGTCATTGAACACAAGTCATGGTCAAACAGTCAACTTGTCTTGTTCAATACTTTCTCGATTCCGAATATGTTGATAATTCAAATACTATTGATCCAATCAATCCATTTGAGTCCGGCCGAACATTTCATCAACATCATTCCTTCGTGGGGCCCAAGCATGACATCTCTCCGTGGAGGGACAAATCTATTTAGCTTATTATTATTCCCAACGGGAATCCGATTATGCCAATCATACCCTTTATAACTACCGTGTTAAGGTAGCGTTTGAATATGTCAAACACAATGTTCATCAAGTGGAAGACTATAATAACTTCATGTCTAAGGAGTCAAATGACATAACTAATATGAGATATATGTACGACATAGACCATGACATAAATCTCATACAGCGGGTCATGTCCAGTACCTTGTTCCAAACAAGTACCCATAAATCTAACATGATCATCCCATGATCATTTAGCCTTTATACTAGTGCTTAACAAGTACTAGGGACGGGGATTATTATAAGTAAACATGAACAACAATAATAATCAAAACATCGCTTTTATTGATATGAAATAAATGATAACAATTACAACATTTATTAAACGTGCCTAGGGCACCACTACCAACAATCTCCCACTTGCCCTAGGCCCAATCTCCCATGTATCTAATACCCATGGACCTAACATGACCATCATGTTTAGCTTGTGGAAGTCCCTTTGTTAGCGGGTCCGCAACATTGTCATCAGTAGGTACTCTGCATATATTTACGTCTCCCCTATCAACGATCTCTCGAATGATATGAAAACGTCTAAGTATGTGTTTGGATTTCTGATGTGCTCTTGGTTCCTTTGCTTGAGAAATAGCACCATTATTGTCGCAATAAAGGTCTATTGGATTAGCAATACTAGGAACCACTTCAAGTTCAGTTATGAACTTCTTAATCCAAACAGCTTCCTTTGAAGCATCCGATGCAGCAATATACTCAGCTTCTGTTGTAGAATCAGCGGTTGTACTTTGCTTGGAACTCTTCCAGCTTACAGCTCCACCATTTAACATAAACACAAAACCCGATTGCGACCGGCTATCATCTTTGTTGGTTTGGAAGCTTGCATCCGTGTAAGCATTTACAACGAGATCATCTTCCATTCCTCCATAGACCAAAATCGAGTCTTTAGTTCTTCTCAAGTACTTAAGAATCGCTTTTACAGCTATCCAGTGATTTTCGCCAGGGTCGGATTGGTATCTACTTGTCATGCTCAAAGCATAAGATACATCCGGCCTAGTACAAATCATGGCATACATGATGGACCCAATTGCCGAAGCATATGGAACATCATTCATTTTCTCACGCTCATCGTTTGTCTTAGGACATTGAGTCTTGCTTAGAGAAACTCCATGTAACACGGGCAAGGTGCCTCTCTTAGAATTTTCCATACGGAATCTTCTAATGACCTTGTCAATGTATGTACTTTGGCTTAAACCAAGTAGCCTCTTTGATCTATCTCTATAGATTTTAATGCCAAGAATATATGCGGCTTCACCCATATCTTTCATTGCAAAACACTTTCCTAACCAAGTCTTCACAGACTGAAGTGTAGGAGTGTCGTTTCCAATGAGTAATATGTCATCCACGTATAAAATAAGGAATAGCACTATGCTCCCACTAATTTTCTTGTATACACAAGGCTCATCTTCATTTTTGATGAAACCAAACTCTTTGACCGATTCATAAAAACGGAGATTCCAACTCCTTGAAGCTTGCTTCAATCCATAGATGGATCTTTGCAATTTGCATACCTTAGAATCTTGTTCAAAACCTTCTGGTTGTGTCATATACACATCCTCTTGGAGTTTTCCATTCAGGAAAGCGGTTTTGACGTCCATCTGCCATATTTCATAGTCATGATATGCGGCAATGGCAAGCAAAATTCTTATAGACTTGATCATTGCTATGGGTGAAAAGGTCTCATCATAGTCAATACCATGAACTTGCCTATAACCCTTCGCTACAAGCCTAGCTTTGTAAGTATGCACCTTCCCATCCATGTCAGTCTTCTTCTTGAAGACCCATTTGCATCCTATGGTTTTTACACCTTCGGGCGCATCAATCAAATTCCAAACTTGATTGTCTTGCATGGATTGCAATTCGGATTCCATGGCTCCAAGCCACTTGTCCGAATCAGGAGAAGACATCGCCTCTTGGTAGGTTGACAGTTCATCATTCTCAATGATTTCCACCTCATTACTATCCGTTACGAGAAATCCATATCTCTCGGGCTCGGATCGTAACCTACTAGATCTGCGAGTTGCTTGTGTATTTTGAACAGGTTCCACAACTCCTTGTGGTTCTTGTTCATGTTCCACTATTGGTTCAATGTTATTTTCTGGGTCTCGAATTTCTTCAAGATTTATTTTACTCCCACTGATTTCTTTGGAGAGAAACTCTTTCTCTAGAAAGACACCAGTTCGGGCAACAAACACTTTGTTGTCCTCGCGGTTGTAAAAGTAATATCCTCTAGTTTCCTTAGGATATCCCACGAAAATACATTTATCAGATTTGTGTGCAAGTTTGTCTGAGACAAGTCTTTTGACAAACGCTTCGCAACCCCAAATCTTCATGAAAGACAGACAAGGCTTCTTTTCGCTCCACATCTCATATGGAGTCTTTTGAACCGATTTAGTTGGAACACGATTTAGTGTGAAAGCAGCGGTTTCTAGGGCGTAACCCCAAAAGGATATTGGAAGATCAACTTGACTCATCATTGATCGAACCATGTCTAACAAAGTCCGATTCCTCCTCTCGGACACACCATTCCATTGTGGTGTTCCGGGTGGAGTCAATTGTGAAACTATTCCACAATTCTTTAGATGATCATCAAATTGTTGACTCAAGTATTCACCACCTCGATCTGATCGAAGTGCCTTTATACTTTTGCCAAGTTGTTTTTCTACTTCATTTTGAAATATTCTAAATATCTCAAATGCTTCACTTTTATGTTTCATTAGGTAAACATACCCAAATCTACTATAATCATCAGTGAAGGTTATGAAGTATTGAAATCCTCCCCAACATTGCTACTTAATGGTCCGCATACATCGGAATGTATCAACCCCAATAAGTCGCTTGCCCTTTCACCCAACTTGGTAAAAGGTGTCTTAGTCATTTTTCCAAGAAGACACGACTCGCAAGTATCAAATGACTCGAGGTCACATGAACCTAAAAGTCCGTCCCCATGGAGTTTTGAGATACGCTTCTCATTAATATGACCGAGACGGTAATGCCACAAATAAGTATGATTTACATCATTAGGTTTAGATTTCTTATTTACATGATAGACATTGTCATTATTTTCATTCTTGACATCCAAGATATAAAGGCCATTAAATGAATTAGCAATACCATAAAGCACATCATTTAAATAAATAGAAAATCTCTTATTCTCAATAAGAAACTTAAAACCTTCATTATCCAAACAAGAAATTGAAATAATATTTCTGCTTAAATCCGGAACATAATAACAATTGTTCAAAACAAGAATTAATCCGGAAGGTAAAGTGACTTCATAAGTCCCTACGGCTAATGCAACAACTCTTGCTCCATTCCCCACGCGTAGATCTACTTCACCTTCTTTAAGCAGTCTCCTATTCTTTAGTCCCTGCACATTTAGACAAATGTGAGAACCACATCCGGTATCCAATACCCAAGAATCAGTGGTAGAAAGGAGAATATCTATCATATAGATACCTGAAGTCGACGCAACCTTGCTGCTCTTCTTCTTCTTTTGCTCTTCCAAGAAAGCCTTGCAATTACGTTTCCAATGACCAATTTCTTGACAATGGAAACAGATTGCATCCTTTTGTGAATCAGGTTTTGCCTCAGAAGCCTTGGCAACCTTTGCCTTGCTTATTTTGGGTTTGACAACTTTCTTACCCTTTCCTTTGGCACTAGCCTTCTTCCCATCATGAACCAAGAGCACGGGAGAACCTTTCTTCACAATTTTCATCTCTGCAGTTTTGAGCATCCCATGCAACTCAGAGAGATTCTTATCCATTCCATGCATGTTATAATTCATCACAAACTGATTATAACTTTTAGGCAATGAATTAAGAATGAGATCCGTGGCTAGCTCCAATGGGATTGGATAGCCAAGTTTCTCAAGGTGCTCTACATAACCTTTCATTTTAAGAAAGTGAGGACTCGCTTGTTGCCCTTCATTCATTTTACTAGTAGTGAATGCAACAATGGTCTTGTACCTCTCTTGCCTAGCTTGCTCTTGAAACATGGTTCTCAACTCCACGCCTATCTCATAGGCTTCCAAATGTTCCAAACTTTGTTGGAGTTTTGAACACATAGCAGCAAGCATGAGACAACTTACATCTCTAGAATCATTACGATGTTTCTTGTAATTGTCTCTTTCTACCCTAGGGGCAGTAGGCGGTGGTTCAGTAGGGAGTGGCCCATCGAGAATGTACAACTTATCTTCTTGTCTAAGAACGATTCTTATGCTACGGATCCAATCCATAAAGTTAGTACCATTTTCTTCGAGTTTATCCTTCTCAAGGATCGATCGCAACGACATTGATTGAGTGTTATTAGTCATTATCTACAAATATGCAAAATTTCCAAAATTTAATAAGTACCGGTTTTCATTAAAGAGATAAACAATGTATTTTTCAAACAAAATACTCCCACTAAATTATATAACCTTCATATACATCCAATGTATAATATAATTTAATTGGGCTAAGATCCAACTTTAATTTAACTTTTGAGTCCACGGAGGCGGACCGCTCAAAAACTAAATTAATTAGGTAGACAATCATGTCAATCATATCCCATATGATTCTTAGATCCTTTTATGAGATTCTTTGAGAAATCCAATTTCAAAAAAACATGTTTAATCTCATCTTTTGCCTAGGCCCAAAAATGTTTTGACGCCTAATTAAGTCCAACCATTTTAAACGCATAGGAACCATTCAATTTAACGCACCTTGCGGAGGCAAGCCCACATTAAATTAATGAACCTCATCTTGCTCTTACATGAATAAAATCAATGCACTTCGCGGAGGCGAACTCACATCAAAATCACCCCATATATAAACAAGTGTTTTAATCATGGCGTGGCAATAAAAGACTTAAAACTTTCTTTGAAGGTTCATCACATATAGCATATAACACATTTATGAGCACATAATAAAAACATGTTACACATCAAGTTTAGCCACTAAATTAATCTCCATTAATTTAAGCATGATATTTATGTGTCATTAGTTTCTCTATAATTATGGGGATGAGACTATTTCAACTTTGGTTATTATCTCCAAATCAAGACAACAAGAAGTGCGGTCGAACTAAGCCATTAGGCAACCACAATCCCGCACTAATTCAAGAAACCAAGAAAGTAGTCCATGTGGCCGAAACTAAGCAATAGATGGTCTCGATGAACGTAGGCCAATTGCATTCACAATTCCACATGGATCTCCAATCATTGAATCAAGAACTTTGTTTCTCAATTTTAGCAATTATGAACTCTTCATAATTCTAACTTCGTTTTATCTTTGAAACTTTGATTGCGATCAATTTTGGGAAACACAATCTCGATGAACGCAGATTAGCCATCCAAAACTTGAACCAATCTAGGAATCACAAGACTAAAACAAATAGGAAAATCAAACCCCAAAATCCACACACAAACCAACTACCCAAAACCCATTCCAGATCAGCAAGTCTGAAGTGGTCTTGTTACTGGTTTTGTTGGATTTATCGAAAAATTCCAGAATCAGATTTTGAACAAAAATCAGAACATTCTGGCCTAGCGAGCGCGCGCCTGGTCCAGCACAGGCGGGCGCCTGCAACGCGCGCGCCTGGTCCAGCGCAGGCGAGCGCTTGTATTGTCAGAATGGTATAGAATTTTCAAGTTCGAAATTTTTTTTGTCTCAAAAAATTATTTTTCCCCGATTATTAAAACTTTGATCCAATCAAAAATCAATAATCGAAATAATTCAGAATCCACCATAATTTTTATTGCGATTGAATCGTGCGATTAAAGTTGTAAAACAGTAAACCACATAAAATCACAAAACACATAAGCATCATATATTCCAATATTCATATCATGCAAGGCACATAAACAATTTATATACACATAACATGATCCAAGTATTGAATTAATCAACATGAACGGGGCTCTTATACCACTGTTGGGTTTCCAAGTAACATGCGCAGCGGAATATAGCAATTAAAATTTTAAGAAAACCAAACTCATGGATCCGTTCATATGATTAAATCAAATACAACAACATGAATATATGATAAAACTAACCCTTGATGGCTATCAAAATTTTCTCTTGGTCTTTGGTGGAGATTTGAAAACTTGATCACGATCACAAAGCTTGAACACGAACTTTGAAGATGATGATTTTCACCCTCTAGCGGTATCCACACCTTGAACGAATATCAAAGGAGCTTCTTTGATCTTGGTTGCTAGACCAAATATTATGAAACACACTTTCACAATATAATAAAGAACTATATGGAATTTATTTGTGAATTATTTTGTTCCTCAATCAAGGATATCTTAGAACAAAATAAATTCTCTCTCAAACTCTTTGAGACTCACAAAAGCACTAGTCAATATGGTCTGGCCGAATTGGGGTTTTTATACACAATTAAGACCTATTCCAAATAGGTAACTTGTGCCAAAAACCTTTCCTAATCGAATTAGGAATTTTCCTGTCGGCAGCACCAGGCGCCCGTGTCGCGACCCCGAACCCCGCGGCCCGAGATCGCGAGCTGGACGTCGACTTAGAACCAAAACTTTGAAATACCGAAGTTAAAAATTTCGTTTAATACCAAAAGGTGATAACACAAGGTTTTACAAATCCAAGTTTAAATCAACAAAGTACATCTAGCATAAGCTCCACAGCTTATACCCAAAAGAATAAAATATACAATTCTTAATGACGTCAATAATGGTAAAACTATCCCCAAAAGGTTATACATTTAAATAATGTAAACCGATCCAACAACCTGCCCAAAATCTCAATCCTCTCGACGTCCTCCTCGATCCGCGAATCCTAATCCTTTTCCTCCTGGGGGGGGGGTTAAGGAAAACAATTTGAAACAAGAAACGGGGTGAGAATAAATCTCAGTAAGTTACTAATGCAACTACATGCCATGCTATGCAATAACCAATAGCAATTAACATATGACAGATAGCAGCGGAATAATAAGTGACATGCTGTCAAACAGTAACATCCAATAATCAATCATATAAATAAACATATAGCAACAAATGAGAGGCTCCCTATCGCCAACCGTCCCATACCGGTTGGAAATAACGACCAGCTCATCATGCAACACATAAAGCTGAAATAAACACTCATAAGTGGATACATAGCCAAGGTTTTCCAAACCGGAACATCCAAATAAAGGATCGCTGCGCAGCTTCAATAATCAACAAATCATCATCTTCATAATAGCATGAAAGCCGAAGAGAAAACCCCGGTACCGGAACCAATAACCATAAAAGTGTCACAAAGGACAAGGACCATGACACAAAGTCATGCCCGTTAGCTAGATACATTCACAAAGGAACGCTAACTTATCCTTTCCAAGGCCAATCTGGAAAAGGGGTATAGTAAGGGCAAAACAATGGTCAACATTATAATGGACTTGGCTTTGCCATTATAATCCTTCCCATCGCCCGATGCAACAAATATGCCAGCTGGGCTTCCAAATAAATGCTAAGTAATAATAATTTAGCATGAATGAACAACTTAAGGTTCCAAAGTAGGGAACCACACCAATTAATCACCATAAAGATGCAAACGATTACTCATGAAGAGTTCAACAACAACGAACACAAGAAGTTTCTCATAAAAGAGCACAACAACGATAAACGGAATTTCTCATAAAGAGCACAACAACAATGGTTATTAGAATACCGATAATTCCATAAGAGGAACCATACCAAATACATTCCAAAGATGATACTCACAAGTTACACATAAAGAACACAACCCAAACGGTCACTCACAAATAGTACCACGACTATAACCTAAAATTATCCCAAACGAATCCAAAATGTTACACTTATTAGAACATGATCACAACCGGACTAAACCCTACACTTTGGTGTTCAGTAACAACCCTCTAGGTACTATAGGACATCGCCTATACCCAGACCAAATCTTACTCGAAAATCCATTCGATTGAAACAACCACAAATACATCATAAGATGCCCAAACAATACTTGATCAAATTATATAACACTATTGTTCACAAAGGAACCAATTTTAATTACTAAAGTGTTCCACGGTGTTATCTTGAGTTAATTAGAAGAAATAAACTTAAACTAGATAAGCCTTAAGTCTTAAACCAAGAAAAAGGGAGAATTCTGAACCAGGGGGCGGGCGGGCGCCTGGGCAAAGGCAGGCGGGCGCCTGAATGACCAGAAGGTCTGGCCATTGGAAACGGGTATGTAGGCGGGCGCCTGGTCTACGGGTGGGAGGGATTTCTGCAGCTGGGTTCTTCATTTCCAAACCAAAAACAACCCAAACTTTTACCATACTAAAAATCCACTAGAATCAAGACTTCCCTCAAGCTTACTAAGGTACCCAAACAACATTTAACCAAAGGGAACCTTAACAACACCATTTATCAACCCAAAACCAAGAAGCAAAACCACATTCATCAATTCACCATTTTTAACCAAAAACTCAAATAAATTCCAAATAAATTCTAAACTCAACCAAACTTCAAATATAACACATTAAGCATTATCTAAACATGATATGAACATTTTAGCATCAAAATGGGGGAAAAGTAACTTACCCGGATTTTCTCAAAGTTGATGGATTTCAATTATTTTTGACTCTGCGCGATCCTATCGACGATCTAAACAAGATTCAAGTTTTAAGAAATGAGAGATTATGAGAGGAAGATGAAGAAAAAGAAGAGAGAAGGAGGAGAAAGAAAACTTACCCAAATCTTAGAGAGAGGGAGAGAGATGGCTGGAAGATGGAGTGGGGGTGGAGTGTGTGAGGGAGAAGGAGGTGTAGGGAGAGGGTAGGAGTAATTTAAAAACTTACACAAAGACCCCCTCCTCAAAACTACCCAACTCAATACTCCCCACTAACAACTAAGACCCAACAATACCACACTAGCCCAACTAACTCGAATAAAATGCTAGGCATAAATATTATAACACATAAATTGTACACATAATTATTTAAATAAATAATAATTTAAATAAATAAATAAGCAAATAAATAAATAATAACTATTTATTACTAATAAAATAGAGCCTAGATTTCGGGTCGTGACAGCCCGCCTGCAAAGGACCAGGCGCCCGCTTGAATTTGAACAGAAAGTCCAGGTCTTCCAGACTTCATTCAGGCGCCCGCCTGGTCCAACCCAAGCGCCCGCTTGGTTGACCAGGAGGCCTAGAATATTTCCAGAAATTCCTTGGAGGTCCTCCGACCCTAAATGCCAATATAGTTCTCTTATTTAAGATTCGTTCTATTGTGTGTGACCCTCTAGGATTATACTAAGTTGGCAATGGGATCAAACATGATCCCATAAGATATGATTAGGTTCTAGCAAACCGTCATACCTACCCAAATAGTATAACTAGATACAAGTTCGCATTCCTTTAGAATATGTCATAATCCCTTTGTCCACGATGTCATTGAACAAAAGTCATGGTCAAACAGTCAACTTGTCTTGTTCAATACTTTCTCGATTCCGAATATGTTGATAATTCAAATGCTATTGATCCAATCAATCCATTTGAGTCCGGCTGAACATTTCATCAACATCATTCCTTCGAGGGGCCCAAGCATGACATCTCTCCGTGGAGGGACAAATCTATTTAGCTTATTATTCTTCCCAACGGGAATCCGATTATGCCAATCATACGGTTTATAACTACCGTGTTAAGGTAGCGTTTGAATATGTCAAACACAATGTTCATCAAGTGGAAGACTATAATAACTTCATGTCTAAGGATTCAAATGACATAACTAATATGAGATATATGTACGACATAGACCATGACATAAATCTCATACAGCGGGTCATGTCCCAGTACCTTGTTCCAAACAAGTACCCATAAATCTAACATGATTATCCCATGATCATTTAGCCTTTATACTAGTGCTTAACAAGTACTAGGGACGGGGATTATTATAAGTAAACATGAACAACAATAATAATCAAAGCATCTCTTTTATTGATATGAAATAAATGATAACAATTACAACGTTTATTAAACGTGCCTAGGGCACCACTACCAACACAAATTCCACGTCAAAGCTACGAGGTTTCAACTTCAAGAACCTTGTAAGTCGATTAGGATAATTCCAGTCCATATTATCAGCCAGCTCTTCTTGAGGACTTACAGATCTCAGCTGATTACTACCACTTGTACCTTTAGAACTCATTGTACCTATAGGTAAACACTCGGCGTTAATAACACCCCAAGACTAACCCATACCTATGCTATAGACCCTATCCAGACTTAGAGCAAACCAAGGTAGCTAAACAGGGTAGCTAAACCAGGGTAGCTCTGATACCAACCTGACACGCCCCCAGGTCCCGGGATCCCCTAATAGAACCTCGAACCTGGATGCGCGTGACTAACAAGAATCAAGAAACTAAAAAGAAACTGGATGACATCTGCTTATAACAAACTGACATGATATATATACTATAGAGTAAGGAGCTAAACTAGCTCACAACACGAGTTCTAGATAAGAAAATTAAAACTAAACATGATTATACACAGCGGAAACATGCCTAGCACATATGCTGGCATTACAAGATGTCTAGAGACAACAAGTACTATACAAAACTGTCTACCCCAAAAATAAGGAGTTACATAACCCATAATACATCGTCCTCACCAAAATGTAAAAGGACCATGATCCCCAAAAGAATAAGCACCTGCGTAGTAAGCTCCCAGCTATGTCGAGCCTCACTGCGCACAATCACTAGCCTTCCTTTGATCTAAGGAAAACAATTAAACAAGGAACGGGGTGAGATAAATCTAAGTAAGCTATTAGATGCAACTACATGACATGTTATCATGCAATTCAAGTAGATACTCAAGTAATCATGTATCAAGTATCATCACATAACAAGTATATGAGAGGCTAAGCCAACTCATCAAGTAGCACATAAGGCTAAGCTAGCACGTTACAAAGGATATTGCTTCCTTCCTTATCCCTCCCAAGAATACCATTGTTGTCGTAGCTTGTATTACTTTTGACAATCACGATCAATATCAAGAAACTGCTTATGCAGTGTATATAAGAAGACCCGGTAACCAGTGACATTCCCAAGATCAAGATTCACGAGGTGTTCACGAGTTTAGCATTCACTTTTATCAGGCGTATTGCTCTAACAAAGGAAGCTATGCCCTTACTATGGCCTGTAGTAAGGGGTCAAGCACAGATACATAGATCCCCGATTATCACTTTGGCCCCAGCCTCATGACAAGCGTGAACCTATATACCTCCGAACAAGCAAGGACTAGCTGGACTCACACAAGAATGCACAAGTAGGTATTTACTTGAACTACGAGAGTAGAACTAATCCGAAAGTAGTGTACTAGCTCACCAAGAAACATGCTTCAAGTAATCAAGAAGTCACATGATTATCAAGTAGCTATATGCAGTGTTTGCACATACACATCAAGAACATTTCTCATACACATTAGTGCTTATTCATAGAACTTTCTAGTTAATTACCATACACATGTATTGGAGTCAAGTCATGTACAAGATTTTATTATCTTATATTCAAGTCTTAATCCAATTCTTTGGATGTTCAAGTCATGTACAAGATTTTATTGTCTTATACTTCAAGTTATAATTCCAATCTTTGGACATTCAAGCATGTATAAGAGTTATACATTTTACTCTTACAAGTTCTTGATCCTATTCTTAGGATGTTCAAGTCCAAGGCTTTGTTCTAATGCCCCTAAGGTACACAAACATTGGTATCAAGACACATTTAACACATTAGTGGTTGGTCATAGCACTTTCAATACAATTAAAAGAGTTCTTACTCTTAGGCTCAAGTTCTCATTTTAATTCTATAAGTACTCATGTTCAAGACCAAGTTCTAATGCCCCAAAAGGTACATATACACTTGCTAGGACATCTTATACTAAGGCTCTATGCCTTAGGAGGGGTAAGGTTTCATTTCAATTGAATTTAAACCACTTTTGTAAAAACAGGGGACCGGACGGGCGCTCACTCTTATACCCGGTCGGGCTCTGACTCTTACCCGGTCGGGCTCTTACTCTACACAGGCGAGCGCCTGCTTCTACCCGGGCGGGCGGTTGGTCTCTTTTCCAGCAAATTGCAAATTTCTTCCCAGGCTAAGAATTCTCCGTCCCAAGCGTAGGAGTAACTTTCTACTAATAAACTAACAACAAGGAAATTCCCAAGAGTGCATAACAAGTTCAAAACTATTACTTTCAATTTTCTTTCATCATTTTACACAATAGATTTATACTCCCTTTGTCCCAAAATTACAAGTATCACAAAAATCACCCTAAACACGAAATTGACAAGCACAAGTATCAGGAATAACATATATGCATGTTATTACAAGCAAGGGGGAGCTAATAACTTACCTAGTCCGAAATCAAGTTCAACCAAACTTATTTTTGTAAGGCAGGAAACGCTCTATTCAACGCCACGAATATTTATACGGATTCGGAATTGAGAACAGAGGGTTAATTAAACTCGAGGAGTCGAGAATAGGGTAAAACTCTAACCCTAACTTTCTTTACAGAGAAAGAACGAGAAGAAATTCAAGGAAAATGAATCAGAGAAGGAAGACAAACAAAGTTATACTTCAACTTTTTAGAAATGACAACTAGGCCCCTCAAGTTTCACTTTTAACAAAAAGGCCCCTAAAGTCATATTTTCACAAATGACCCAAAAGTTAAAATTAGACATTTAACCAGCTTAATATTCTAAAGCAGTTAAGAAATTAACCTAAGTAAAACTAGCACATAACATGCAAGTTCAAGAATTTAACAAACAAGTTAAATATTTAACAAGAATAAGGATGAGCGTTACAATATCCACAATTGAGGTCGTTTATAACCTTTATTTTGGGAATTCATAGGATTGAAGGGAAATTGCTAGACAAAAACCGGCATGAAGTCTGGGACGTGTCATTTACTCGAGGCTTCGAAAGGGAAGGCTAGGCTTACACCTATTTCAACGACAAGTAGGCGTGCTTTGGGGCATGAATGTTAACCGCATACCCTATCGGGAAGTCGATGAGCTCCCTTATGTCCTTGGCTAACACTCCCTATGTGTGTGAGGTATCTATACTTTTGAAAATGAATTTTTTGAAAGCAAGAAAGAAAAAAGAATTTTTTTTTTTTCATTTTTTCCAATTTTTTTTTGTTTTTATGTAAAGGGGAATATTCACCATGCATATATATACATACAAGAGGTAAAAGAAATGTCCCTACAAAAAAGATGTTAGGCATAAATATATACAAACAAGGCAAAGCATATAAATCATGGCATGCACAAAAATTAGAGTCTAGCCCACTTAAAATATATGTCCCCAGCAGAGTCGCCACTGTGAGAGCCGCGCTCAAAAGCTGCGCACCGAAATGATTGCTCGCGAAAGTGATTCGGGCGCCACGCCTCGTGCCAATGCGCTTTTGGAACTGCGCTCGGTTTCACACAATGGTTTCCTCTCAATGTTTTAAACATTGCAAGAGTCGCCACCTCACTTTATTTTAGGAAAAAGGAAGACAAAATCTTAATTTTGAGAAAGTGGGTTCGGGGGCTAAGTTACGAGAAGAGAAGAGGTTAGGCACTCTCCTCGCCCATGATGGTCTCTAGCATGAATTCCTCTTATGTTCATTTTATGCCTTGTTTTTATGCCTTAACAAAAATGGTGAGTTTATATACAAAGGAGTCTTCCTATTCTAGGTATGTTTGCTTAAACTCACAAATGAGAGTCGGTTTGAGTGGACTCTCACTTGGTTTTGAAAATGGGTTTGAGCATTCATATCAAGTAAAGGAAATCATAAAGGGGTTGGTGATTATTATTTACAATGATGAACAAATGGGAAAAAAATCCCATGAAAAAGAATAAATGTCCAGATTCAAGTTTATGTCCAGTTTATGGACAGTTGTCCATTCTCTTTGATCTACCTCTCTCAAAACTCAAGCAATCTGGAAAACAAGGGTGAGTATTTCTTTTTAATATGTTAAAAATCAAACTTGATTTTTGTGTTGATTTTAGGAGCATTTTATGATGTCGAAACAGGTTGTGCAAGATGAACTCATAAGCAGTCAGGATAGGAAATATGGTGTCAGAACAGGAAACACATCAATCTGAGAGCAAAGAGTTGAAACAAAAAATAGAAAGAGCTACATACTCGTGGTAAAAAATGATATTTACATACTCATTTTCCTTTATCTGTGTAGAACAAAAACTATTTTATGGACAAATGCTAAGAAACACGTTTTATATGGGAAATGGAGGTGACAAGACATAGTGGTCAAGACTGAATATCATACTGGACAATTATACTATCATGAAAACAAGCATCAAAACTCAACCAAATGGAGTGCTATCGGCCTGAAACTTTGTTTGTGCATAGATATACATCTTAGTGACACAAAAGGCATGGAAAATCACTCATTTAGTCATGGCTTGATGATGTTTTACACTTGACAAGACAAATATTGAAAGATTTGGGGTTTTTAAGATGGAAACACATAAAGATTTTGGAAAACCTCCCAAATCCACAAACATGGACATACAACAAACATAATTTAGAAAATATGTACAAGATTTAGGAACATATCAAGTCAAAACAACTAAAATATTACATTACAAACATTTGTTTAGCAAGAACATGGCAAGGAACTGTGAATACCCCTTTCCGATGAAGCGACGCATGGGAAGTATCTTGTGATTATTTTTATTTACAAAAGGAATATTCTTAACGACATTAAAATTATTAGAGTCGCCATGCCGTTTTAATTAAAGACAAAACATTGAAAAAAGCATTTTTAGTGGGTTCGGGGGTCAAATTACAACAAGAGAAGAATATTGGACGTTATCACTCCTATTGCCCGAATTGATCGGTCTTTTTATCATGATGCGGTGTATGTAGTGTGTTAGTGATTTAGACCGGATCCGAAGATTGCCTACGTTCCTCTCAATGTGAGAAGCTCAGGTCAGCGTAGTTCGTAGAGAATTAGAATAGGCAGAAAAATCGGGATCATGCATAATGAGGGGGGAATTACCTAAAGATTAGGGTTTAGAAGTAGTTCCTAGATCATCCTCGGGTTGATGAACCCTCGATCATCATCGGCTATAAAATAACATGTAATTATGAAGATCGCAACCCTAAATATAGCATAAATAAGGTTTTAATCTATGAACACGAAGAACATGCGAAGAACATATTATGAACATATGAATGAGCATGCAAAGAATATGAAGAAACTATGAATAAACATGTACGAACATGAATATAAAAGATCTACATTAAAATAATGCAAGAACACGAAGAAAAAGTTAGAAAACTTACCTATGTTGGCAAGAAATACACCTTGGATCTTCTTGAGTTTTGAATGTTTATTAGAGAGCAAAATAGTGTTTAAGAACTCCAAAACTCGGACTTAGAGCTCTCAAAATCGGGTCCCTAAACCAATAGCATGGGATTGGTTTATATAGTAAACTGATGGGAAGATCTGACGGTCAGGATCATCCAGCGCAAGGTTGGCCGCCTGGCCATGGTTGAAGCCGGTGACAATAGTGGCCGCGTGGCCAAGATCAACGCGGAGCAAGGTTGGCCGCGTGGCCAAGGATGCCGGCTGACTTGATTCTTAAGCTAGGGTTTCTGCATGGTTTTAAGGAAACCATTTACTACCTAATTTGATAGATTTTGTCATAAATGAGATATTTTGGGAATCCGGGACAAGTCTTTGCAAGGTTTCTAATTCTTATAAAGTCCTTGTATTTTTGGGAAAGTCCTAATAAACTCATTTTCAGGTCGGGTACTAACAGTAGCCCCTCGGCGACGCTTCTTGCAAGGCAATGTGGGGTCGACGATAAAAGAAGGATCCGTCTGAAACATGAGTTCCAAAACAAATGAAAGGTAAGGGAACGGCTGAACCTTGACAGGCGACCTACGTATCCGCGGTGGAATCAAGCCAAACGTAGTTCAAATCTGATGGAAATTGGGAATGACTGTCCTCTGATGGGGAACAAAGTCTTCTGCTGGGGAAAATGCACCCGCTGGGGATGAGAGATGACCGCGTCGGTTGGGTGGCTAGACCTTTTCAGGTTTCCTACGTATCCTCCGAGGAATCAAGCTGGTCGTAGTTCAGAGATATTGGGGAAAGACGAGCCATCGAACATCTACTTTAGATAATAAACCTACGGATACTATCTTGCATGAAGAACAAACATTCGTAAGCAATGAAGTTATTTGGGAAAATTAAAGACTACGTTGTCTAAATAATCCCAAGATGGAATGGTAAACGAAATCAGGATCGCCAGGGTTCCTGCCGATTGCGCTAAAGTAATAGATGTCGGATCTCTCGCGAACAGAAAACGCCGAGGCTTCTGCCAACCACGATCGATCAAGGATACGTATGTCATAGAGGCGCCGAAGTCTCTACGATCATGCAAGTCCTAATAATAAATGCTGGATCTCTCGCGAACAGAAAACGCCGAGGCTTCTGCCAATCACAATCGATCAAGGATACGTATGTCATAGAGGCGCCGAAGTCTCTACAACCATGCAAATCCTAATAAATGCTGGATCTCTCGCAAACAGAAACGCCGAGGCTTCTGCCAATCACGATTGATCAAGGATACGTATGTCATAGAGGCGCCGAAGTCTCTACAACCATATGAATCCTAATAGATGCTGGATCTCTCGCAAACAGAAACGCCGAGGCTTCTGCCAACCACGATCGATCTAGGATGGTATGTTATAGAGGCGCCAAAGTCTCTACAACCATACGAATCCTAAGCAAATATTCGGTGAACTTTAAAGGGCTTTCCGCACCCAAAGGGAACGAATATCAGTCAAAATTGTGCTAAGGGCATTTAAGATGAATCAAAGGGAAAGGATCAGGGACAAAAGTGGAATTTTATCTAAAGGGACAAGGTTGGCCGCGTGGCCAAACACACTAAATTGCAATAGTGGCCGCGTGGCCAAGACCGCTGAGTGGTCAGATCTCTTTTACGCGGATCGCTAATCTGACGGCTGGGGTTGCAAGGGCAAAAGTGGCCGCGTGGCCAAGGATGCCGACGGGCTGACTCCTTGGTCACATCACCAAACACCTTCCCTCTTCTTCTTCTTTTCTTCTTTCTTCTTCTCCTTTCCTCCATTGTTAACGAGTTAGAGAGAGAAAATTAGGTTTTTAGAGAGAGAAAGTTTGGAGTTTGATAATCTTGGAGACTTCATTTCATATATCTCTTGAAGCTATGGCAGATTGGATTAATGAGGCGTTATTTAGGGATTTCCTGGGCCAAGGTGGGTATATGCTTTCACAACAAGAGAAACAAGGAGAGGGGCACGGTAATGCTCAGGGCGGAGGAAATGTAGGGGCTGACCCATGAGCGGGCTTTGAAGCGGCGTCCTTGATTCCACAGGGCGGTTTGAGACCACGAGCCGCGACTCGGAATTATCGCGATAATCTGCTGCGGTCTACGTTCGACCAAGATTACGATTTTTACATCGACTCTGAGCGTCATTGGTCGATGGGGCTTCCGGAGACGCGAGAGGTAAATTTCTAATTTTCATTCCCCTCCTTCTCGCACATTTGTATGTTTTATGCACATAATATGAAATGCTAGAATAATGGAATGCTAGAATTTAAATTGCTAGAATTGTAAATTGCTAGAATGGTAACATACCTGTGCTGTGTTTACCTGCAGAGGATCAAGGCTCGTGGGTCCACAGTGACTGTGGGCAAACTGTGGGCGTCCCTGCCGGAGGGACCGGGCGGTTTGCGTGCTCGGATCGAGGCTATGGGCTTTGGCCCATTCTTTGATAGTGTCCGCATGGTCGGGGCTACCCTGAAGGTGGCAGCGGTGATAGAGGTATGCCGGGAGTTCTGGTGGGATACCACCCATACCTTCCACTTCAGTTGGGGAGAGATTACCATCACGCCGACGGATTTCGCGGCCATCACAGGGTTGAGGTTTACTGGTACCCCTTTGCCTTTTGATGAGAGCTTGTTGGAGCGACGGGACTATAGACACGCTCTGCTGGGAGTCGACACCGACCTGGGAGGAGGTGTCAAGGGTTATGGAGTGGAGGCCGGGAAGGTGAATCGCTTGGTGGAGGTGGCTATTGAGGCCTTTAGTAGGGGGGAATATGATTTGGATTGCTTGGTCCGGCTGTTCTTATGGTACAACTTTTCAGAGATTTTGTTTCTCAGTGGGGCTACTGTCTGCCGGTACTCACTGCTAGGGGCTCTTGTGGACTTGGACTTAGTCGGTGGGATTTCTTGGGGTGGAGCTGGTTTGGCTGAGATTTACCGGGCTTTGGACCATTGCTCGAGGGCTAGCTCGTCGGCCTTTGACGGGTTCCAGTTCCCCTTTGAGGTACGCTCTTGACTACCCTTCTTTTCATTTGTTGAGATCTTTATTCTATCTTTTGGTCTGAAATGTCTCTCTCATTATATGCACAGGCTTGGGTGTATGAGGTCTTCGGTGTCGCCCCTTTTCAGTTGGTGATGAGTGTTAACAAGGTTGTTCCCATCATGTCGTACTGGTGCAAGGGCAACAGGGCTCCTCCCCGCAGAAACCGGGACAGGAAGACAGTGAATGCTGCTGATCTGAGGAGGGTGTTCGCGATGTCTGAGCCCATCGGGGTTAGATTTTACCCATGGAGCCCGGCCAATGAGGCTTCGGTGGGTCCCTATGTAGTGGATTTGACCGCTTCTAGGGTTCTGCTTGTGGGTCTCACCGGGGAGGCCATGTATCTTGGAGAGAGGGTGGTTCGTTAGCACAGGGCTGGTGCGTTACCGTGGGCTCCTTATGACCCTCCTCGGGATATGCTCTGTCCCGCGAGATTGGTGACTTTCTTGGCTCCCACTCCGGCAGAGCATTACAGAGGGAGTGACGACTACGCCGGCTATGTGCGAACTCGGTTGATCAGTCCTCAGGTTCGGGCTAGGATGCTATCAGGAGAGGGATCGAGCTTGGCCCGGTATGTTGGTCAGAGTCGGCCTTTGGTTGACATGCCCCTTCGCTCGAGTAGCGTGAGAGTGATGAGGGGCGGCCGGGAAGTGGAGCTTAGCTTGGACCCGACTGATGCAGATCTTGTTGAGGAGACATTCCTTCCTCCGCCCAAAGCTGGGGTACGGCTTTGTGCTTTATATCAGTCATGTTCGCACACACTTATTTCTTTCTGCATTGTAATCATTGCCTTAGTTTTCCCTTTTTGGTGACTCGGGAGGCATATATCCGTTCAGCCCCGGTGGGAGAACGTGTTGATGCGCTTACTGAGGGAGGCGTACCATTCATGTACTTGTCAGAGGGACGACGTTGCATCACCCCAGCATCGCGAGCGGTCTCCGAACGGTGCGGGCTCTTCTCACACTGGTGGTCGAGCGGTCCGGGGACGGAGTTCGGGTGCCGGTAGCTCTCGGGCTTTAGCGCGGCGTGGAGACACCACGGAGGAGGATTTTGACTAGGCAGGGCCCATCTTTCCATCTTTATGTATATTATGTTCTAAAATGCAATTTTATTGTGGGAGCCTACTTGTGCAAACTAGTTATTTTACAAATGTTCCTAATTTTATACAATGCATGAGCCACGGGACGGGGCAGGTACGTAGTTGCATGGATCCGTCACGGAGTGGGAAGAAACAAACTGGATTTCTGCATGGAGCAATGTTGGCCGCATGGCCCCAGAACAATGTTGGCCGCCTGGCCATGGCAAGATCCGGAGCAATGTTGGCCGCGTGGCCTAGGACAAAGTTGGCCGCCTGGCCAAGGACAATATCGGCCGCGGGGCCAAGGGCATATGTGGCCGCGTGGCCAAATCATGCGCCGCCTTCGGTTTTCCTTTTCCTGGCAAGAATCGGGAGTTGTGTAGTATTTAATGAACCCTTTGCAGCCATAAAAACGTACCAGCAACCTTTTGAGCAGTTTTTTGAGTTCTTTTTAGCCAATTTTCTTGCTCTTTGCCATGGATCAAGAGGCTAGGATCACAAGTCTTGAGAAAAAAGTCTTTATAACCTCTTTGGAGAAGTGGGTTGCCAAACTTCCTGGTTCTAGTCATAGGAAACTTGATGAACGGTATGGGATAAAGTGTCTTTGGTCAGTTTTGCACATGAACTCCAATACCAACCTCTTGCAAGCCTGTGGGAGATTTTGGAATGATACCCTCCATGTCTTCAACTTTTCATTCAACGAGATAACACCCACTTATGAGGACATCGCGGCATTATGTGGCTACGAAGGGAAGGGTAAAGTTGCCTTGCCTTTTGACTTCGTTTGCTTGAGGGACAAGTTGATGACCTTTGACGTGCCCGCAGATGACTTTGATAGGTATGCTAGGGGCGGTTATGTCGACCTTTCTTGGATGCCACAACACTTTATACACATGGATGTGACCTCTGACCGTTCCTTGGACCATCTTGTGCTATGTCTGTTTGCCTCTATTCTTTTCCCTTCCGAGGTTGGATTTGCTAGTGAGGGGTGTTTGGGCATGGTGAATTCGGCTCGTTTAGGTTATGACATTGTACCGGCCATTCTTGGGGAGATGCTCTGTGGGATTCCCCATCTTGCAGCTTATGGTGGGATGCCTTGTGGTAGTGATAGGCTTTTGACCATGTGGTTGCAAGAGAGGCTTCGAGTGAATAAACCGGCGGCTTCTCTGAAGGTGGCCCCATAGATGCACCGCATTAGAGGCATGGCGGAGCGGTTTGAGGGCATGACTCTCAAAGGTTGGGAAAAGTATTTGGCGGAAATGGTGACTAACGACATTCAGTGGGTGGTGCCCCATTGGCACATTCACTCTGTGAGGGAGAAACAAGTGGGACTTCACATGATCAAAGTTCCAACCCTTTCTGGGACTACCTTTTACTATCCCTCTAGAGTGCTTCGTCAGTATGGTTTGGTGCAGACCATCCCGGAGGGTTGGGACGAGGAGAGAGATGATTTTCCTTTTGGGGTACTTCAGTTGGATGATAGTGCCTCAATCCTTCTTTCTCAGATGTGGGGCGAGGCCGACTTTAGTCGTAGGACCTTCCTCACACGTTCTAGCAACACCTTCCTGCCACGCGAGTATTTGGATTGGTACATGGGGAGACTTGGGCATGCGGAGCAGACTCTAGAGACCCTAAGGGGCACTATTTTGGGATCCTGTGCTCCAAGTTTTTCATTGAGAATTAAGGAGGCTGAGGCTTATGAGAGGAAGATGAGTAAGAGCGTGGCTAACGGAGGCGGAGAAGAAGTGGGGGCGTCAAAGAAGAGGAAGGGCGAAGAGGCTCCTAATGGCAAGGCTAAAGGTGTTAGCGAGTTCGAAAGAAGATTTTGTGAGAATCCTAGCTAGAAGAAAGTTCGCCGTGGGCAAAGCAAGAAGAAAGAGACCGAGGGCACAAATGGCACTAAGGAGTAATCCTGAGCGTCTCTCCATGGTCGTTGCAGACACATTAGTTTAATTTAGTTTACTTTTGTTTTAGTTTCAATTTCAGAAAAGGTTATTCATTCAAAAAGTATGTCAAGCTTAGACTCATCAAATAAGTGTTAACATGCGATGACTATGGAAATAAAAGTTTTTGCTTTCAGAAAAATACAACTTCTATCTTTATTGCTTAACAAGATTTGGATGTTTATTTGTTTTTTAGACCGCACCTTTTGAAAGGCTGCCTACGTTCCCCTTTTACAAATAGGACTAAGGGGCTCAGGTCACCGTAGTTCACTCTAGTCGGACTAGAATAATTTTAGAAAAAGGGAAGATAGAAGAGGGAATGCTCTAATTTTTGCCTAGACCGCCCTTGCGGGTTTTCAGTCTAGCGAGCTTTGTACGCACCCTTATTTTGCATAGACCACCCTTTACGGATTTTCAGTCTACTGGGCTTCTTTTTGCGTAGTAGACATTTTTTTTTTTTTTGAGAGGGGGTTGTGCTAGTCGTTGTAGCGTCTGAGCTTGCTGAGGTTGACTAGTTCCTTGAACGGGTTGCCATCCAAATCTGCCATTCTGACCGCTCCTCCGGAGAAGATCTTCTGTACCACAAACGGCCCTACCCAAGTGGGGGCCCATTTCCCGAGGGGGTTGAATTTATTGGGCAAGCGCGCTTTGAGCACCAAGTCTCCTTCCTTTATGTCAACAGGCTTGACCTTTTTATTGAAGGCTTTTGTCGTTCTCCTTTGATAGGCCCGGATGTGTTCCATGGCCTTCAATCTGCGTTCGTCGAGCGTTGCCAACTGATCATAGCGACTACGAAGCCATTCTACCTCATTCACTTGGTTCTCGAGCAAGATCCTCAAAGATGGCACCTCCAACTCAATAGGGAGCACTGCCTCCATGCCGTATGTCAAAGCGTAAGGGGTCTCTCCAGTAGCGGTGCGGACTGACGTTCTGTACCCCCAAAGTGCTAATGGTAACTTCTCGGGCCAATCCCGTCCTTGCGAAGCCATCTTGCGAATTATCTGCTCTATCGTCTTGTTGGCCGCCTCAACCGCGCCGTTAGTCTGTGGATAGTATGGGGAAGATTTCTTTCGTTCGATCTTGAATTCTACAAGCAAGCGAGCACACTCGGCTTCGAAATGACTGCCATTATCTGATATAATGAGGTTAGGAACCCCATACCGACACATAATGTTCTCTTTGATAAACTGTGCTACCTTCTTGGAATTCAGCACCTTATAAGACTGAGCTTCGACCCACTTTGTGAAGTAGTGGACCGCGACGAGGACGAATTCATGACCATTACTACCGGCCGGCGAGATCTTCCCAATAATGTCTACACCCCACGTGGCGAATGGCCAAGGCGTGGTGGAACTATACAATTCGTGTGGGGGGATGTGGTTGAGGTTGGAGCATACTTGGCACTTGTGACACCGTCGAACCCATTGAATACAGTCTGTCTCCATGGTAATCCAATAATAGCCCAGCCGAGTGATCTTCTGTCTAAGCATCCTTGCATTCATGTGGGGTCCGCACAACCCGTTGTGTACTTCTTCCATTATTGCTTCAGCTTTCTTGTTGTCGATACATAAGAGCAACAGACCGTCGTAATGCCTCTTGTATAAAGTATCGTCTAACAGCACAAACTGCCCCGCCAATCTTTTGAGTGCTTGCAGACTCTTGGCCTTCACATCTCCGTCAAAGGACATCTCTCCGTGCTTAAGGAACTTGTAGATTTGGGCGTACCATTGATCTCCGTTTACCTCTGCATCGATCTGGATTTCACAGCAATAGGCGGGGTTCTCCCCTTCGTCCAACCCTGAATGGTTTCACGGACCTTCCTACTGGAATTTCAACTAAGGAGGCCAATGTAGCTAGAGCATCCGCGAACCTATTTCTGTCTCGCGGCAGGAAATGGAGGGTAACTTGTTTGAACTGTGCTATCAACTCATCCATGTAACCTTGGTACCGCTGCAGGCAAGGATCAATAGTTTTCCATTTCTTCGCCGTTTGGTTAATAATCAAAGCAGAGTTTCCATACACTTCTAACTCTTTCACGTTGCGTTCTAGGGCAGCCTCCAATCCCCGATTATCACTTTAGCCCCAGCCTCATGACAAGCGTGAACCTATATACCTCCGAACAAGCAAGGACCAGCTGGACTCACACAAGAATGCACAGGTAGGTATTTACTTGAACTACGAGAGTAGAACTAATCCAAAAGTAGTGGACTAGCTCACCAAGAAACATGCTTCAAGTAATCAAGAAGTCACATGATTATCAAGTAGCTATATGCAATGTTTGCACATACACATCAAGAACATTTCTCATACACGTTAGTGCTTGTTCATAGCACTTTCTAGTTCATTACCATACACATATATTGGTGTCAAGTCATGTACAAGATTTTATTATCTTATATTCAAGTCTTAATCCAATTCTTTGGATGTTCAAGTCATGTACAAGATTTTATTGTCTTATACTTCAAGTTATAATTACAATCATTGGACATTCAAGCATGTATAAGAGTTATACATTTTACTCTACCAAGTTCTTGATCCTATTCTTTAGATGTTTAAGTCCAAGGCTTTGTTCTAATGCCCCTAAGGTGCACAAACATTGGTATCAAGGCACATTTAACACATTAGTGCTTGTTCATAGCACTTTCAAGACAATTAAAAGAGTTCTTACTCTTAGGCTCAAGTTCTCATTTTAATTATATGAGTACTCATGTTCAAGACCAAGTTCTAATGCCCCAAAAGGTATATATACACTTGCTAGGACATCTTATACTAAGGCTCTATGCCTTAGGAGGGGTAAGGTTTCATTTCAATTGAATTTAAATCACTTTTGTAAAACCAGGGGGACCGGGCGGGCGCTCGGTCTTAACCGGGCGGGCGCTCACTCTTATACCTGGTCGGGTTCTGACTCATACCCGGTCGGGCTCTTACTCTACCCAGGCGAGTGCCTGCTTCTACCCGGGCGGGCGCTTGGTCTCTTTTCCAGCAAATTGCAAATTTCTTCCGAGGCTAAGAATTCCCCGTCCCAAGCGTAGGAGTAACTTTCTACTAATAAACTAACAACAAGGTAATTCTCAAGAGTGCATAACAAGTTCAAAACTATTACTTTCAATTTTCTTTCATCATTTTACACAATATATTTATACTCCCTTTGTCCCAAAATTACAAGTATCACAAAAATCACCCCAAACACGAAATTGACAAGCACAAGTATCAAGAATAACATATATGCATGTTATTACAAGCAAGGGAGAGCTAATAACTTACCTAGTCCAAAATCAAGTTCAACCAAACTTATTTCTGTTCGGCAGGAAATGCTCTATTCAACGCCACGATTATTTATACGGGATCAGAATTGAGAACAGAGGGTTAATTAAACTCGAGGAGTCGAGAATAGGGTAAAACTCTAACCCTAACTTTCTTTACAGAGAAAGAACGAGAAGAAATTCAAGGAAAATGAATCAGAGAAGGAAGGCAAACAAAGTTATACTTCAACTTTATAGAAATGACAACTAGGTCCCATAAGTTTCACTTTTAACAAAAAAGGACCCTAAGGTCATATTTTCACAAATGACCCAAAAGTCAAAACTAGACATTTAACCACCTTAATATTCTAAAGCAGTTAAGAAATTAACCCAAGTAAAACTAGCACATAATATGCAAGTTCAAGAATTTAACAAGCAAGTTAAATATTTAACAAGAATAAGGATGGGCGTTGCATCCTCCCCACCTTAAAGAAATTTCGCCCACGAATTTTACTTACCAAGACTTGCTCTTTCCAGTAGCCTCTTCTATTTATCTCGCATCTCTTTCTCGGTTTCCCAAGTAGCCTCTTCTATTTCATGATTTCTCCAAAGGACTTTCACAATAGGAATCCTTTTGGTGCGCAAGACTTGCTCTTTCCAGTCAAGAATTTCAACAGGTTGTTCCTCATAAGACAAATCAGGCTGAAATGGAATAGCCTCATACTCAAGAACATGTGACTCATCCGCCATATACTTATGAAGCATGGACACGTGAAACAAATCATAAATCCCAGACAAGGATGGTGGCAATGCCACTCTATAAGTCAATTTCCCAACTCTTTCAAGAATTTCAAATGACCCGATATAACGAGGAGTCAATTTTCCTTTCTTCCCAAATCTCTTTATACCTCTACGAGGAGAGACTTTCAAGAATACAAAATCACCTACCTGGAATTCAAGATCCATTCTTCGATGATCTGCATGTTGGGTTTCGGAGTAACATGCGCAGCGGAAAATAGCATATAAAATTTTATGAAACCCAAAGCCCATAGATCCATTGTGGTGATTAAATCAAATACTTGCAATATGAATACTAGAAAACTAACCCTTGATGACTTTGAATTTGGTCTTTGATCTTGGTGGAGAAATTGAAGCTTTAATCACGAACAAGTAAGAACACGAACTTTGAAGATGATGAGCTTCACCCTCTAGCAGTATCCACACCTTCAACGAATATCAAGAACACTTGATCTTGGTTGCTAGACCAATATTCTGAAACACGTTTTCACAATTAATATGAACTATATGGAATATTAGTTTGTGTCTTATTTTGTTCTTCAATCTAGGATATCTTAGAACAAAATAAAACTCTCTGAAACTCTTTGGAGACTTGCACAAAAGCTATGATCTGTTCTGGCCCGAATTTGGCTATTTATATACAAGTTAGACCTATTCCAAATAGGAAACTTGTGTCAAAACCCGTCCAAAATCCTTTTCCTAATTAAATCAGGAAGTCTGTCCCGACATACTGTGCGGCCGCCCAAAACCAGGTGTGTGGCCGCCCAGCCTGGTCTGTGCGGTCGCACACCAGGATTAGAGGGCCTTAATTTTCCAATATAGTCCATTAAGGATTCGTTCTATTGTGTGTGACCCTCTAGGATTATACTAAGTTGGCAATGGGTTCAAACATGAATCCATAAGATATGATTAGGTTCTAGCAAACCGTCATACCTACCCAAATAGTATAACTAGATACAAGTTCGCATTCCTTTAGAATATGTCACAATCCCTTTGTCCACGATCTCATTGAACACAAGTCATGGTCAAACGGTCAACTTGTTTTTGTTCAATACTTTCTCGATTCTGAATATGTTGATAATCCAAATGACATTAATCTAATCACTTCATTTGAGTCCGGCCGAACATTTTCATCAACATCATTCCTACGAGAGGCCTAAGCTTGAGATCTCTCCGAAGAGGGACAAATCCATTTAGCTTATTATTCTTCCCTACGTGAATCCGATTATGCCAATCATACACTTTATAACTACCCGGTTAAAAGTAGCGTTTGAATATGTCAAACATAATGTTCATCAAGTGGAAGACTATAATAACTTCATGTCTAAGGATTCGAATGACATAACTAATATGAGATATATGTACGACATAGACCATGACATAAATCTCATACAGCGGGTCATGTCCAGTACCTTGTTCCAAACAAGTACCCATAAATCTAACATGATCATCCCATGATCATTTAGCCTTTATACTAGTGCCTAACAAGTACTAGGGACGGAGATTATTATAAGTAAACATGAACAACAATAATAATCAAAACATCTCTTTATTGATATGAAATAAATGATAACAATTACAACATTTATTAAACGTGCCTAGGGCACCACTACCAACAATCTCCCACTTGCCCTAGGCCCAATCTCCCATGTATCTAATACCCATGGACCTAACATGACCTTCATGTTTAGCTTGTGGAAGTCCCTTTGTTAGCGGGTCCGCGACATTATCATCAGTAGGTACTTTGCATATATTCACGTCACCTCTGTCAATGATTTCTCGAATGACATGGTAACGCCTAAGTATGTGTTTGGATTTTTGATGTGCCCTTGGTTCCTTTTCTTTAGCAATAGCACCATTATTATCACAATAAAGGTCTATTGGATTAGCAATACTAGGAACCACTTCAAGTTCAGTGATGAACTTCTTAATCCAAACAGCTTCCTTTGCAGCATCCGATGCAGTAATATACTCAGCTTCCGTTGTAGAATCAGCGGTTGTACTCTGCTTGGAACTCTTCCAGCTTACAGCTCCACAATTTAACATAAACACAAAACCCGATTGCAATCGACTGTCATCTCTGTCGGTTTGGAAGCTTGCATCTGTGTAAGCATTTACAATGAGATCATCTTCCATTCCTCCATAGACCAAAAATGAGTCTTTAGTCCTTCTCAAGTACTTAAGAATCGCTTTTACAGCCACCCAGTGATTTTCACCGGGGTCGGATTGGTATCTGCTTGTCATGCTCAAAGCATAAGATACATCCGGCCTAGTACAAATCATCGCATACATGATGGACCCAATTTCCGAAGCATATGGAACATCATTCATTTTCTCACGCTCATCTTTTGTCTTAGGACATTGAGTCTTGCTTAGAGAAGCTCCATGTAACACAGGCAAGGTATCTCTTTTAGAATTTTCCATACGGAATCTTCTAACAACCTTATCAATGTATGTACTTTGGCTTAAACCAAGTAGCTTCCTTGATTTATCTCTATAGATTTTAATGCCAAGTATATATGCGGCTTCACCCGTATCTTTTATTGCGAAACACTTTCCCAACCAAGTCTTTACAGACTGAAGTGTAGGAATGTCGTTTCCAATGAGTAATATGTCATCCACATATAAAATAAGGAATAGCACTATGCTCCCACTAATATTCTTGTATACACAAGGCTCATCTTCGTTCTTGATGAAACTAAACTCTTTGACAGATTCATCAAAACGGAGATTCCAACTCCTAGAAGCTTGCTTCAATCCATAAATGGATTTCTGCAATTTGCATACCTTAGAATTCTGTTCAAAACCTTCTGGTTGTGTCATATACACATCCTCTTGTAGTTTTCCATTTAGGAAAGCGGTTTTGACGTCCATTTGACATATTTCACTGTCATGATATGCGGCAATGGCAAGAAAAATTCTTATAGATTTGATCAGTGCTACGGGTGAAAAGGTTTCATCATAGTCAATACCATGAACTTGCCTATAACCCTTTGCTACAAGTCTAGCTTTGTAAGTATGCACCTTCCCATCCATGTCAGTCTTCTTCTTGAAGACCCATTTGCATCATATGGTTTTTACACCTTCAGGTGCATCAATCAAATTCCAAACTTGATTGTCTTGCATGGATTGCAATTCGGATTCCATGGCTCCAAGCCACTTGTCCGAATCAGGAGAAGACATCGCCTCTTGATAAGTTGTCGGTTCATCATTCTCAATGATTTCCACCTCATTACTATCCGTTACGAGAAATCTATATCTCTCGGGCTCGGATCGTAACCTACCAGATCTGCGAGTTACTTGTGTATTTTGAACAGGTTCCACAACTCCTTGTGATTCGTGTTCTTGTTCCACTTCTGGTTCAATGTTATTTTTTGGGTCTCGAATTTCTTCAAGATTTATTTTACTCCCACTGATTTCGTTGGAGAGAAATTGTTTCTCTAGAAAGACACCAGTTCGGGCAACAAACACTTTGTTGTCCTCTCGGTTGTAAAAGTAATATCCTTTAGATTCCTTAGGATATCCCACGAAAATACATTTATCAGATTTGTGTGCTAGTTTGTCGGAGACAAGTCTTTTGAAAAAAGCTTCGCAACCCCAAATCCTCATGAAAGACAAACAAGGTTTGTTTCCGCTCCACATCTCATATGGAGTCTTTGGAACCGATTTAGTTGGAACTTGATTTAGTGTGAAAGCAGCGGTTTCTAGAGCGTAACCCCAAAAGGATATTGGAAGATCAACTTGACTCATCATTGATCGAACCATGTCTAACAATGTCCGATTTCTCCTCTCGGACACACCATTCCATTGTGGTGTTCCAGGTGGAGTCAATTGTGAAACTATTCAACAATTCTTTAGATGATCATCAAATTCATGACTCAAGTATTCTCCACCTCGATCCGATCGAAGTGCTTTAATACTTTTGCCAAGTTGTTTTTCTACTTCATTTTGAAATATCCTAAATATCTCAAATGCTTGTTTCATTAGGTAAACATACCCAAATATACTATAATCATCAGTGAAGGTTATGAAGTATTGAAATCCTTCCCTAGCATTGCTACTTAATGGTCTGCATACATCGGAATGTATCAACCCCAATAAGTCGCTTACCCTTTCACCTAGCTTGGTAAAAGGAGTCTTAGTCATTTTCCCAAGAAGACACGACTCACAAGTATCATATGACCCAAGGTCACATGAACCCAAGAGACCGTCCCCATGGAGTTTTGAGATACGCTTCTCATTAATATGACCAAGACGGCAATGCCACAAATAAGAATGATTTACATCATTAGGTTTAGATTTCTTATTTATATGATAGACATTTTCATTATTTTCATTCTTGACATTCAAGACATAAAGGCCATTAAATGAATTAGCAATACCATAAAGCACATCATTTAAATAAATAGAAAATTTCTTTTTTCTCAATAAGAAACTTAAAACCTTCATTATCCAAACAAGAAATTGAAATAATATTTCTGCTTAAATCAGGTACATAATAGCAATTGTTCAAAACAAATATTAAACCGGAAGGTAAAGTGACTTCATAAGTCCCTACGGCTAATGCAGCAACTCTTGCTCCATTCCCCACGCGTAGGTCTACTTCACCCTCTTTAAGCAGTCTCCTATTCTTTAGTCCCTGCACATTTAAACAAATGTGAGAACCACATCCGGTATCCAATACCCAGGAATCAGTGGTAGAAAGGAGAATATCTATCATATAGATACCTGAAGTCGACGCAGCCTTGCTGCCCTTCTTCTTCTTTTTCTCTTCTATGAAAGCCTTACAATTACGTTTCCAATGACCAATTTCTTTACAATGGAAACAGATTGCATCCTTTTGTGAATCGGGTTTTGCCTCAGAAGCCTTGGCAACCTTTGCCTTGCTTATCTTGGGTTTGATAACTTTTGCCTTACCCTTTCCTTTGGCACCAGCCTTCTTCCCATCATGAACCAAGAGCACATGAGAACCTTTCTCCACAATCTTCATCTCCGCAGTTTTAAGCATCCCATGCAACTCGGAGAGATTCTTATACATTCCATGCATGTTAGAATTCATCACAAACTGATTATAACTTTTAGGCAATGAATTAAGAATGAGATCTGTGGCTAGCTCCAATGGGATTGGATAGCCAAGTTTCTCAAGATGCTCCACATAACCTTTCATTTTAATCATGTGAGGACTCACTTGTTGCCCTTCACTCATTTTGCAAGAAGTGAATGCAACAATTGTCTTGTACCTCTCTTGCCTGGCTTGCTCTTGAAACATGGCTCTTAACTCCACGCCTATCTCATAGGCTTCCAAATGTTCCAAACTTTGTTGGAGTTTTGAGCACATAGTAGCAAGCATGAGACAACTTACATCTCTATAATCATTATGATGGTTCTTGTAATTGTCTCTTTCTGCCCTAGGGGCAGTAGGTTCTGGTTCAGCAGGATGTGGCCCATCGAGAATGTACAACTTATCTTCTTGCCTTAGAACAATTCTTAGGCTACGGATCCAATCCATAAAGTTAGTACCATTCTCTTGGAGCTTATCCTTCTCAAGGATTGATCGCAACGAAACTGATTGAGTGTTTTTAGTCATTATCTACAATTATGCAAAATTTCCAAAATTTAATAAGTACCAATTTTCATTAAAGAATTAAACAATGTATTTTTCAAAAAAAAAATACTCCCACTAAATTATATAACCTTCTTATACATACAATGTATAATATAATTTAAATGGGTTAAGATCCCGCTTTAATTTAATTTTAAGTCTGCTAAGGCGGATTACACAAAATCAAATTAATTAGGTAGACAACTCTTGTCAATCATATCTCATATGACTCTTAGTTCCTTTTATGAGATTCTTTAAGAAATCCTATTTCAAAAAGCATGTTAAATCTCATCTTTGCCTAGGTTCAAAACTGTTTTCACGCCCAATTAAGTCCAACCATTTTAAACGTATAGTTAATGTGCCTCGCTAGGGTGTGCCCACATTATCTATCTTGCTCATACATAAATAAAGTCAATGCATCTCTCTAGGGCGAGTCTACATTAAATTCACCCATGTATTAACAAGTGTTTTAATCATGGCATGGCAATAAAGGACTTAAAACTTTCTTTGAAGGTTCATCACATATAGCATATAACACATTTATGAGCACATAATATAAACATGTTACGCATTAAGTTTAGCCACTAAATTAATCTCCATTAATTTAATCATAATATTTATGTGTCATTAGTTTTCTCTATGATTATGAGGATGAGACTATTTCAACTTTGGTTATTATCTCCAAATCAAGACAACAAGAAGTGTGGCCGAAACTAAGCCATAAGGCATCCATAATTCCGCACTAATTCAAGAAACCAAGAAAGTAGTCCATGTGGCCGAAACTAAGCAATAGATGGTCTCGATGAACGTAGGCCAATTGCATCCACAATTCCATATGGATCTCCAATCTTTGAATCAAGAACTTTGTTTCTCAATTTTAGCAATTATGAACTCTTCATAATTCTAACTTCGTTTTATCTTTAAAACTTTGATTGCGATCAAGTTTGGGAAACACAATCTCGATGAACGTAGATTAGCCATCCAAACCTTGAACCAATCTTAGAATCACAAGATTAAAACAAATAGGAAAATCAAACCCCAGGATCCACACCCAAACCAACTACCCAAAACTCACTCCAGATCAGCAGGTCTGGCTGGTCTTGTCACTGGTCTGGTCGGACCCTATCAAAATTCCAGATTCTGATTCTGACCGAAAATCAAAACCAGAATCCTGACAACTGTGCGGCCGCCCAAGAAGAAACTGTGCGGTCGCCCAAACTTGTGCGGCCGCCCAAGCTTTTCTGTGCGGTCGCACAGTAGCATAAGAATGGATTTTTAAAGTTCGAAAATTTGTCTCAAAATTGTTTTCCCTGATTATTAAAACTTTGATCCAATCAAAAATTAATAATCAAACAATTCAGAATCCAACATAATTTTTAGTGCGATTCAATAGTGCGATTAAAGTTGTAAAACAATAAACCACATAAAATCATATAACACATAAACATCATATATCCAATATTCATATCATGTTAGGCACATAAACAATTTACATACACACAACATGATCTAAGTATTGAAATAATCAACATGAACGGGGCTCTGATACCACTGTTGGGTTTCGGAGTAACATGCGCAGCGGAAAGTAGAATTTAAAATTTTATGAAACCCAAAGCCCATAGATCCATTGTGGTGATTAAATCAAATACTTGCAATATGAATACTAGAAAACTAACCCTTGATGACTTTGAATTTGGTCTTTGATCTTGGTGGAGAAATTGAAGCTTTAATCACGAACAAGTAAGAACAAGAACTTTGAAGATGATGAGCTTCACCCTCTAGCGGTATCCACACGTTGAACGAATATCAAGAACACTTGATCTTGGTTGCTAGACCAATATTGTGAAACACGTTTTTCACAATTAATATGAACTATATGGAATATTAGTTGTGTGTATTTTGTTCTTCAATCTAGGATATCTTAGAACAAAATAAAAACTCTCTCAAAATCTTTGGAGACTTGCACAAAAGCTATGATCTGTTCTGGCCCGAATTTGGCTGTTTATATACAAGTTAGACCTATTCCAAATAGGAAACTTGTGTAAAAACTCGTCCAAAATCCTTTTCCTAATTAAATCAGGAAGTCTGTCCCGACATACTGTGCGGCCGCCCAAAACCAGGTGTGCGGTCACCTAAAACCTGTGCGGCCGCCCAGCCTGGTCTGTGCGGTCGCACACCAGGATCAGAGGGCCTTAATTTTCCAATATAGTCCTTTAAGGATTCGTTCTATTGTGTGTGACCCTCTAGGATTATACTAAGTTGGCAATGGGTTCAAACATGAATCTATAAGATATGATTAGGTTCTAGCAAACCATCATACCTACCAAATAGTATAACTAGATGCAAGTTCGCATTCCTTTAGAATATGTCACAATCCCTTTGTCCACGATCTCATTGAACACAAGTCATGGTCAAACGGTCAACTTGTCTTTGTTAAATACTTTCTCGATTCCGAATATGTTGATAATCCAAATGACATTAATCTAATCAATTCATTTGAGTCCGGCCAAACATTTTCATCATTATCATTCCTACGAGAGGCCTACGCTTGAGATCTCTCCGAAGAGGGACAAATCCATTTAGCTTATTATTCTTCCGTACATGAATCTGATTATGCCAATCATACACTTTATCACTACCCGGTTAAAGGTAGCGTTTGAATATGTCAAACATAATGTTCATCAAGTGGAAGACTATAATAACTTCATGTCTAAGGATTTGAATGACATAACTAATATGAGATATATGTACGACATAGACCATGACATAAATCTCATACAGCGGGTCATGTCCAGTACCTTGTTCCAAACAAGTACCCATAAATCTAACATGATCATCCCATGATCATTTAGCCTTTATACTAGTGCTTAGCAAGTACTAGGGACGGAGATTATTATAAGTAAACATGAACAATAATAATAATCAAAACATCTCTTTATTGATATGAAATAAATGATAACAATTACAACATTTATTAAACGTGCCTAGGGCACCACTACCAACACTGCATAACTCTTTTGTCTACACTGAGCTGTTCGCAATCTATCTCGAATGAGTTTCACACTCTCAAGTGATTGTTGAACCATTTCAAGTCCCAAGAGTCTAGCTTCTCCCACTTCATCCCAACATATAGGAGATCAACACTTTCTGCCATAAAGAGCTTCATAAGGAGCCATTTCAATGCTAGACTGATAACTGTTGTTATAAGCAAACTCAGCCAAAGGAAGATGAGTATCCCAACTACCTTTAAAGTCAACAACACAAGCACGTAACATATCCTCAAGAATCTGTATAAGTCTCTCAGATTGCCCATCATATTGGGGATGAAAAGCTGTACTGAAATTCAATTTAGTACCCATGGCACCCTGAAGAGCCTGCCAGAATCGAGAAGTAAAACGAGGATCTCTGTCAGATACAATACTCACAGGAACCCCATTTAGTCGGACTATCTCCTGAACATACAAAGATGCCAACTGAGACAATGAATATCCCATGCAAACAGACAAGAAGTGAGCTGACTTGGTCAGTCTATCCACTATAACCCAAATAGCATCATGGCCTCGTCTGGTATGTGGCAAACCAGTCACAAAATCCATCGTGATATGCTCCCATTTCCACTCTGGAATTTCTAATGGTTGTAACAAACCTACTGGACGTTGATGTTCCACTTTTACTTGTTGACAAATCAAATATTTGGACACATACTCATTAATTTCTCTTTTCATGTTGTTCCACCAGAAATGTTTCTTCAAGTCTTGGTACATTTTTGTGCTTCCAGGATGAATAGTATACTTGGCTTTGTGAGCCTCTTCAAGAACTCTCTTTTTAATCTCAAGATCAACTGGAATACAAACTCTGCCTCGAAAGGTAAGAATTCCATCACCGTTGAAAGAAAAATCTGGTTGCTTTCCTTCATTCATTCCACTAATAATTTTCTGCAATTCAGAATCAGTTACCTGAGCTTCTTTAATTTGTTGGAGTAAATCTGAAGTAGCCTTTATATTAGAAAGAATAATTCCATGTCTTGATTCACAAGGACTCCAATCACACAAGTCTTCAAACATCTTCCATTTACGAATCATCAAGCAAGAAACATAAGTTTTTCTGCTCAGTGCATCAGCCACAACATTTTCCTTTCCTATTCCGTGGGAAATATGGTATATCATAGCTCACATTCATCGTCTTATAGGAGAAATGGAGGTTCGGGTTACTTATATTCTTCGAGAAGGTAATGGTGTTGCGGATGGTTTGGCAAACATAGCTGCTGATCAAGATAGAAATCTGATTTTCAGCTCCCTTAATGATCTCCCCCTCAAGTGTAAGGGCTGTTTGGTTTTGGACAAGTCTCGGTTTCCTCATATTCGTTCTCACTAGTTTTGTTTTCTAATGGCTAGATATTTGTATATTTTAATTTCTATGTCCTCTAGTTATCCCTCCCTACTTTGTAGAGGACCTTATGGCATGTATAAGGCCTCCTCCCTAGTTTTTCATTCTTGATGGATGAGGTTGTCATGTCCCCCACCATGTTTGTATTTTGAGCTTTATTAATAAAATTTAGGGAGGTACCGTCCTCCTTTCCCCAAAAAAAAAAAAAAAAAAAAAAAAAACATTTGCCTTTCCTGGATGATAAAGGATAGTACAATCATGATCCTTCAATTTCTCCATCCATCTACATTGTCTCATGTTAAGCTCTTTTTGAGAAAACAAGTACTTCAAGCTCTTATGATCGGTGAAGACTTCAAATTTTGCTCCATACAAGTAATGCCTCCATTTATGTAAAGCGAAAATAATCGCAGCCAACTCTAAATCATGAGTAGGATAATTGTTTTCATAAGGAGATAATTTTCGAGAAGCATAAGCTATTACCTTGCCATCTTGCATTAAAACACAACCCAATCCTTCTTTAGAAGCATCAGTATAAACCATGAAATTTTCACTTCCACTAGGTAAAGCCAAGACTGGAGCTGTCGTTAAGCGCCTTTTCAACTCTTGAAAACTTGCTTCACATTTGTCACTCCACTCAAAAGAAATAGCTTTTTGAGTCAGATTAGTCAATGGAGTAGCAATCTTGGAGAATCCCTCAATGAATCTCCGATAATAACTAGCCAAGCCCAAGAAACTATGGATCTCTATCACTGTAGTTGGCCTCTTCCAGTTTACAACTGCTTCAACTTTGGAAGGATCTACTGCAATACCAGTAGCAGACAAACATGTCCCAAGAATGAAACCTCTTCTAACCAGAAAGCACATTTGCTGAATTTTGCAAATAATTGTTTCTCACGCAGAACTTGTAATACCACTCTGAGATGTTGTTCATGCTTAGCCCGTGATTTAGAATACACAAGGATATCATCAATGAATACCACCACGAAACAATCAAGATATGGTTTGAAGATACGGTTCATCAAATCCATAAATACAGCTGGAGCATTTGTCAAACCGAATGGCATAACAATAAACTCATAATGCCCATACCTAGTACGGAAAGCGGTCTTTGGTATATCCTCAGATCTGATTTTCAACTGATGATAACCACTTCTCAAGTCAAGCTTCGAGTACAATACTGAACCCTGAAGTTGATCAAACAAGTCATCAATATGAGGTAACAGATATTTGTTCTTAATAGTTACCTGATTAAGCTCTCTGTAATCAATACATAATCGCAGAGTCCCATCTTTCTTTCTGACAAAAAATACTGGTGCACCCCACGGTGATACACTAGGCCTGATAAAGCGCCTTTCAAGTAATTCCTCAAGCTGCGTTTTTAACTCTCTCAACTCAGCTGGAGCCATTCTATAAGGTGCTTTAGAGATTGGTGCTGCACCTGGTAATATCTCAATACAGAACTCAAGCTCTCGATCAGGTGGCATGCTATACTCAGAAGAGAACACATCTAAAAATTCAGACACAACAGGAATATCTTCCATCTTGGGAACAGATAAACTTTTGTCAAGCACACATGCGAGATAACCGGCACAACCACGAGATAAAAATTTTCTTGCTTTTAAAGCAGAAATAACATGTATAGCACATATAGGCCTATCACCTTCAAAGGTAAAATCAGGCAAGCCAGGTATAGAAAAAGTTACTACTTTTCTATGACAATCAACAGATGCATGATGCACATAAAGCCAATCCATGCCAAGAATCACGTCAAAGTCCCTTATAGGTAACACGACTGGGTCAGCAAGAAGGGCATGATCACCCACAAGAACCTCACATTTCTTGTAAACCTCAGAAGCAAACATGCAATCTCCCATAGGGGAAGATACTTCTAGCACATAAGGCATAGAATCAGGAAGAACATGCAAGTGCGACACAAAATGAGATGCCACATAAGAATGAGATGAGCCTGGATCTATCAAGACTCGCGCTCTCGTACTAGAAAGTAATATAGTACCTCCTATGACCGCAGAAGACTCAGCTACACCCTGCTGATCAAGAGCAAACACTCGACCCTAAACGTTAGGTCGACCCCCACTAACTCTCTTAGTACGTAAAGCCTGTTGACTTGTACCCCCAACTTGACTTCCTTTGCCTTTTGGACAATTCTTGATAAAGTGCCCTGATTCACCACAAGATAAACATTTTCCTTGCTTTAGGCAACACTTGTCTTCAGAATGGCCTTCTTTCAAGCAATAACCATACCCTTTCCTGGGACCTTGGACTATTGTCTTAGAACCAGTTGATACACTACCTTTACTTTCAGATGGTTATCGGAATCGATGATCTTGGCGACTAGATTTACCACCCTTAGAACCAGATCACTGTGCCTTCTCTGAAACACGACCTGTCATGATTGTTCTCTGCTTCACCTTATGTTCTTCAATGTCATTATCAATCCCATAAGCCCTCTCCACTGCTTGTTGGTAACTAGTAGGTTGTAGAGAAAGAAGTTGTTTCTTGTACTCGGTCTTCAACCCCTTCACAAACCTCTGTGCCTTCTTTGTTTCATTTGGAACTAAGTGATCACAATACCTAGCCAATTCTGTGAACTTGGTTGAGTATTGCCTCACTGTCAAGCTTCCCTGCTCCAGATTAAGAAATTCCATCTTTTTTTTTGTCTTGGACCACTGCTGGAATAAACTGTGACTTGAATGCTTTAAGAAAATTCTCCCAAGTCTATGGTACCCCTTCCAGTTCCCAGTTTTTATTCAGAACTTGCCACCAATGTTTAGCAGCTTTTTCAAGTTTAAAGGTTGCAAATATTACCTTATCACCTCCTGCACATCTCAAGGCTGTAAAAATCTTTTCTATACTTTCAATCCACTCTTCTGCCTTCTTAGCATCAAATTCCCCGTCAAAGCTATGAGGTTTCAACTTCAAGAACCTTGTAAGTCGATTAGGATAATTCCAATCCATATTATCAGCCAGCTCTTCTTGAGGAGTTACAGATCTCAGCTGCTTACTACCACTTGTACCTTCAGAACTCATTGTACCTGTAGGTAAACACTCGGCGTTAATAACACCCCAAGACTAACCCATACCTAGGCCATAGACCTGTGAATACCCCCTTTCCGATGAAGCGACGCATGGGAAGTATCTTGTGATTATTTTTATTTACAAAGGGAATATTCTTAACGACATTAAAATTATGAGAGTCGCCACGCCGTTTTAATTAAAGCCAAAACATTGAAAAAAGCATTTTTAGTGGGTTCGGGGGTCAAATTACAACAAGAGAAGAATATTGAACGTTATCACTCCTATTGCCCGAATTTGATCGGTCTTTCTATCATGATGAATGTGTTAGTAGTGTGTTAGTGATTTAGACCAGATCCGAAGATTGCCTACGTTCCTCTCAATGCGAGAAGCTCAGGTCAGCGTAGTTCGCAGAGAATTAGAATAGGCAGAAGAATCGGGATCATGCATAGTGAGGGGGAATTTACCTAAAGATTAGGGTTTAGAAGTAGTTCCTAGATCATCCTCGGGTTGATGAACCCTCGATCATCATCGGCTATGAAATAACATGTAATTATGAAGATTGCAACCCTAAATATAGCATAAATAAGGTTTTAATCTAAGAACACGAAGAACATGCGAAGAACATATTGTGAACATATGAATGAGCATGCAAAGAATATGAAGAAACTATGAATAAACATGTACGAACATGAATATAAAAGATCTACATTAAAAATAATGCAAGAACACGAAGAAAAAGTTAGAAAACTTACCTATGTTGGCAAGAAATAAACCTTGATCTTCTTGGTGGTTTGAAGGCTAATTAGAGAGCAAAATATTGTTTAAGAACTCCAAAATTCGTACTTAGAGCTCTCAAAATCGGATCTCTAAACCAATAGCATGGGATTGGTTTATATAGTAAACTGAGGGGAAGATCTGATGGTCCAGATCATCCGGCGCAAGGTTGGCCGCCTGGCCATGGTTGAAGACGGTTACAAGAGTGGCCGCGTGGCCAAGATCAACGCGGAGCAATGTTGGCCGCCTGGCCAAGTCTGCAGGCTGACTTGATTTTCAAGCTAGGGTTTCACTGTTGCTTTTGGTAACCCTAAGTTGCCTATTTTGATGGATTTTGTCATAAATGAGATATTTTGGGAATCCAGGACAAGTCTTTGCAAGGTTTCTAATTCCTATAAAGTCCTTGTATTTTTGGGAAAGTCCTAATAAACTCATTTTCAGGTCGGGTACTAACAGTAGCCCCTCGGCGACGCTTCTTGCAAGGCAATGTGGGGTCGACGATAAAAGAAGGATCCGTCTAAAACATGAGTTTCAAAACAGATGAAAGGTAAGGGAACGGCTGAACCTTAACAGGCGACCTACGTATCCGCGGGGTAATCAAGCCAAACGTAGTTCAAATCTGATGGAAATTGGGAACGACTGTCCTCTGATGGGGAACAACGTTTTCTGCTGGGGAAATGCACCTGCTGGGGATGAGAGATGACCGCGTCGGTTGGGTGGCTGGACCTTTTCAGGTTTCCTACGTATCCTCCGAGGAATCAAGCCGGTCGTAGTTCTGAGATCTACTGGGGATAAAACGAGATATCGGACTCCTGCTAGGGATAATAAACCTACGGGCACTATCCTTTACGAAGCACGAATCATTCGTAAGCAATGAAGTTATTTGGGAAAATTAAAGACTACGTTGTCTAAATAATCCAAGATGGAATGATGGACGCAATCAGGATCACCAGGGTTCCTGCCGATCGCGCTAAAGTAATAGATGTTGGATCTCTCGCGAATAGAAACGCCGAGGCTTCTGCCAACCACGATCGATCTAGGATGCGTATGTCATAGAGGCGCCGAAGTCTCTACAACCATACGAATCTTAATAATAGATGTTGGATCTTTCGCAAACAGAAACGCCGAGGCTTCTGCCAATTACGATTGATCTAGGATGGTATGTCATAGAGGCGCCGAAGTCTCTACAATCATACGAATCCTAAAATAGATGCTGGATCGCTCACAAATAGAAACGCCGAGGCTTCTGCCAATTACGATTGATCTAGGATGGTAGTCATAGAGGCGCCGAAGTCTCTACAATCATACGAATCCTAAAATAGATGTTGGATCGCTCACAAATAGAAACGCCGAGGCTTCTGCCAATTACGATTGATCTAGGATGGTATGTCATAGAGGCGCCGAAGTCTCTACAATCATATGAATCCTAAGCAAATATTTGGTGAAGAATGGAAATTTTAAGGGGCTTTCCGCACCCAAAGGTAACGAATATCAGTCAAAGTAGTGTTAAAGGCATTTAAGATGAATTAATAGGGAAAAGATCAGGGACAAAAGTGGAATTTTATCTGAAGGGGCAAGGTTGGCCGCGTGGCCAAACACACTGAATTGCAAAAGTGGCCGCGTGGCCAAGACCGCTGAGTGGTCAGATCTCCTTCACGCGGATTGCTGATCTGACGGCTGGGGTTACAATGGCGAAAGTGGCCGCGTGGCCAAGGTAGCCGGCGGGCTGACTCTTGGTTACATCACCAGAAACCCTCCCTCTTCTTCTTCTTTTCTTCTTTCTTCTTCTTCCTTCCTCCATTGACGAGTTAGAGAGAGAAAATTGAGTTTTTTAGAGAGAGAAAGCTCAGATTTTGATAATTTTGAAGACTTCATTTCACATATCTCTTGAAGCTATGGCAGATTGGATTAATGTGGCATTATTTAGGGATTTCCCGGGCCAAGGTGGGTATATGATCCCACAACAAGAGCCACGAGGAGAGGGGCACAGAAATGCTCAGGGCGCATGAAATGTAGGGGCTGACCCAGGAGCGGGCTTTGAAGCGGCGCCCTTGATTCCACGGGGCGGTTTGAGACCACGAGCCGCGACTCGGAATTATCGCGATAATCTGCTGCGGTCTGTTCGACCAAGATTACGATTTTTATATCGACTCTGAGCGTCATTGGTCGATGGGGCTTCCGGAGACGCGAGAGGTAAATTTTGAATTTTCACACCTCTCCTTCTCGCACATTTGTATGTTTTTATGCACATAATATGAAATGCTAAAATAATGGAATGCTAGAATTTAAATTGCTGGAATTGTAAATTGCTAGAATGGTAACATACCTGTGCTGTGTTTACCTGCAGAGGATCAAGGCTCGTGGGTCCACAGTGACTGTGGGCAAACTGTGGGCGTCCCTGCCGGAGGGACCGGGCGGTTTGCGTGCTCGGATCGAGGCTATGGGCTTTGGCCCATTCTTTGACAGTGTCCGCATGGTCGGGCTACCTTGAAGGTGGCAGCGGTGATAGAGGTGTGCCGGGAGTTCTGGTGGGATACTACCCATACCTTCCACTTTAGTTGGGGAGAGATTACCATCACGCCGACGGATTTCGCGGCCATCACGGGGTTGAGGTTTACTGGTACCCCTTTGCCTTTTGATGAGAGCTTGGCGGAGCGGCGGGACTATAGACAGGCTCTGCTAGGAGTTGACATCGACCTGGGAGGAGGTGTCAAGGGTTATGGAGTGGAGGCCGGGAAGGTGAACCGCTTGGTGGAGGTGGCTATTGAGGCCTTTAGTAGGGGGGAGTATGATTTGGATTGTTTGGTCTGGCTGTTCTTATGGTATAGCTTTTCGGAGATTTTGTTTCCCAGTGGGGCTACTGTCTGCCGGTACTCACTGCTAGGGGCTCTTGTGGACTTGGACTTAGTCGGTGGGATTTCTTGGGGTGGAGCCGGTTTGGCTGAGATTTACCGGGCTTTGGACCATTGCTCGAGGGCTAGCTCATCGGCCTTTGACGGGTTCCAGTTCGCCTTTGAGGTGCGCTCTTGACTACCCTTCTTTTTCATTCGTTGAGATCTCTGTTCTATTTTTTGGTCTGAAATGTCTCCCTCATTATATGCACAGGCTTGGGTGTACGAGATCTTCGGCGTCGCCCCTTTTCAGTTGGTGATGAGTGCTAACAAAGTTGTTCCCATCATGTCATACTGGTGCAAGGGCAACCGGGCTCCTTCCCGCAGAAACCGGGACAGGAAGACAGTGGATGCTGCTGATATGAGGAGGGTGTTCGCGATGTCTGAGCCCATCGGGGTTAGATTTTACCCATGGAGCCCGGCCAATGAGGCTTCGGTGGGTCCCTATGTGGTGGATTTGACCGCTTCTAGGGTTCTGCTTGTGGGTCTCACCGGGGAGGCCATGTATCTTGGGGAGAGGGTGGTTCGTCAGCACAGGGCTGGTGCGTTACCGTGGGCTCCTTATGACCCTCCTCGGGATATGCTCCGTCCCGCGAGGTTGGCGACTTTCTTGGCTCCCACTCCGGCAGAGCATTACAGAGGGAGTGACGACTATGCCGGTTACGTGCGGACACGGCTGATTAGCCCTCAGGTTCGGGCTAGGATGCTATTGGGAGAGGGATCGAGCTCGGCCCGGTACGTTGGTCGGAGTCGGCCTTTGGTCGACATGCCCCTTCGCTCGAGTAGCGTGAGAGTGATGAGGGGCGGCCGGGAGGTGGAGCTCAGCTTGGAGCCGACTGATGCAGATCTTGTTGAGGAGACATTCATTCCTCCGCCCGACGCTGGGGTACGGCTTTGTGCTTTATATCAGTCATGTTCGCACACACTTATTTCTTTCTGCATTGTAATCATTGCCTTGGTTTCACTTTCAGGTGACTCGGGAGGCCTATATCCGTTCAGCTCGGCGGGAGAACGTGTTGATGCGCTTACTGAGGGAGGCGTACCATTCATGTACTTGTCAGAGGGACGACGTTGCGTCACCCCAGCGTCGTGAGCGGTCTCCGAACGGCGCGGGCTCTTCTCACATTGGTGGTCGAGCGGTCCGGGGACGGAGTTCGGGTGCCGGTAGCTCTCGGGCTTTAGCGCGGCGTGGAGACACCACGGAGGAGGATTCTGATTAGGCGGGGTCCATCTTCATTTCCTACACTGTTAGCTAGTAGAGAGCAGAGGGATATGTATGTACAGGAAAAATGTATAAAATGCATGTATGTATATTATGTTCTAAAATGTAATTTTATTGTGGGAGCCTACTTGTGCAAACTAGTTATTTTACAAATGTTCCTAATTTTATACAATGCATGAGCCATGGAAGGGGGCAGGTACGTAGTTGCATGGATCCGTCACGGAGTGGGAAGAAACAAACTGGATTTCTGCATGGAGCAAAGTTGGCCGCATGGCCATGGGGTGGCCCAGAGCAATGTTGGCCGCCTGGCCATGGCAAGATCCGGAGCAAAGTTGGCCGCGTGGCGTAGGACGAAGTTGGCCGCCTGGCCAAGGACAATATCGGCCGCGGGGCCAGGGGCTTATGTGGCCGCGTGGCCAAATCATGCGCCGCCTCCGGTTTTCCTTTTCCTGGCAAGAATCGGGAGTTGTGCACTATTTAATGAACCCTTTGCAGCCATACAAACGTACCAGCAACCTTTTGAGCAGTTTTTGAGTTCCTTTTAGCCAATTTTCTTGCTTTTTGCCATGGATCAAGAGGCTAGGATCACAAGCCTTGAGAAAAAAGTCTTTATAACCTCTATGGAGAAGTGGGTCGCCAAACTTCCTGGTTCAAGTGTAGGAAACTTGATGAACGGTATGGGATAAAGTGCCTTTGGTCACTTTTGCACATGAACTCCAATACCAACCTTTTACAAGCTTGTGGTAAATTTTGGAATGATACCCTCCATGTCTTCAACTTTTCATTCAACGAGATAACACCCACTTATGAGGACATCGCGGCTTTATGTGGCTACGAAGGGAAGGGTAAAGTTGCCTTGCCTTTTGACTTCGTTTGCTTGAGGGACAAGTTGGTGACCTTTGGCGTGCCCGCGGATGACTTTGATAGGTATGCTAGGGGCGGTTATGTCGACCTTTCTTGGATGCCACACAACTTCATGCATGCAGACGTGACCTCTAACCGCTCCTTGGACCATCTTGCATTGTGCTTGTTCAGCTCTATCCTTTTCCCTTCTGAGGTGGGATTTGCCAGTGAAGGATGTTTGGGTATGGTGAACTTGGCTCGTTTGGGTTATGATATTGTACCGGCCATTCTTGGGGAGATGCTCTGTGGGATTCCCCATCTCGCGGATTATGTTGGGATGCCTTGTGGTAGTGATAGGCTTTTGACCATGTGGTTGCAAGAGCGGCTTCGAGTGAATAAACCGGCGGCTTCTCTGAAGGTGGCCCCATGGATGCACCGCATTAGAGTCATGGTGGAGCGGTTTGAGGGCATGACTCTCAAAGGTTGGGAAAAGTATTTGGCGGAAATAGTGACTGACGACATTCAGTGGGTGGTGCCCCATTGGCACATTCACTCTGTGAGGGAGAAACAAGTGGGGCTTCACATGATCAGAGTTCCGACCCTTTCTGGGACTACCTTTTACTATCCCTCTAGATTGCTTCGTCAGTATGGTTTGGTGCAGACCATCCCAGAGGGTTGGGACGAGGAGAGAGATGATTTTCCATTTGGGGTACTTCAGTTGGATGACAGTGCCTCAGTCCTTCTTTCTCAGATGTGGGGCGAGGCTGGATTTAGTCGTAGGACCTTCCTCACACGCTCTAGCAACACCTTCCTACCACGCGAGTATTTGGACTGGTATATGGGGAGACTTGGGCATGCGGAGCAGACTCTAGAGACCCTAAGGGGCACTATCTTGGGATCCTGTGCTCCAAGTTTTTCCTTGAGAATTAAGGATGCTGAGGCTTATGCGAGGAGATGAGTAAGAGCGTGGCTAACGGAGGCGGAGAGGAAGTGGGGGCGTCAAGAAGAGGAAAGGCGAAGAGGCTCCTAATGGCAAGGCTAAAGGTGTTAGCGAGTTCGAAAGAAGATTTTGTGAGAATCCTAGCAAGAAAAAGTTCGCCGTGGGCAAAGCAAGAAGAAAGAGACCGAGGGCACAAATGGCACTAAGGAGTAATCCCGAGCGTCTCTCCATGGTCGTTGCAGACACATTAGTTTAATTTAGTTTACTTTTGTTTTAGTTTCAATTTCAGGATAGGTTATTTATTCAAAAAGTATGTCAAGCTTAGACTCATCAAATAAGTGTTAACATGTAACGACTATGGAAATAAAAGTTTTTGCTTTCAGAAAATACAACTTCGATCTTTATTGCTTAACAAGATTTGGATGTTTATTTGTTTTTTTAGACCGCACCTTTTGAAAGGCTGCCTACGTTCCCCTTTTACAAATAGGACTAAGGGGCTCAGGTCACCGTAGTTCACTCCAGTCAGACCAGAATGATTTTAAAGAAAGGGAAGATAGAGAGGGGAATGCTCTAACTTTTGCCTAGACCGCCCTTGCGGGTTTTCGATCTAGCGAGCTTTGTACGCACCCTTATTTTGCATAGACCGCCCTTTGCGGGTTTTCAGTCCATCGGGCTTCTTTTTGCGTAGTATTATTATTTATTTATTTTTTATTTTTTTTTTTAAAAGGGGGAGTCTAGTCATAGTAGTGTCTGAGCTTGCTGAGGTTGACTGGTTCCTTGAACGGGTTGCCATCCAAATCTGCCATTCTGACCGCTCCTCCGGAGAAGATCTTCTGTACCACAAATGGCCCTACCCAAGTGGGGGCCCATTTCCCGAGGGGGTTGAATTTGTTGGGTAAGCGTGCTTTGAGCACCAAGTCTCCTTCCTTTATGTCAACAGGCTTGACCTTTTTATTGAAGGCTTTTGTCGTTCTCCTTTGATAGGCTCGGATGTGTTCCATGGCCTTCAATCTGCGTTCGTCGAGTGTTGCCAATTGATCATAGCGACTACGAAGCCATTCTACCTCATTCACTTGGTTCTCGAGCAAGACCCTCAAAGATGGCACCTCCAACTCAATAGGGAGCACTGCCTCCATGCCGTATGTCAAAGCGTAAGGGGTCTCTCCAGTAGCGGTGCGAACTGACGTTTTGTACCCCCAAAGTGCTAATGGTAACTTCTCGGGCCAATCCCGTCCTTGTGAAGCCATCTTGCGAATTATCTGCTCTATCGTCTTGTTGGCCGCCTCAACCGCGCCGTTAGTCTGTGGATAGTATGGGGAAGATTTCTTTCGTTCGATCTTGAATTCTACAAGCAAGCGAGCACACTCGGCTTCGAAATGACTGCCATTATCTGATATAATGAGGTTAGGAACCCCGTACCGACACATAATGTTCTCTTTGATAAACTGCGCTACCTTCTTGGAATTCAGCACCTTGTAAGACTGAGCTTCGACCCACTTTGTGATGTAGTCGACCGCGATGAGGGCGAATTCATGACCATTACTACCGGCCGGCGAGATCTTCCCAATAATGTCGATACCCCACGTGGCGAATGGCCAAGGCGTGGTGGAACTATACAATTCGTGTGGGGGATGTGGTTGAGGTTGGAGCATACTTGGCACTTGTGACACCGTCAAACCCATTGAATACAGTCTGTCTCCATGGTAATCCAATAATAGCCCAGCCGAGTGATCTTCTGTCTAAGCATCCTTGCATTCATGTGGGGTCCGCACAACCCGTTGTGTACTTTTTCCATTATTGCTTCAGCTTTCTTGTTGTCGACACATAAGAGCAACAGACCATCGTAATGCCTCTTGTACAAAGTGTCGTCTAACAGCACAAACTGCCCCGCCAACCTTTTGAGTGCTTGCAGACTCTTAGCCTTCACATCTCCGTCAAAGGACATCTCTCGTGTTTAAGGAATTTGTAGATTTGGGCGTACCATTGATCTCCGTTTACCTCGGCATTGATCTGGATTTCACAGCAATAGGCGGGGTTCTCTCTTCGTCCGACCCTGAATGGTTTCACGGACCTTCCCTCTGGAATTTCAACTAATGAGGCCAATGTAGCTAGAGCATCCGCGAACCTATTTCTGTCTCGCGGCAGGAAGTGGAAGGTAACCTCTTTGAACTGTGCTATCAACTCATCCATGTAACCTTCGTACCGCTGCAGGCAACGATCAATAGTTTTCCATTTCTTCGCCGTTTGGTTAATAATCAAAGCAGAGTCTCCATACACTTCTAACTCTTTTACGTTGCGCTCTAGGGCGGCCTCCAATCCGGCTATGCACGCCTCATACTCGGCGGCGTTGTTGGTTGCTGAAAAGTTTAGCTTGATGGCTATGGGAGTGTGCTCATCTTTGGGATCAATAAGTAGGAGTCCGACTCCATTCCCTCGTTTGTTTGCAGCTCCGTCAAAGAATAATTGCCACCTTTCTGCGACCTCAATTGCGAAAATGTCATCATCCGGGAACTCGGGGTTGGGTCCTCTTCTCAGTGCTCGGAGCGTCTGCGAGCTGATCGGCCATTGCCCTCCCCTTGATTTCCTTCCTCGGTACATAAGTAATATCGAACTCTCCCAAGAATACTGACCATTTAGCGAGTCTCATAGAAAGGGATGGTTTATCGAACAGGTACTTGATAGGATCCATTTTCGAGACTAGTAAGATCGGATGGGATACCATGTAGTGCTTGAGCTTCGTCACCACCCATACTAGGCCTACGCAGGTCTTCTCGAGCGCGGAGTAATTGAGCTCGCTACCTTGTAACTTTCGACTGACAAAGTACACTGCATTCTCAATCCGGAATCTTTGGCTTCTTGTGCTAACATGGCTCCGACGGCGGTATCTGTCACAGTTAAGTATAGTAGCAATGGCTTCTCCTTATGCGGCGGGCGCAGGATTGGGGTATTCACCAAATATTGTTTGATCCTTTCGAAGGCTATTTGGCAGTCATGATCCCACTCCACACTGGCTGTCTTCTTCATTAACTTGAAAATTGGTTCGCAGATGGTGGTCAGCTGATTGATAAACCGACTGATGTATTGCAGGCGTCCCATGAATCCTTTTATCTCCATCTCGGTACGGGGTGGCTTCATCTCCAGGATGGCTTGAATCTTCCTTGGGTCGGCTTCGATCCCATTCTCAGTGACCATGTACCCAATACTTTCCCTCTACGAACTCCAAATGTGCATTTCGCCGGGTTCAAACGCATGGCGTGCTCTCTCAACCTGTTGAAGAATTTTCTGAGATCTATCAAGTGTTGGCCATCGGACCCTTTTGAATGTATAATCATGTCATCCACGTACACCTCAATCTCCTTGTGGATCATATCGTGGAATAAAGTCGTAACTGCCCGTTGGTAGGTGGCCCCAGCGTTCCTTAGCCCAAATGGCATGACAGTATAGCAAAAAGTCCCCATGGGGTGGTGAAAGCTGTTTTTTTTTGGTCCTCCTCGGCCATCTTGATTTGGTTATAGCCGGCAAACCCATCAACAAATGACTTAACCTCATAATGGGTGGTCGCATCCACCAACATGTCGATATTTGGCAAGGGGAAGTCATCCTTTGGCGTAGCTTTGTTGAGATCTCGAAAATCCACACATACTCTGACTTTACCGTTGGATTTCTTGACAGTCACCAGATTTGATAACCACGTTGGATACTCGATCACCCTGATAAAACCCACACGGAGTAGCTTCTCAATCTCTTCTTCACTCACTTGCAAAGACCATTCCGGCTTAATGCGGCGCAGCTTCTGCTTGACTGGCTTAGCGTCTGGTGTTGTCGGGATTCTGTGCTCTACGATCGAGTTGTCGAGCCCCGGCATGTCCTTATAAGACCATGCAAACACATCCACATATTCTCTGAGTAGCTCAACCAGTGCTTCCCTTTCGGCTCCGCTGAAGAAGCTTCCAATCTGCGTTTCCTTAGGCTCGGCTTCGGTTCCCAAATTCACGCATGTTAACACCTCATCGGCAGCTTGGGCTCGAGATTCTTTTTGATTAATAACCTGTTCTGAGATTTCTTTAATGTATTCATCATTTAATGTGCCTGTGTCTGCCTCTTCTAATGAATCATTATTAACTAAGTGTATATCATTAGTTTGATTATTAGCCAATTTATCAGTTAAAAGAGTGACTATGGAGGGATACTCGGAAAGGTCGAGGGTTTCATTCAAGGAAAAAGGGAAAATAGCGTTTGCAACAAGATCATAGTCTTCAGACGTAAGGTCGTCAGACTTAGAGGAAGACTCAAATTCAAAATGTAAAACACTAGACTTTGGGGACGGGGATTTTGGGTGAGTGACAGGAGATGCTGCGGGAGTAGTGAGAGGAGAAGGAGTAAGCCCAGTGTTTCCATCATAAATTCCGGAGTAGCTATAGGTCCCCAATGATGCACCAATTCTTGAGCTTGTCCCCCATGGGTACCACCAATGTCCTTGGGTCCACCTTATCTTCAGAATCATCCCGATGACGGCAACCATGTCTTCGTGCAGCCCCAGATTACCCAGATGTTGAAGCAGATATTGGCCGTCCCACGTCTCAGTCAAACTTGGAGTTTCTGCGGCTTCTATTGCTGGCTTGTCAAGGGTTGCGGCTTCAAGTTGATCTGCCAAGTCATCTGCAACCTTGGTGGAGTACTCGTGCTTGATGGTTCTAACTCTGCCCGTGGCTTTGTCATATTCCATGTAAGTCAGCTTCATGTTGGACCGATCGAATTCCACATCTCTGAAAATCTCGAACCCTTTCTGCAATTTCCCGTGTGGTCAATCCATGGCTCGGCGAACTCAAAACACGAAAACTCCTCGCCTTCCCTGACAAAGTAGCTATTCAGGGACAGGCGGTATGGCCGCATTTCAGGCTTTTTGTAGGGAAGCTTCATCTTTTTAAGCAATTCTATCCTTTATTGCTCCATCTTGTCTTCAAGAGTAAGGGTGTATCCTAGACCGAACAACCCTCGATGATTAATCTCTTCAACCAATTCCGTGGGGCCTTGCAAGTTCTTACCTAGCCCCAGCCCCGGTATAAAACCCATGTTACGCAGTATCTTGACAACATGTGCCACTTTGTCTGTTGTTTTGGTGAGGTCGATGGTGCAGATCTGTGCTTGAGCGACTATTTCGAAGCCGTTGAAGAGTCGACTCTCTTCCCTCCCCCATGCTGAATCTGTAAGACAGGAACGCCCTTGGTGTCCGTCCCTTGGGCAATTACGAGATCGCTGTAGATGATGGTCACTTCATTACCAGATTGAAACTTCACACACGGTGGGCAGGGAAGATGGACAGCGCCCGACTGATGTAACCATGGCCGGCCAAGGAGGAGTGAGAAGGTTGCTGGGATGTCTATGACGTGGAAGTCGGTCGGCAGGATCTTTGTTCCGATGGTAATGGGCAGGGTGACTTCGCCTATCACGGCGCGGCATGTAGAGTCATAAGCTTTGATGGTTTGCTTGGATGGGCGTAAATCAACACCATGAACGCCGACCACATCCATCATCCTTGAAGGCAGGATATTAATAGTAGAACCATTATCAATGAATACACGGGAATCTTCTTGCCATTTACCTTCGACAATGATGTACAGATGCTCATTATGATCAACTCCGAACACTGGCTTGTCTAGCTCCGAGAAATGATGATGTTTCCATAGGGGATATTACCAATCATGTGGGTGACGTCCTCCGGGGTAATAGTGGATGGTACCATGGTGGCGGCGAGGTTTTGCTCGAGCATGAGGCGATGGGCTAGGGAGGAGGTGAGTAGGGACCATAGTGAAATATGGGCTTGGGTTTGTTTGAGTTGAGTAAGGATAGGGTCTTCTTTGTCTAGGTCGGCTTGCTCGGGTTCCTTCCCAAAGACTTTCTTTGCACCCTTCGGGTTGGATTGGTACACTTGACCGGATCTTGTAAGGAGACAAACTTCTGCACGTAGCTCCTCCAAAGACAATGGCGAGTCATGACAAGGGGGCGAAACTTCGGTCTTTTTCGGCCTCCTCGGAGATTTCGGCCCAAGAAAGAGGTTGAGAGGGCTTGGGACTCTCCTCCTCTAGAGATTCGACTTCACTCACTAGATCTTCTAAAGACACAAAGTAGCAAGAAGATTCTTTCTTATTAGTCATTGAATACAACCCATCTCATCACAGTCCGCCACAACAGGCTCGGCCGGATCAGTGATCTCACTAAGTTCTACCATGAGTACATTGCTAGCTACATAATCTCTAGGGTCTTCGACAACTCCCTTGTGGATGAGCTCTTGCACGGCTTCTTGAGTTCAAAGCATTCTTCGGTAGTGTGACCGGTGCACTTGTGGTAGTGGCAAAACTTCGACAAATCGCAACCAAGGCGGGGAGGTGTCCTTCCAATGGTTCGAGTATTTCTAACGTCACCAATGCCATGAAGATATCCACCATCGTGAGCCCTATCTTGTCAAGGCATCCATGAGCTCTAGGATACTAATCTCGCATTTTTGCACCATATTCACCCCACCCCCATTGTTAGGAATAGGGTTATTCACCACATTAGGACCCTTCGGCTTCTCAATCTTCTTGTCATTGATCAACCCTTGTACTACGCGCTTCAATTGAATACAACCATCCGTTGTGTGCCCGATGTGCTTGTGATACTTGCAGAACTTGGAGGCGTCCAAATCACTTCTTGGGTAGGCAGGTTGGTAATTCTCTAAAGGCTTGATAAGACCCCTCTTGACTAACACGTCAAAGACTTTCCCCATAGGCATACCAAAATCATCAAGTGCTCCCCTCTCCCTTTGCGGCGGAGCCCCATTCCTTGTTACGGCTTGGACATCTAACGGGACCTCTTTCTTTCTGGACCATATTCACTTGGCCGACGGCCTCCTTTCCACCCCTAGGAGGCGCAGGCGCAGTAGGACCTTGTAGCCGAAGGAGTTGTTGTTGTTGGTCTTCGGACTTTCCTTTGGTGCACAATCCCAGTGAACCCTGCTTCGTACCTCACTCCGGCGTCAACCATTTCCCGCAAATCAGGGAAGTAACCATTACCTATAGCTGCTTTCATCTCCGTAAGCAAGCACTTGTAGAAAATCTGTTTCTGTTCCTTTGCTTTTGGCGGGTATTGGACCTCGCACAACCGATGATTCCACCTCTTGTAAAAATCATAAATAGCCTCGCCGGGCTTTTGCATAGTGTTCTCAAGATCTGTTCGATTCACGTGCCAATCCAAATTAGCTTGATACTTCTCATAGAAAATAGCGCTGATCTGATCCCAAGTTTGCCTCTCGCTTGGTTCTAGCCCAAGAACCAACGCAGAGCTATACCATCCAAAGTGCTTATGAAATACGCGAGCCATTTGTTCGTTGGTGCAGTCATGAGCCCCTCATGGCCAACACATAACTATCCAAATGAGTCCTTAGGACACGAGTCCACCATGAAACATTGCCACCTTAGGCATCTTGAAATCCTTGGGAGAGCCCCACTTGGCTAGGGATGATTGTCTTGGTAGTCGGTGCACTTTGCTTATCCACGGTCTCGGATCAACTTTCGC
>JAOWBW010000459.1:302181-355886 GCA_026119855.1 Campanula takesimana
GCGTCGTGAGCGGTCTCCGAACGGCGCGGGCTCTTCTCACATTGGTGGTCGAGCGGTCCGGGGACGGAGTTCGGGTGCCGGTAGCTCTCGGGCTTTAGCGCGGCGTGAGACACCACGGAGGAGGATTCTGATTAGGCGGGGTCCATCTTCATTTCCTACACTGTTAGCTAGTAGAGAGCAGAGGGATATGTATGTACAGGAAAAATGTATAAAATGCATGTATGTATAGTATGTTTCTAAAATGCAATTTTATTGTGGGAGCCTACTTGTGCAAACTAGTTATTTTACAAATGTTCCCTAATTTTATACAATGCATGAGCCATGGAAGGGGGCAGGTACGTAGTTGCATGGATCCGTCACGGAGTGGAAGAAACAACTGGATTTCTGCATGGAGCAAAGTTGGCCGCATGGCCATGGGGTGGCCCAGAGCAATGTTGCCGCCTGGCCATGGCAAGATCCGGAGCAAAGTTGGCCGCGTGGCCTAGGACGAAGTTGGCCGCCTGGCCAAGGACAATATCGGCCGCGGGGCCAGGGGCATATGTGGCCGCGTGGCCAAATCATGCGCCGCCTCCGGTTTTTCCTTTTCCTGGCAAGAATCGGGAGTTGTGCACTATTTAATGAACCCTTTGCAGCCATACAACGTACCAGCAACCTTTTGAGCAGTTTTTGAGTTCCTTTTAGCCAATTTTCTTGCTTTTTGCCATGGATCAAGAGGCTAGGATCACAAGCTTGAGAAAAAAGTCTTTATAACCTCTATGGAGAAGTGGGTCGCCAAACTTCCTGGTTCAAGTGTAGGAAACTTGATGAACGGTATGGATAAAGTGCCTTTGGTCACTTTTGCACATGAACTCCAATACCAACCTTTTACAAGCTTGTGGTAAATTTTGGAATGATACCCTCCATGTCTTCAACTTTTCATTCAACGAGATAACACCCACTTATGAGGACATCGCGGCTTTATGTGGCTACGAAGGGAAGGGTAAAGTTGCCTTGCCTTTTGACTTCGTTTGCTTGAGGGACAAGTTGGTGACCTTTGGCGTGCCCGCGGATGACTTTGATAGGTATGCTAGGGGCGGTTATGTCGACCTTTCTTGGATGCCACAACACTTCATGCATGCAGACGTGACCTCTAACCGCTCCTTGGACCATCTTGCATTGTGCTTGTTCAGCTCTATCCTTTTCCCTTCTGAGGTGGGATTTGCCAGTGAAGGATGTTTGGGTATGGTGAACTTGGCTCGTTTGGGTTATGATATTGTACCGGCCATTCTTGGGGAGATGCTCTGTGGGATTCCCCATCTCGCGGATTATGTTGGATGCCTTGTGGTAGTGATAGGCTTTTGACCATGTAGTTGCAAGAGCGGCTTCGAGTGAATAAACCGGCGGCTTCTCTGAAGGTGGCCCCATGGATGCACCGCATTAGAGTCATGGTGGAGCGGTTTGAGGGCATGACTCTCAAAGGTTGGGAAAAGTATTTGGCGGAAATAGTGACTGACGACATTCAGTGGGTGGTGCCCCATTGGCACATTCACTCTGTGAGGGAGAAACAAGTGGGGCTTCACATGATCAGAGTTCCGACCCTTTCTGGGACTACCTTTTACTATCCCTCTAGATTGCTTCGTCAGTATGGTTTGGTGCAGACCATCCCAGAGGGTTGGGACGAGGAGAGAGATGATTTTCCATTTGGGGTACTTCAGTTGGATGACAGTGCCTCAGTCCTTCTTTCTCAGATGTGGGGCGAGGCTGGATTTAGTCGTAGGACCTTCCTCACACGCTCTAGCAACACCTTCCTACCACGCGAGTATTTGGACTGGTATATGGGGAGACTTGGGCATGCGGAGCAGACTCTAGAGACCCTAAGGGGCACTATCTTGGGATCCTGTGCTCCAAGTTTTTCCTTGAGAATTAAGGATGCTGAGGCTTATGCGAGGAAGATGAGTAAGAGCGTGGCTAACGGAGGCGGAGAGGAAGTGGGGGCGTCCAAGAAGAGGAAAGGCGAAGAGGCTCCTAATGGCAAGGCTAAAGGTGTTAGCGAGTTCGAAAGAAGATTTTGTGAGAATCCTAGCAAGAAGAAAGTTCGCCGTGGGCAAAGCAAGAAGAAAGAGACCGAGGGCACAAATGGCACTAAGGAGTAATCCCGAGCGTCTCTCCATGGTCGTTGCAGACACATTAGTTTAATTTAGTTTACTTTTGTTTTAGTTTCAATTTCAGGATAGGTTATTTATTCAAAAAGTATGTCAAGCTTAGACTCATCAAATAAGTGTTAACATGTAACGACTATGGAAATAAAAGTTTTTGCTTTCAGAAAATACAACTTCGATCTTTATTGCTTAACAAGATTTGGATGTTTATTTGTTTTTTTAGACCGCACCTTTTGAAAGGCTGCCTACGTTCCCCTTTTACAAATAGGACTAAGGGGCTCAGGTCACCGTAGTTCACTCCAGTCAGACCAGAATGATTTTAAAGAAAGGGAAGATAGAGAGGGGGAATGCTCTAACTTTTGCCTAGACCGCCCTTGCGGGTTTTCGATCTAGCGAGCTTTGTACGCACCCTTATTTTGCATAGACCGCCCTTTGCGGGTTTTCAGTCCATCGGGCTTCTTTTTGCGTAGTATTATTATTTATTTATTTATTATTTTTTTTTTTAAAAGGGGGAGTCTAGTCATAGTAGTGTCTGAGCTTGCTGAGGTTGACTGGTTCCTTGAACGGGTTGCCATCCAAATCTGCCATTCTGACCGCTCCTCCGGAGAAGATCTTCTGTACCACAAATGGCCCTACCCAAGTGGGGGCCCATTTCCCGAGGGGGTTGAATTTGTTGGGTAAGCGTGCTTTGAGCACCAAGTCTCCTTCCTTTATGTCAACAGGCTTGACCTTTTTATTGAAGGCTTTTGTCGTTCTCCTTTGATAGGCTCGGATGTGTTCCATGGCCTTCAATCTGCGTTCGTCGAGTGTTGCCAATTGATCATAGCGACTACGAAGCCATTCTACCTCATTCACTTGGTTCTCGAGCAAGACCCTCAAAGATGGCACCTCCAACTCAATAGGGAGCACTGCCTCCATGCCGTATGTCAAAGCGTAAGGGGTCTCTCCAGTAGCGGTGCGAACTGACGTTTTGTACCCCCAAAGTGCTAATGGTAACTTCTCGGGCCAATCTCGTCCTTGTGAAGCCATCTTGCGAATTATCTGCTCTATCGTCTTGTTGGCCGCCTCAACCGCGCCGTTAGTCTGTGGATAGTATGGGGAAGATTTCTTTCGTTCGATCTTGAATTCTACAAGCAAGCGAGCACACTCGGCTTCGAAATGACTGCCATTATCTGATATAATGAGGTTAGGAACCCCGTACCGACACATAATGTTCTCTTTGATAAACTGCGCTACCTTCTTGGAATTCAGCACCTTGTAAGACTGAGCTTCGACCCACTTTGTGATGTAGTCGACCGCGATGAGGGCGAATTCATGACCATTACTACCGGCCGGCGAGATCTTCCCAATAATGTCGATACCCCACGTGGCGAATGGCCAAGGCGTGGTGGAACTATACAATTCGTGTGGGGGGATGTGGTTGAGGTTGGAGCATACTTGGCACTTGTGACACCGTCAAACCCATTGAATACAGTCTGTCTCCATGGTAATCCAATAATAGCCCAGCCGAGTGATCTTCTGTCTAAGCATCCTTGCATTCATGTGGGGTCCGCACAACCCGTTGTGTACTTTTTCCATTATTGCTTCAGCTTTCTTGTTGTCGACACATAAGAGCAACAGACCATCGTAATGCCTCTTGTACAAAGTGTCGTCTAACAGCACAAACTGCCCCGCCAACCTTTTGAGTGCTTGCAGACTCTTAGCCTTCACATCTCCGTCAAAGGACATCTCTTCGTGTTTAAGGAATTTGTAGATTTGGGCGTACCATTGATCTCCGTTTACCTCGGCATTGATCTGGATTTCACAGCAATAGGCGGGGTTCTCTCTTCGTCCGACCCTGAATGGTTTCACGGACCTTCCTCTGGAATTTCAACTAATGAGGCCAATGTAGCTAGAGCATCCGCGAACCTATTTCTGTCTCGCGGCAGGAAGTGGAAGGTAACCTCTTTGAACTGTGCTATCAACTCATCCATGTAACCTTCGTACCGCTGCAGGCAACGATCAATAGTTTTCCATTTCTTCGCCGTTTGGTTAATAATCAAAGCAGAGTCTCCATACACTTCTAACTCTTTTACGTTGCGCTCTAGGGCGGCCTCCAATCTGGCTATGCACGCCTCATACTCGGCGGCGTTGTTGGTTGCTGAAAAGTTTAGCTTGATGGCTATGGGAGTGTGCTCATCTTTGGGATCAATAAGTAGGAGTCCGACTCCATTCCCTCGTTTGTTTGCAGCTCCGTCAAAGAATAATTGCCACCTTTCTGCGACCTCAATTGCGAAAATGTCATCATCCGGGAACTCGGGGTTGGGTCCTCTCGTCTCAGTGCTCGGAGCGTCTGCGAGCTGATCGGCCATTGCCCTCCCCTTGATTTCCTTCCTCGGTACATAAGTAATATCGAACTCTCCCAAGAATACTGACCATTTAGCGAGTCTCATAGAAAGGGATGGTTTATCGAACAGGTACTTGATAGGATCCATTTTCGAGACTAGTAAGATCGGATGGGATACCATGTAGTGCTTGAGCTTCGTCACCACCCATACTAGGCCTACGCAGGTCTTCTCGAGCGCGGAGTAATTGAGCTCGCTACCTTGTAACTTTCGACTGACAAAGTACACTGCATTCTCAATCCGGGAATCTTTGGCTTCTTGTGCTAACATGGCTCCGACGGCGGTATCTGTCACAGTTAAGTATAGTAGCAATGGCTTCTCCTTATGCGGCGGGCGCAGGATTGGGGTATTCACCAAATATTGTTTGATCCTTTCGAAGGCTATTTGGCAGTCATGATCCCACTCCACACTGGCTGTCTTCTTCATTAACTTGAAAATTGGTTCGCAGATGGTGGTCAGCTGATTGATAAACCGACTGATGTATTGCAGGCGTCCCATGAATCCTTTTATCTCCATCTCGGTACGGGGTGGCTTCATCTCCAGGATGGCTTGAATCTTCCTTGGGTCGGCTTCGATCCCATTCTCAGTGACCATGTAACCCAATACTTTCCCTCTACGAACTCCAAATGTGCATTTCGCCGGGTTCAAACGCATGGCGTGCTCTCTCAACCTGTTGAAGAATTTTCTGAGATCTATCAAGTGTTGGCCATCGGACCCTTTTGAATGTATAATCATGTCATCCACGTACACCTCAATCTCCTTGTGGATCATATCGTGGAATAAAGTCGTAACTGCCCGTTGGTAGGTGGCCCCAGCGTTCCTTAGCCCAAATGGCATGACAGTATAGCAAAAAGTCCCCCATGGGGTGGTGAAAGCTGTTTTTTTTGGTCCTCCTCGGCCATCTTGATTTGGTTATAGCCGGCAAACCCATCAACAAATGACTTAACCTCATAATGGGTGGTCGCATCCACCAACATGTCGATATTTGGCAAGGGGAAGTCATCCTTTGGCGTAGCTTTGTTGAGATCTCGAAAATCCACACATACTCTGACTTTACCGTTGGATTTCTTGACAGTCACCAGATTTGATAACCACGTTGGATACTCGATCACCCTGATAAAACCCACACGGAGTAGCTTCTCAATCTCTTCCTTCACTTGCAAAGACCATTCCGGCTTAATGCGGCGCAGCTTCTGCTTGACTGGCTTAGCGTCTGGTGTTGTCGGGATTCTGTGCTCTACGATCGAGTTGTCGAGCCCCGGCATGTCCTTATAAGACCATGCAAACACATCCACATATTCTCTGAGTAGCTCAACCAGTGCTTCCCTTTCGGCTCCGCTGAAGAAGCTTCCAATCTGCGTTTCCTTAGGCTCGGCTTCGGTTCCCAAATTCACGCATGTTAACACCTCATCGGCAGCTTGGGCTCGAGATTCTTTTTGATTAATTACCTGTTCTGAGATTTCTTTAATGTATTCATCATTTAATGTGCCTGTGTCTGCCTCTTCTAATGAATCATTATTAACTAAGTGTATATCATTAGTTTGATTATTAGCCAATTTATCAGTTAAAAGAGTGACTATGGAGGGATACTCGGAAAGGTCGAGGGTTTCATTCAAGGAAAAAGGGAAAATAGCGTTTGCAACAAGATCATAGTCTTCAGACGTAAGGTCGTCAGACTTAGAGGAAGACTCAAATTCAAAATGTAAAACACTAGACTTTGGGGACGGGGATTTTGGGTGAGTGACAGGAGATGCTGCGGGAGTGGTGAGAGGAGAAGGAGTAAGCCCCAGTGTTTCCATCATAAATTCCGGAGTAGCTATAGGTCCCCCAATGATGCACCAATTCTTGAGCTTGTCCCCCATGGGTACCACCAATGTCCTTGGGTCCACCTTATCTTCAGAATCATCCCCGATGACGGCAACCATGTCTTCGTGCAGCCCCAGATTACCCAGATGTTGAAGCAGATATTGGCCGTCCCACGTCTCAGTCAAACTTGGAGTTTCTGCGGCTTCTATTGCTGGCTTGTCAAGGGTTGCGGCTTCAAGTTGATCTGCCAAGTCATCTGCAACCTTGGTGGAGTACTCGTGCTTGATGGTTCTAACTCTGCCCGTGGCTTTGTCATATTCCATGTAAGTCAGCTTCATGTTGGACCGATCGAATTCCACATCTCTGAAAATCTCGAACCCTTTCTGCAATTTCCCGGTGTGGTCAATCCATGGCTCGGCGAACTCAAAACACGAAAACTCCTCGCCTTCCCTGACAAAGTAGCTATTCAGGGACAGGCGGTATGGCCGCATTTCAGGCTTTTTGTAGGGAAGCTTCATCTTTTTAAGCAATTCTATCCTTTATTGCTCCATCTTGTCTTCAAGAGTAAGGGTGTATCCTAGACCGAACAACCCTCGATGATTAATCTCTTCAACCAATTCCGTGGGGCCTTGCAAGTTCTTACCTAGCCCCAGCCCCGGTATAAAACCCATGTTACGCAGTATCTTGACAACATGTGCCACTTTGTCTGTTGTTTTGGTGAGGTCGATGGTGCAGATCTGTGCTTGAGCGACTATTTCGAAGCCGTTGAAGAGTCGACTCTCTTCCCCATGCTGAATCTGTAAGACAGGAACGCCCTTGGTGTCCGTCCCTTGGGCAATTACGAGATCGCTGTAGATGATGGTCACTTCATTACCAGATTGAAACTTCACACACTGGTGCAGGGAAGATGGGACAGCGCCCGACTGATGTAACCATGGCCGGCCAAGGAGGAGTGAGAAGGTTGCTGGGATGTCTATGACGTGGAAGTCGGTCGGCAGGATCTTTGTTCCGATGGTAATGGGCAGGGTGACTTCGCCTATCACGGCGCGGCATGTAGAGTCATAAGCTTTGATGGTTTGCTTGGATGGGCGTAAATCAACACCATGAACGCCGACCACATCCATCATCCTTGAAGGCAGGATATTAATAGTAGAACCATTATCAATGAATACACGGGGAATCTTCTTGCCATTTACTTCGACAATGATGTACAGATGCTCATTATGATCAACTCCGAACACTGGCTTGTCTAGCTCCGAGAAAGTGATGATGTTTCCATAGGGGATATTACCAATCATGTGGGTGACGTCCTCCGGGGTAATAGTGGATGGTACCATGGTGGCGGCGAGGTTTTGCTCGAGCATGAGGCGATGGGCTAGGGAGGAGGTGAGTAGGGACCATAGTGAAATATGGGCTTGGGTTTGTTTGAGTTGAGTAAGGATAGGGTCTTCTTTGTCTAGGTCGGCTTGCTCGGGTTCCTTCCCAAAGACTTTCTTTGCACCCTTCGGGTTGGATTGGTACACTTGACCGGATCTTGTAAGGAGACAAACTTCTGCACGTAGCTCCTCCAAAGACAATGGCGAGTCATGACAAGGGGGCGAAACTTCGGTCTTTTCGGCCTCCTCGGAGATTTCGGCCCAAGAAAGAGGTTGAGAGGGCTTGGGACTCTCCTCCTCTAGAGATTCGACTTCACTCACTAGATCTTCTAAAGACAACAAGTAGCAAGAAGATTCTTTCTTATTAGTCATTGAAATACAACCCATCTCATCACAGTCCGCCACAACAGGCTCGGCCGGATCAGTGATCTCACTAAGTTCTACCATGAGTACATTGCTAGCTACATAATCTCTAGGGTCTTCGACAACTCCCTTGTGGATGAGCTCTTGCACGGCCTTCTTGAGTTCAAAGCATTCTTCGGTAGTGTGACCGGTGCACTTGTGGTAGTGGCAAAACTTCGACAAATCGCAACCAAGGCGGGGAAGGTGTCCTTCCAATGGTTCGAGTATTTCTAACGTCACCAATGCCATGAAGATATCCACCATCGTGAGCCCTATCTTGTCAAGGGCATCCATGAGCTCTAGGATACTAATCTCGCATTTTTGCACCATATTCACCCCACCCCCATTGTTAGGAATAGGGTTATTCACCACATTAGGACCCTTCGGCTTCTCAATCTTCTTGTCATTGATCAACCCTTGTACTACGCGCTTCAATTGAATACAACCATCCGTTGTGTGCCCGATGTGCTTGTGATACTTGCAGAACTTGGAGGCGTCCAAATCACTTCTTGGGTAGGCAGGTTGGTAATTCTCTAAAGGCTTGATAAGACCCCTCTTGACTAACACGTCAAAGACTTTCCCCATAGGCATACCAAAATCATCAAAGTGCTCCCTCTCCCTTTGCGGCGGAGCCCCATTCCTTGTTACGGCTTGGACATCTAACGGGACCTCTTTCTGGACCATATTCACTTGGCCGACGGCCTCCTTTCCACCCCTAGGAGGCGCAGGCGCAGTAGGAGCCTTGTAGCCGAAGGAGTTGTTGTTGTTGGTCTTCGGACTTTCCTTTGGTGGCACAATCCCAGTGAACCCTGCTTCGTACCTCACTCCGGCGTCAACCATTTCCCGCAAATCAGGGAAGTAACCATTACCTATAGCTGCTTTCATCTCCGGTAGCAAGCACTTGTAGAAAATCTGTTTCTGTTCCTTTGCTTTTGGCGGGTATTGGACCTCGCACAACCGATGATTCCACCTCTTGTAAAAATCATAAATAGCCTCGCCGGGCTTTTGCATAGTGTTCTCAAGATCTGTTCGATTCACGTGCCAATCCAAATTAGCTTGATACTTCTCATAGAAAATAGCGCTGATCTGATCCCAAGTTTGCCTCTCGCTTGGTTCTAGCCCCAAGAACCAACGCAGAGCTATACCATCCAAAGTGCTATGAAATACGCGAGCCATTTGTTCGTTGGTGCAGTCATGAGCCCTCATGGCCAACACATAACTATCCAAATGAGTCTTAGGACACGAGTCACCATGAAACATTGCCACCTTAGGCATCTTGAAATCCTTGGGGAGAGCCCCCACTTGGCTAGGGATGATTGTCTTGGTAGTCGGTGCACTTTGCTTATCCACGGTCTCGATCAACTTTCGCATTTGCTCTTGCATGGCCATAACCACAGGGTGATTGGAGATGTCGGGGATAGTTTCTGACAGAATGATGGGAGGAGTAGTGGAAGCAGTAGCAGCGGCCATCCCAATACTCAAAGGCAACGAGGGTGCGGGTAGTTTGCTGGCGGAGAGGTAGCCTCCAAGCAGTTCGGGGGAAGGTTCATAGACAGCCTTGTTCTTGATCATGGTAGTGAAACCTTGTTGGGTGTAGAGAGAAGGAGGTGGAACATTGCGGTAGCTTGGGAATGGGAAGGTAGTATCATTGGTGTTGGGGGGACAGTTGGTATTGACCTCTTCATCCTCGACATAAATGAAATTCTGTCCATCGGGCACCAGTTTAGTCCCCTTTTGTTGAATGTGACCCTTCAACTGTTAGTTCTGATCCTCCAACATCTTGTTGCTTTCCTCGAGATTCCTGATCTTGGCTTCGAGACCGGCTAGGAAGTTCTGGAGGCTTGGGGGAATACCATTGAGAGTAGCCTTGGTGTTGAGCTCGGCGGTACTGGCAGGAGGAGCAGAGGCTGAAGCTGAAGCGGGAGTTGACATTGCTGATGACGAGACTGAGAACGTGGACGGAGTAGAAGCTTCACGTTGTAGTCGACCACCCGAACGGATCCAAACTCGCTTTGCTGAAAGATTGAAGGGCAATGGAGCTTTAGGAGAGGGGGAAGGCTCATGCAAAGTATATTTTAATTTACAAAAACATACATTATTTATATCCTAATTGGTTGGAAGGGATACCCCTTTTTCGCAACTAGTTAGAAGACTACGATCAGTGGAGGCCATCATTACGTCTATAGACCCCTCGTTTTTCACCTGCATTGCACCCCCCAAACGGACAATTTGGGCGAGGGTCCTATAGGGCAAGCGGCTTCCACCAACCATCGGATCCTACGACTAACCCTTCCTTAAAGGCATTTAACGTGATGTCTATGTTGCATCCTACGCAAGTTAATGATGAGCGGAGATCTTGACAATAAACACTCATCTCACCATGGCACGTCCCTTGTAGGGAAATCACTTTTTTGTGCACTTTCTCTCAAAGATCTCGATTCATCATTGACTTGGGGATGACTCGACATAGACAGCACGTTAATTGACTATTAAGAAAAAGCTAGCCAAACCAACCGGTCAATACCTAGGTGTGTTACCTATACTAGTGTGGGTTGACACGGGTTAGGTAAAAGGTTCCCACCGCTCGCGGAACGTACACGGTGAGTGGAGAAGACGAGTGACTCGAAAAGAGGGCGACAGTAGCGCACAAATTCCTGCACATCGAATACTCCGGGTAATGGGGACCTGTGCAGTGCTGACACGGACTAGTGGTAGTGTGTGGCAAGAAACTAATTCTTTTTAAGGAGAAAAAAGAGAAGTTTTTGATGTTAGGATGATGCAATGCAATGCATGAGAGAGAGAGAGAGAGAGAGAGAGAGAATAATGTACAAGGGAGCATAGCAGAGTTTTGTTTGACCCTAAAACTAAAACGAAGATAACAAGGGTACATGGTACAAGGTACAAGGTACAAGTATTAACATGGCGGAGTGCGCGGGTGCATGTGTGAACATAGCAAGTATGTGAGATGCATGTATGAACATGGCAAGTGTGTGCATGTGTAAACATGGCAAGTGTGTGGAGGATGCATGTGTGAACATGGCAAGTATGTGAGGTGTATGCGTAAACATGGCAGGTGTGTGCATGTGTAAACATGGCAGGTGTGTGCATGTGTTAAACATGGCAAGTGTGTGAGCATGTGTAAACATGGCAGGTGTGAGCATGTGTAAACATGGCAAGGTGTGTGCATGTGTTAAACATGGCAAGCATCATGATGTGAACGAAAGTTAGACCCACTAAGTTTGAAAAAGTTTCAAAGCAGTCCCCAGCAGAGTCGCCACTGTGAATACCCCTTTCCGATGAAGCGACGCATGGGAAGTATCTTGTGATTATTTTTATTTACAAAGGGAATATTCTTAACGACATTAAAATTATGAGAGTCGCCACGCCGTTTTAATTAAAGCCAAAACATTGAAAAAAGCATTTTTAGTGGGTTCGGGGGTCAAATTACAACAAGAGAAGAATATTGAACGTTATCACTCCTATTGCCCGAATTGATCGGTCTTTCTATCATGATGAATGTGTTAGTAGTGTGTTAGTGATTTCGACCGGATCCGAAGATTGCCTACGTTTCTCTCAATGCGAGAAGCTCAGGTCAGCGTAGTTCGCAGAGAATTAGAATAGGCAGAAGAATCGGGATCATGCATAGTGAGGGGGAATTTACCTAAAGATTAGGGTTTAGAAGTAGTTCCTAGATCATCCTCGGGTTGATGAACCCTCGATCATCATCGGCTATGAAATAACATGTAATTATGAAGATTGCAACCCTAAATATAGCATAAATAAGGTTTTAATCTAAGAACACGAAGAACATGCGAATAACATATTGTGAACATATGAATGAGCATGCAAAGAATATGAAGAAACTATGAATAAACATGTACGAACATGAATATAAAAGATCTACATTAAAAATAATGCAAGAACACGAAGAAAAAGTTAGAAAACTTACCTATGTTGGCAAGAAATAAACCTTGATCTTCTTGGTGGTTTGAAGGCTAATTAGAGAGCAAAATATTGTTTAAGAACTCCAATATTCGTACTTAGAGCTCTCAAAATCGGATCTCTAAACCAATAGCATGGGATTGGTTTATATAGTAAACTGATGGGAAGATCTGATGGTCCAGATCATCCGGCGCAAGGTTGGCCGCCTGGCTATGGTTGAAGACGGTTACAAAAGTGGCCGCGTGGCCAAGATCAACGCGGAGCAATGTTGGCCGCCTGGCCAAGTCTGCAGGCTGACTTGATTTTCAAGCTAGGGTTTCACTGTTGCTTTATGGTAACCCTAAGTTGCCTATTTTGATGGATTTTGTCATAAATGAGATATTTTGGGAATCCAGGACAAGTCTTTGCAAGGTTTCTAATTCCTATAAAGTCCTTGTATTTTTGGGAAAGTCCTAATAAACTCATTTTCAGGTCGGGTACTAACAAGACCCTATCCAGACTTAGAGCAAACCAAGGTAGCTAAACAGGGTAGCTAAACCAGGGTAGCTCTGATACCAACCTGACACGCCCCCAGGTCCTGGGATCCCCTAATAGAACCTCAAACCTGGATGCGCGTGACTAACAAGAATCAAGAAACTAACAAGAAACTGGATGACATCTGCTTATAACAAACTGACTGATATATATACTCTAGAGTAAGGAGCTAAACTAGCTCACAACACGAGTTCTAGACAAGAAAATTAAAACAAAACATGATTATACACAGCGGAACCATATGCTGGCATTACAAGATGTCTAGAGACAACAAGTACTATACAAAACTGTCTACCCCAAAAATAAGGAGTTATACATCGTCCTCACCAAAATGTAAAAGGACCACGATCCCCAAAAGAATAACCACATGCGTAGTAAGCTCCCAGCTATGTCGAGCCTCACTGCGCACTATCACTAGCCTTCCTTTGATTTAAGGAAAACAATTAAACAAGGAACGGGGTGAGATAAATCTCAGTAAGCTATTAGATACAACTACATGACATGTTATCATGCAATTCAAGTAGATACTCAAGTAATCATGTATCAAGTATCATCACATAACAAGTATATGAGAGGCTAAGCCAACTCATCAAGTAGCACATAAGGCTAAGCTAGCACGTTACAAAGGATATTGCTTCCTTCCTTTTCCCTCCCAAGAATGCCATTGTTGTCGTAGCTTGTATTACTTTTGACAATCACGATCAATATCAAGAAACTGCTTATGCAGCGTATATAAGAAGACCCGGTAACCAGTGTCATTCCCAAGATCAAGATTCACGAGGTGTTCACGAGTTTAGCATTCACTTTTATCAGGCGTATTGCTCTAACAAAGGAAGCTATGCCCTTACTATGGCCTGTAGTAAGGGGTCAAGCGCAGATACATAGATCCCCGATTATCACTTTGGCCCCAGCCTCATGACAAGCGTGAACCTATATACCTCCGAACAAGTAAGGACCAGCTGGACTCACACAAGAATGCACAAGTCGGTATTTACTTGAACTACGAGAGTAGAACTAATCCAAAAGTAGTGGACTAGCTCACCAAGAAACATGCTTCAAGTAATCAAGAAGTCACATGATTATCAAGTAGCTATATGCAATGTTTGCACATACACATCAAGAACATTTCTCATACACGTTAGTGCTTGTTCATAGCACTTTCTAGTTCATTACCATACACATGTATTGGTGTCAAGTCATGTACAAGATTTTATTATCTTATATTCAAGTCTTAATCCAATTCTTTGGATGTTCAAGTCATGTACAAGATTTTATTGTCTTATACTTCAAGTTATAATTCCAATCTTTGGACATTCAAGCATGTATAAGAGTTATACATTTTACTCTTACAAGTTATTGATCCTATTCTTAGGATGTTCAAGTCCAAGGCTTTGTTCTAATGCCCCTAAGGTGCACAAACATTGGTATCAAGACACATTTAACACAGTAGTGCTTGTTCATAGCACTTTCAAGACAATTAAAAGAGTTCTTACTCTTAGGCTTAAGTTCTCATTTTAATTCTATGAGTACTCATGTTCAAGACCAAGTTCTAATGCCCCAAAAGGTACATATACACTTGCTAGGACATCTTATACTAAGTTTCTATTCCTTAGGAGGGGTAAGGTTTCATTTCAATTGAATTTAAACCACTTTTGTAAAAACAGGGGACCGGGCGGGCGCTCGGTCTTAACCGGGCGGGCGCTCACTCTTATGCCCGGTCGGGCTCTGACTCTTACCCGGTCGGGCTCTTACTCTACCCAGGCGAGCGACTGCTTCTACCCGGGCAGGCGCTTGGTCTCTTTTCCAGCAAATTGCAAATTTCTTCCCAGGCTAAGAATTCTCCGTCCCAAGCGTAGGAGTAACTTTCTACTAATAAACTAACAACAAGGAAATTCCCAATAGTGCATAACAAGTTCAAAACTATTACTTTCAATTTTCTTTCTTCATTTTACACAATAGATTTATACTCCCTTTGTCCCAAAATTACAAGTATCACAAAAATCACCCCAAACACGAAATTGGCAAGCACAAGTATCAGGAATAACATATATGCATGTTATTACAAGCAAGGGGGAGCTAATAACTTACCTAGTCCAAAATCAAGTCCAACTAAACTTATTTTTGTTCGGCAGGAAACGCTCTATTCAACGCCATGAATATTTATACGGGATCGGAATTGAGAACAGAGGGTTAATTAAACTCGAGGAGTCGAGAATAGGGTAAAACTCTAACCCTAACTTTCTTTACAGAGAAAGAACGAGAAGAAATTCAAGGAAAATGAATCAGAGAAGGAAGGCAAACAAAGTTATACTTCAACTTTCTAGAAATGACAACTAGGCCCCTCAAGTTTCACTTTTAACAAAAAGGCCCCTAAGGTCATATTTTCACAAATGACCCAAAAGTCAAAATTAGACATTTAACCACCTTAATATTCTAAATCAGTTAAGAAATTAACCCAATTAAAACTAGCAAATAATATGCAAGTTCAAGAATTTAACAAGCAAGTTACATATTTAACAAGAATAAGGATGGGCGTTACAATATCCACAATTGAGGTCGTTTATAACCTTTATTTTGGGAATTCATAGGATTGAAGGGAAATTGCTAGACAAAAACCGGCATGAAGTCTGGGACGTGTCATTTACTCGAGGCTTCGGAAGGGAAGGCTAGGCTTACACTTATTGCAACGACAAGTAGGCGTGCTTTGGGGCATGAATGTTAACCACAGACCCTATCGGGAAGTCGATGAGCTCCCTTATGTCCTTGGCTAACACTCCCTATGTGTGTGAGGTATCTATACTTTTGAAAATGAATTTTTTGAAAGCAAGAAAGAAAAAAGAATTTTTTTTTTCATTTTTTCCATTTTTTTTTTTTTTGTTTTTCATGTAAAGGGGAATATTCACCATGCATATATATACATACAAGAGGTAAAAGAAATGTCCCTACAAAAAAGATGTTAGGCATAAATATATACAAACAAGGCAAAGCATATAAAGCATGGCATGCACAAAAATTAGAGTCTAGCCCACTTAAAATATACGTCCCCAGCAGAGTCGCCACTATGAGAGCCGCGCTCAAAAGCCGCGCACCGAAATGATTGCTCGCGAAAGCGATTCGGGCGCCACGCCTCGTGCCAATGCGCTTTTGGAACTGCGCTCGGTTTCACACAATGGTTTCCTCTCGAAGTTTTAAACATTTCAAGAGTCGCCACCTCACTTTATTTTACGAAAAAGGAAGACAAAATCTTTATTTTGAGAAAGTGGGTTCGGGGGCTAAGTTACGAGAAGAGAAGAGGTTAGGCACTCTCCTCGCCCGTGATGGTCTCTAGCATGAATTCCTCTTAAGTTCATTTTATGCCTTAACAAAAATGGTGAGTTTATATACAAAGGAGTCTTCCTATTCTAGGTATGTTTGCTTAAACTCACAAATGAGAGTCGGTTTGGGTGGACTCTCACTTGGTTTTGAAAATGGGTTTGAGCATTCATATCAAGTAAAGGAAAGCATAAATAGGTTGGTGATTATTATTGACAATGATGAACAAATGGGAAACAAATCCCATAAAAAAAAAAAGAATAAATGTCCAGATTCAAGTTTATGTCCTGTTTATGGACAGTTGTCCATTCTTTTTGATGTACCTGTCTCAAAACTCAAGAAATCTGGAAAACAAGGGTGAGTATTTCTTTTTAACATGTTAAAAATAAAACTTGATTTTTGTGTTGATTTTAGGAGCATTTTATGATGTCGAAACAGGTTGTGCAAGATGAACTCATAAGCAGTCAGGATAGGAAATATGGTGTCAAAACAGGAAACACATCAATCTGAGAACAAAAAATGGATGAGTTAGGTAGTGTTATAGATGGGGGAGGGTTTAAATTGACTCTAGGTACCCTTGCTTAGGCTTAGGGGGTGATATAGGGGGCAACTACCCGGCTCAATGCAGTTGGGATGGTTTAAAGTTGGGTTTAAATGGCCAAGTTGCAAAACGGAAAAAAATGCTGATCTGATCTGCCTGGGGGAGCCATACGGCTCATTGTGTGCCTTACTCCCATGGTGTAGCCGTACAGTTGTTGTAGAAGATCTGGTGCAATCCTTCTTTGCCACGTGTCGTGCTTTGAGTAGCCAATCCCTTATCCAATTGGCCAACCATTTACAGCCACTTGCTGGATGGTGGTTGGCTCCATCAATTCCCTTTTGAATTATTTTGACGTAGATGATTGTAAATATTGCTTCCGGTATTAGTCCGTGTGCGCGCACTACGGTGTCTCGGTTGTCCGCAGTCTTAACATAAAAATTGCTTGAAATAATTTCGTGGTCACGTACGTCTATATGTAATATGTTTATAAGTAAGGGATTACAGTAATATATTTTTAAAGCAAAAAATGGATGGTAACGAGCAGTTCTAGGGGCGCGGGCCCCGTTTCGGGTCCCGCAGCTCAAAAATTGAAGTACATGCCTGTTTACTCCTTTTTTTTTGCTCTGATTATGAATTTGAAGTCCGTTAATCCATTTGATGCACCGATAAGCTCACGGTACTCCCGCGTGGCCAAATCGAGGGTTCTAGGTCAATTTTAGGGTTTAGACCAATCAAAAAGGGTTTGTCGGGGGTGCGAGATCGGGGTGTCTACACCCACCTAAAATCATATGCTCATGCTATGCAATCCTGTGGGGCCAATGTCGAGCCTATGGCCTCCAACTTTCATCTGACTTTGGTAGGACCAGCCAAACAGTGGTTCATGACTGTTGACTCTGATTTGGTTGAAAATTGGAGCAAGTTTGTTGATGAGTTCCAGAAAAGATACAAAGACAACTCCACTTGGAAGAAGAACCACCATGAGCTTGATGCATGCACTCAGCGTGAAAAGGAGACTTTCTCTAAATTTGCTAGTGGGTAGAGAAAGAAGGTCTCTCAGACTTTGGAAAGGCCCAACAGCGCCGAACAAACTTGCATTTTCCTCAAGAACCTCCAACCGGTTTATGCTGAAAAGATGAAATATCTCCCGTTCTTTGAATTTGCTTCCATCTTGGATGTGGGCGCTCGTATTGTTGAGGATGTCAGAACCAGGGTAATCAAACTAGATCCATCACCAAGTTCTTACAGGTACCGTTAAGCAACTAAAGCACCCACTCCCACTGTAAACCATGTTGCTATAACTCCGGCACCATTCTGGGGAAACACCGCGGGTTCCAGTCAAAAGAATTACAACAAAGCTCTACCATGCTACAATCAAGATCGGTCAATCAAATCTATCAACAACCAACAAAGGAACAATAAGAATCAAAGGGAAAGGAAGGTTGATAAATTCAATGTTCCCTTGTCCATAGTTTTCCAGGGATTGGTCACTCAAGGAGCGTTTAAACCAATAGAAGGGTATCATCCACCAAATCATTTGCTTATGTATTGGGATTCTAGCAAGTACTGCGCATACCATGTATCACCTGGTCATGCTACCCACGATTGTTGGGGCTTGAAGTACATTCTGCAACATATGATCGTTGATGGGGTCATCCAGAAACCGCCCCAGCCTAATGTTATGACAAATCCCTTTTCGGGAATCCACATGATCGAGTTTGAAGGAAACTACTCACCGACTAGTTTCATTGTGTCAAAGAAAGCTCTGAGTTACACTGTGATCCCTCTAGTGACCGACGTTATTAAGTGCAATATGACCACTTGGGATTCCATTCTCTCTAGTGCCAAAACCGTGGAAGAGTAAAGGACCCCTCTCGAATAAGATACTTGGGTCAGTGAAAATGTGAATCATCTCACTTACTCGGGAAGATCCTATCAGTCTCCTAATCCCTAGGCACATGGACCCGGAAAAGACCAAGAAGAGGCTCCCGCTCTCAAAGAAAAAGTGGTAGAGAACCCGGTTTTGTTGGGTTTCATACAATCATGCGCAGCAGAAGACATTACATGAAGAAACCCAAAAGCCTAGATCTGCCACGATCAATAAGTCATAATATGTAAGATAAAAGAAACTAACCCTTGTAGATTGAAATATGAAACCTTGGATTTAGATGCTAAGAAGAGAACCCTCTACCGGTGATCCACACGTCGACCGAATTCAAGAACTCTTCTTGACTTGACTCCTAGGTCCTTTGGATTGAAAAACTTGATAAAGAACGATTCTTCAATTGCTCCCTTTGATTATTATGGTTTAATGATTGAGAATAATCAAACCCAATAACCCTAGTATAATATGTTTATTCATTCTCTCCGAGAAAGATTTTATGATTTCACAAATCAATGTTGTGGGACTAAATCCCGGTTGTACATATTATATACTAGATGTCTCCAAGAACCTTTAGGGTTTAGGAAATCTTGTCCAACAAGAAAAATGCTAAAATAGACTGCTGTGCGGCGGACCAGCCGTACGGATCCAAGACAACCGTATGGCACTCTAGGAGCCGTAAGGCTCCTAGTCTGTACTGCCTGTTAGTACCCGGCCTGAAAATGAGTTGTTAGGCATTCCAGAACTCAGAAGGACCTCACAGGTATTTACGAGCTGCGCAGGACTTATCCGGAATTTCCCGAAAAGCCCAGATAAGAAGATATTGATGGACTGATCAGATTAGCCACAAGGATAGGCGTTATCTAGGGTTTCTCCAGAGTCCAGATTGATCATAACCTTGGGAACCACGCCAATCCCCTGGATCGGCCGGGCGGCCACTTCCTCTGGGTCATAATCCCTATAAATAGGTGACCTCAGTTCACATTTTAAATACACAATTCTCTCCCCCGAGTTCTCGAGTCTAAATTGAAGATAGAACTCTCTCTTTAAGCCTTTCTAGCAATCCCGAAGGTCTGGCGAATCTGCGGAAAAGATTCGGCTACATTCTTGTTAAGATTGGTAAGGGTTTTATATGTTTTACTAGTGTAGATCTGATTTATACATGTTTTTATTATGTATATACATTCATATTCATATGATTCATATTGTGTTCTTCATGTACTTGCTAGAATTCATATAATATGCCATATGTTGGGTATCGATCTTCATGTTTATGTGTTATTTCATACATGTTCGTGATGTTCTTATTACTATGTTAGATTTAACCTTCTAGATCTATAATTGTAATCCCCATATATATACATAGCCGATGATGATTAACGATATCTAGGAACTACTTCTAAACCCTAAACTGTAGGTAAATATTCCCATGATCATTAGCTCTCCTAAGATGAATAATCATTATTCTAGGATGTGATCATCTTGTATGTTTCTTTCTCCTCCCCCTTCATTATGCATGATCCCTATTCTTCTCTCTATTTTGATTATGTGAGAACTATGTCGACCTGAGCTTCTCTTAACGAGAGGAACGTAGGCAATCTTCGGATCCGGTCAAAATCACTAACACACTACTAACACAATTATCATGATAGAAAGTCCGATCTATCGGGCGATAGCAGTGATCACTTGATATTCTTGTTTTATCGTAACTTGACCCCCGAACCCTCTCTGTTAGTTTTTCTCAATGTTTTAGCTCATTAAAACAACGTGGCGACTCGTAATAAGTTAAATGCCAATTAGAATATCCTAATCCGATAGAAAAGATAAAAAAAAAAGATAAATAATAAAAGACTTCCCGTGCGTCGCTGTAAGTACCCCAATCTGAAATTGACCAATTTAGAGGAATTCTTAGCACTATTCAAGGATCAACTGATAGGATGGGACCTCACTAAGATAAACCTAAAATTCCAGGAATATTTTGGAATTAAAATTGGAAAAATCCAGAAGCTCGCCAGGCGGAGCCGTACGGATGGTTTGGACGCGGGAGAGCCCTAGCCATATGGCTACTATGGGTACCCTCAGTCCTTATAAATTGAGACCCTTGTTGATCATTTCAGGGGGGAGAAAATCATTTGTGTGTGTAAACTCTGCCAAACTGAGAGCAGATTAGGGATACAAACACATTCTTGAGTGAAAAGAGAGAAAGAAGATAGGCTTAGAACCAAAATTGGTGAGGCCTCCTTCTCCCCATCTTCTCTTCATCTCATAATCTATTTTATTTTTCATTATTTACATTATGACTTTATTATTCTTGCACATATTATGAATTGGAACCAAGTTCTTGATATGAATCAATGGTACCCTCAAGTTCTATGCATGATCAAGGGTTCACACCTAAGATGATCAATGCTTGTTATCATTTAATCTCTCTTCACATTATGTCTTTACATTAATGCACTTTACATTATGTGTTTACATTAATGCTCTTTACATCATGTCTTTACTTTTATGCAATTTATATTATGTCTTTACATTTATGCAAGTTAAATTTCATGTATTTACTTTTAAGTTCATTTTATGATGAAATGATCAAGTTTTGATGATAAAGTTTCAATCTTTATCATTCAAACCTTGATCTAACTCCAATAATGTCCCTTTGTATAGTAAAGACTCAATCTTTATCCATTCAAAGGTTGATTTTTAATATCCTAAGGCCTTTCCTTGGAAGAATCAATGTTAAAGTTTCCATCTTTAACCATCCAAATGATGATTTTGGCTCAAATGCCATGTTCATCACCTTTCTTAATTTTTCCCCAATTATTGCCTTGATCACACCCAAAACCTTGTGTTTCGGTGTTTAATTAGTGATTAAGAGCATAGGGATGATTTAATTCAAGCTTTGTGTGAGTAAATAAACTGGAAAGATGTAAAACTGTTCAGTTTCAGCAGAATGCTCTGTTTCTGCCTGAAACTGGACTGATTTCTTGACAATCTGTAAAAACCCCAGGGATGACCTTCCCAGCCGTACGACTAGTTTGGTCAGAGGACTGATTTCTAACTGATTTTGTTAAATATCAGTTTCTCCCATTTTCAAGAACACACACACACACTTGCACAATTTTGGTTAACAAACTTAGGGAGACTCGGTTTTTCAAGGCACTTTGGGTGAACTACCGGTTATGTTCTTCCCAAAGTGTAACCTGACCTCCGAATCCTTTGTCTCTAACCATTTTTCGTTAAGTTTGGGTTTAAAGTTAAACTAACCTGGCGACTCCATTGAACATTAAAAAGTGCTGTGTTTGATTCTCGAGGGAACTTTCTCCCGTTTTCCCGCAGGTATCTTACAGTGGCGACTCCGCTGGGGAATAAAGTGTTTTCAAACTTCTTTTAAGAATCTTTGGGGACACTTTTGTGTGGGTCAAACTCCCGTCCCCGTTTGTTGACTTTGTGCATGTTTTTTGTGTATTTTATGTTTCTGTTTTGATTTCTGGGAGTGAAGCTGTTCTGGAAATTCAATAAACTGGGGCTTGGTGATCAGAAATTGAAAATTTGCAAAAATAATGGAGCTACTGCTCTAGCCGTACGGCTAGTTTGGCTGGGCCCACAGAATGCTTCAAGCTAACAATTTTGTGCAGGGCAGAAGCATTCTGATTGTCCCCTTGCATTTCTTCTTGTCCAGGTACCATTTATAGCCTCTACTTGTGCACCTTTGCCTTCATTTTCTTGGCTAAAACTCGATTTTTCAAAGCTTGGTAATGCACAAATCTTTTGGACATAAAATTGGGTTTTCAAAGCCTCATTGTCCATTACCCCTTTCATAAAAGTTTTGGTTTCTCAAATTCTTTTGTTGTGCACAACCTTTTTGTACAAATGATTTCCAAAAGGTTGTTGTTCTCGTTGTAAAATTTTGGTTTCAAAAACCTTTGGTTGTGCACAACCTTTCTTTGTACAAAATTTTGATCCTTGTTTGTTCATATCCTTGCTTGATTACTTGTCCAAATGCTTGTTCATTATACTTGTTCATTTATTGTTCATACATTGTTCATGATATTAAAACAAATTGAAAATTCCTATTTTGACTCAAAAGGGAACATAGAAGGCTTTACACAACGCGCACTTGACCTTGTGCACGTTCCAAAAACCCTTTAAATATGGGATGGATGCCACGATGCAGCTTGATTGGTGCTCTTGTGCCCTTCTTGCGCGCACGGGTCCATTCAACCTCCCCTTCTGAGCCGAGTCAACCACACATGTCCGTGACACACTAATACCGTGACCATGGTTGGTTTTTGGTCTAGCTCACGTCATCACGTCCCTAATACGTGCCCGGAGTTGATTATGGCCAAGTTAATTCCAACCATAATTAACCAAAGTCATGTATTAGGGATAGGTTGACACCGCGTCATTAAGATCTAATGCTTGACCCATCCTAATCATCTTTAAGCCCAGGGCTAAGGTCCGAGATCCCTCATTTAAAATGAGGTCATGCTAGAATTTTGTTGGAGCGTTAATTCAATATTAACCTTAACTGGGGCTTAACTATGATAAGAATGGCCCGTGCATTGGAACTTTGTGACGCACTAGACCCTAGGTTGGGTTCTTTCGATCGGTGGAAGCTGCGTGCCCTATAGGACCCTCGCCCGGGACAGTCCTTCCTTGGGAGTGTGAGATACAGGTGAAATACGAGGGGCTTATGGACGTAGTGTTGGCCTCCACTGATCCAGGATTTAGATTAGTTGCGAAAAAGAAGAGAAATCTTTTCCAACCATCTAAGGATAAAGATGCGTTTTAAAGAAAGCTAGAACAATAAATGGAAGCATGTTTTTAAGTTGCGCTCTAACGTTTGTTCATGTGAAAGATCACCCAATAAAAATGTTTTTTTTTTAAAAAAAGAAATGAAATGGGTGAATTCCCCCAAGTGCATGGCTCGGGTCTTTCCCCAAAATTTTACCCTTCGAGTCAAATCGATTTTCCCTTCCGAGTCGAATCTCCGTGTGTCAAAGTCCATTTCTTACTCAAAGCATGGTTTTCCCGAGAATCTCGCCAAAGTACCCTTATGGCTTGTTGGTCCCTTGTGTGATAGGAAGCAATGGAAGCTAAATCCATCACAGCAGAGCCTGATACAAGGTTGGACGCTCAATCCTGACTGGAAGGACGGGTAAAGCTTCTGGAAAAAAGATGGTTAGCGCAATTGAAGACCGGGTCCAAAGGTCAGAAGCCAGCCGTAACGGGATAGTTAATACTGTTCGGCAACTTAGGGAGGAAATCACGGGAAAATCCTTTGCGGAAGGGTTGAGGAAGTTTGGGAGAAACATATCTAAAGGCTCAGAGAGACCATTGAAGAAGAGTGCGATCGCAAGTATGAGCTCATGCACAGCCGAGTTGATTTAACCGAGGAAATGGAGAAATACAACTCGAGGCACACCAGAGAATGCCTTCATAAAATCGCGCAGTCGATCAAGGAGATAAAGGAATCGTCATAAGAACCATCGTCTCCGTCAAAGGCCACTCCAGGCAGCCCGATCCAGTGCAAACAAAGCCCCCATGGGAAAGTCCAATACATCGCCTTATACCACGGCAAACCCGCAGCCGTCATAGGAGGTGTGCTTCCCCAAGGAAAAGGAGCCTACTACCGTTAGTTCCATGATTTGGGAATGCCCAGGGATCAGATGCTAGATCGACTTCTAGAGATCGGAAAGATCGAGTTGCTCAGCCGCAACGTGATTTGGAATGAGCCTCCCTCCCAACACTTTGATCAGAAACATCACTGCAAATATCACCAAACCTTGGGTCATTCCACAGGAACCTGCCCAACCCTGAGGAATAAAATCCAGGAACTTATTAATGAGGGAATCATCACAAAGAAAGGAGATCAGTGGGTGTAAACCCGAGTGAAAGAAAGGAAGCCGAGGTTGAGGTTGTAAAGAGAGAAAAAGGAAGGAAACTAGGAGTGGTCCATGTTTCATAGGTTCTAGAGTCATTCCAAAAGTCCGCTTCGGACGTTGTTTTCTTTTCCTATGCCCGGTGGGGCAAAGTCCCGAGAAGAAAGATACCAAGTTGGTGTCTGATGGAGTCTGTACTGAGTTTGTTGATAGTTGAGTCGAGTCTGTAAAAGGTCAAGTCCCTTATGAAATGAATGAGTCATTTTCCTTCTATTCTCTCTAGACATGAGTCATTACTTCCAAATTACATTAATTCTTGGAATTGCCTTAGTTAATATTGTCGAATGATTGCTACGTCCCCAAAATGATGAGTTGACTTCTAAGTATACTAGTCAATAACAACTCATTAAGGACGAATGGACTCAACACAAATAAAAACGTTCAATGCAAACAATTAATCTTGATATGAATAAATGTTGTGATCAATTGGCAATAAGAAACCATTAATGGCAAGCATTCCCCGATACACATTCCCCGATACACAATCCGATACACTTTTCCATGCAAACCCTCGATGCAAATCAAAAGGCATCCCAAGACAATGAAAGTGAAAGGATATTGTTGCTCAACCACCAAAATTCTACCATTATCGCACGTGCGCGACCAAGCAAAGTACTTCCCAGATCCTCAAAGTCAAAGTGAGAAGTGACAAACGTTCCACCAAAGGTTAATGTTTTCCCTTCTCTAAAGAGAAAGAGAGAGAGTAAAAAATGGAAAGAGGGAAAGGAATTGAATATGGAAAGGAAGTCTATCTCAAAAGACAACCGAGAAGGGACTCACCTCAAAAAGGGCCCATCATCTCAAAAGGAGTTCACTACAGAGCAAAGTGATCTACATCGAAAGGGCAACAACATCCTTCAAAAGGACACCAACCCCAACAAAAAGCAGTACAAGGCCGAACTACGGCATCCTGAGCTCCTCAAACTGAGGGGAACGTAGGCAACCTTCGGGTCCGGTCATAGCATGAAACAAAATATCAAACCTTGGTTCTCTCCAAAATGACCAAGTCTCTTTCCCACGGTCTCATCAATGACCGATTTTCCTAGAAACGCTTAGCCCGGTCACATCAAAGGCCGATCCCCTAAACACATCTCCTTTCTCGATCTTGCCATTGATCGAATCCTAATCTTAATTGATCACAACATTTACACATGTTAAGGCTAATTGCTGGTAGTAATCCTAACTTAATAATAAACCTGGTCCATTCAAGCAATCATTTTGACAATCTTAACTAAGGATAATTTCAAATGTCTCGACAAATCTTCTTTTCCGCATTTTAAGAAAGAGCCAAACACTGAATTTCTGTCCATAGGCTTCCTTCCTCAGAAAAGGGATTCACTCCTGCAAGTGCCTATGTCTGTTCTTCCTTTATGTGAGCAAGCGTAAGTTGCTCCTGTTCATGTCTCGAGTCAACTAGACCACTCCTAGGAAAAGAAATTGAGGGGTGCAAGGAGAGCAGACCGGTACGATTGAAACCCAGAAAAGATGGCCCGTATAAAGGATAGGTCACATTCCAAACGAAGGAGGGTTCACAACAAAGGAGGATTCACAACGAAGGAGGGTCCACACCCAAGGAAAGTTGGCACCCGAGGGGCACCTCCCATTTGAAAAGTAAAACTAGGGGCTAGCAAGTCACGATAAGAACAATGGAGGGATTAACGGAAAAGTCATGCTTTGGTAAACCCAGTTTGGTCATAACTCAGAGTCATAATCTCCCAATAAAGGTTCCAATCCCCAGAGGTCCTCAAAATTTTGGTCAAAAAGTCAACCCTTTGTGTCAACCGTACGGATGGTTTGTCCCCTGTAAAAAATTCATATCAGCAGCCCGTATCAGCAGATTGTCCACAAGTGAAACTCACTTTTTGTGTGCCCAAAACGTGTCAAAACATGTCCAAGACCTACATAGTTGACTCTAAACACATTCCCGGGGATTCCGCACAAATCATAGCACCCAAAAGCCTTTCTCAAGGCCCGAATCATGCATTTAAAATAATTTGCAAGCAAAAGAACATTTTTGACATTTAACACAAGATTTTACACATATTGTTTTCAAAACAAAGCAAGACATAAAAATTGTTCAAACAAGTACAGCTACTCGGAATCCGGGTCTGAATCAGGCGGAGGCAAATAAGATATGCTTGGCCCCCGAGATGGATAGGAGTTAGGATCGAAATGGAAAAGAGACTCCGCCAAGCTCATGTCCTCGCTAGTGGATGGCTGAAAAGAGCGCCAAGCAAATTGAGAAGAAGGGCCCGGGCGGTCGATAGAAGATGACTCGGGCCGTTCCAAGGTCAAGTGGGCAAAAGGATCTGGGCAGTTTCATGAGTGTCCGCCCCTCCCAGCGAGCCTCGAAAAGATGATATGTCAGCAGCACTCACGGACTAACTACGAACATAGGAGGGAGGTACCTCCACGCTTGATACCCTCTTGCGAGGTCTCTCCTCACCACTCACAGAGCTCCTGCCCGGCACAAAGTTGTATTTTGCTCAAGGCCCCATGGAAGAACGACATGTAAACTTCCTACACCACTTTTTGGCCCGTCCCAATAAATCAGGCCGCCTTAGCAGTGCTCGTCCCGCATTCTGCACATGAAAACAGAAATGGCTCAGCAAAAAAGACAAAGATGAAGGGTGTGTATGTGCAAAGCAAAGGAGAAGCAAACTGCCTCAATCGGGATCTCCCCAGCTGGAACCCCCTCCCCTGGAGTAGACAAATCAACCTTGTGGACCCTGCCATCCACGCAGATTAAAGAATAGTCTGTCCACACCAGAGGAGCTACCCCAGAAGCTACCACCTGCGGTGATCTGAGCCGAGTAGCCACAAAACGGCTATATGCCTCGCTAGTAATCAGATGGGCCACGTCCACCCCCATGAGATGAGGGTCCTCTCCTTGGTCAGCCACAAATATGGTTTTGGGAGTATCCACGGGCACCCTCTTCACAAGACCCAGTCCGTGCTACCGTAGGACCCTCTCGCCCAAATAAAAGGCCTCACCCCGGAACCCTACCAGCAGCCTCCTCTGTCTGGTCACCCTCAGATCCTCGCTCAAATCAAAGCCGATCTCTGGCCTCTCATACATCTACCATGAGTACAGATTCAACCCCTCTAGCATAGGCCCCCTCAGCACTGCCTTCACATCAGTGTAACGAACAGCGACTCGTCCCTTAGACCCCCTCTTCTCTCAGACCTCCCTGGCCCAGCAAATCATGGCCGGAAAATGGACACTCGAGTTGAGAGATGGCCTCCATGGATAGATGCCAAAGACCTCGTAGTACCAAGCCTGATGAGAAAAGACAAAGAGCCTCTAGTACACGAGAATGAAAACAAAATGCCAAAGCAGAAAGTAAAGCAAATGGCAGAAAAGAATAGAAAGGTACAAAGAGATACCTCTAGGACAAACTAAAAGCAGGCCAAAGACTTTCTCGCCTTCTAACTATACTTGTCAAGCTCCATATATAGCTCGGCAAGGCCTGCCTCTCCCTAAGCAATGCCCCTAATGGTCTCCGGTGTGGTCAAAGAGCCTAGGAGAGGAAACATACACGCGTGTCGCCATTGGCAAAAATGGTATTGCCAAGAAGGAGGCACATGTAGGAGCACCCGAGTTGATCAGCTGTAAACCGAACCGCCGTGTATTCCTGAAAATTGGCCCGGATGTCCCTCTCGACATTCTGCACGAGGATACCCAAACCTTTGGTGAGGCCCGTAAAGCCAATGAGCGCCTCAATCTCTGCCTCAGGGCTATCCCTCCACATAACCGGCTGCCCATCAAAAGATAGCCCGGTGATCGCCGAGAAGTCAGCGGGGGTCACAGTCACCTCCCCCCAACTCAAATGAAAAGTTTGGGTCAAGTCCCACCAATACTCCCCAAGGGCGTTGAGAAGCCCCATACTTTTGTTGGTGTTAACAAACTTGCCCACGGCATCATTGAAAGGCACCAAACCAGTGCGCTCCACCCACTCCCTCGGACCGGGTTCACCATTGACAGACTCGGGCATAGCCTCCCATAAGGAGAAGCAAGCGTCCAGAGACCCTCGAGATTTGGGATCACCTCCCTACAGGTAAACACAGCAAAGGTATGAATAACACAGTTTAAAATACCAATGCGCATGCTAAATGCAAAATGACCATGTAAAAAAATGTTGCATAGACATTTGAGGGTTGTTTTGGAAAAGAAAAGTTCTTTCCGTCCCCTTTCAAATTGCATAGACATTTGAGGGTTACTTTGAAAAAAAAATGTTTTCCGTCCCCTTTCAAATTGCATAGACATTTGAGGGTTGCTTTGAAAAGAAAAATGTTTTCCGTCCCCTTTCAAATTGCATAGACATTTGAGGGTTGCTTTGAAAAGAAAAATGTTTTCTGTCCCCTTTCAAATTGCATACACATTTGATGGTTTCTTTGAAAAGAAAAATATTTTCCGTCCCCTTTCAAATTGCATAGACATTTGAGGTTCACTTTGAAAAGAAAAATGTTTTCCGTCCCCTTTCAAATTGCATAGACATTTGAGGGTCACTTTGAAAAAGAAAAGTCTTTTCCGTCCCCTTTCAAATTGCATAGACATTTGAGGGCCGTTTTAAGAAAGAATTTTTTCCCCTTTCTTTAAATTGCATAGTCATTTAAAAGAAGGCCATCATAAACAAGTCCATCCCGTTCATAACATGTAACGAATAATCCTAGGCAATGCTAGCATGCACGTAAACATGTTAAAATGGCTAGTCCAACGTAAGGTACAAGCATTTTATGCACAAAAGTGTAGGATCACACTTTTATTGTCAAAAGCGTAGCTAGGCATGTCCGAATGAAGGAGCAAACACATGTCCTCGATCATTGTGACTCCAATTTCATGAAAATGAGTTCAATTTCGCAAAATGACCCAAGAAGTACAAAAATCCTAATTTGCATTAACATAAACCCTAGGTTTAAGAAATTCATTAATCAAGAAGGGAATGGCTTAGGATGTACTTACCCCGTCACCTTGGCACAAATGCAAGGTAGGAGATTTGTAGAAACCCGCTCCCGCATCCCTGATAAGTGACTTTGCTTTTATAAAGTGTTTCTTTGAAAAAGTTTTAAAAAGGCTATTCACCCCCCTCCCCTCTAGCCTATTTTCCTACCAATTGGGCCTAACAATTGGTATCAGAGCTTGAAATTTTGAAAGAAATTTCCAAGCTTTGCAGCTTGTTTGCCGATACCATGGCAGGAAAAATCATGCAGTCATTCAACATCACCACCATTCCGTTGTTGAATGTCAACGAGTTTGGTGTCTGGAAATCTCGTATGATAAAGTATATGAACTCAATCTATGATCGGTTGATGAAGGTCATAGAAGGTGGTCCAATCATTCCTTTAAAAGTCTCAACCACTTATACACCTATTCCCTCCACTCCGCTGACACAACATGCTGATCGTGACACTGAACAAGAAACCCATGTTCAGATTGAGGAAACTCTGGTTGAAAAACCCAGAGAAGAATGGACCGATGATGAAAAACTTTCAGCTGCCCTAGATGGAAAAGCATGCCATATTATCTCTTGTGGTTTGGATGACAAGTAATACAAACTCATTGACTTGTGCTCCATGGCTTAAGAATGCTGGAACAAGCTCCTTGCATACTTTGAAGGTGATGAGCAGGTGAAGGACAACAGACTCTATGATTGCATTGCTGAGTTTGAATCATTCAAGAAACAAGATGGTGAGTCACTCAGAAGTGCCTACGACAGATTTTGTGAGGTAAGTAATTTATGTGCTTCTTTAGGTAAGGTTTATACTATGAAAGACCTAAATATTCGCTTTCTAAGTTCTTTGGGAAATGAGTATCATACCAAGGTCACTGCTGTTAGAGAAGTGAGAGACTTAAACAAGACTTCTATTTAGAATCTTGTGTCTAGTCTATTCCTATATGAGAGAGAACTGCAAAAACTTAACGTTCTCGATAAAAACTTCAAAAAATTGTCTCTATCAGCTCAGTCACAGATATCCTTCCCTTCAAACAAATTCCTTCCTATAGATCCCCATCTAACACCTTGCAGTTCCAAAACCCCAGAAACAACCTCAGAACAACCTATGGAAGAAGACGAATTTGCCGCCTTTGCTAGGAACTACAAAAGGTTTAAAGAATTCAAAAGAATGTAGAAAGGAAGCCACCAGCAACCAAAACCATTCATACCATCATTTCAAAAAACCAGCAAGTTACAACAAACCCTCAACGAGTGCTACCGACGGAAAGAACAACAAAGGTGATCTTATCTGCTTCAACTGCAGAAAACCTGGTCACTTTGATTCCAAATGTCCTCAACCAAAATATGAGTATGTGAGGAAGTCATTTACCAAGAGACATCCTAAGTCTCGAAGCTTTGTTGCCGATGAAAGAACAAAAAAGGCCTTGCCAGTTTGGTGTGAAACTGACTCAGACGAAGATGCCGATGAAGATGAAGATGCCGATGTAAGTTTTGTTTCTCTAGACTTGAAAGATTCTAATACATCCTCATTACCGAATCCAGTCTACCGAGATCCATCTCCTCCAAGAACTCCAGTCAGAGAAGAAGCTTTCTGGAAGACCTCAACCACACTTCAAGGAAATAAGTGTCAAAGCAGAAAACCCAAATGGATACAAAGTTCATCAAGTGGGAACCTCACTCTATGGCCAGTTTAACTCTTCTAAATTCACTACCATCAAACCAAAATCCTTACCGATGACCAGAAAATTCTCATTTACTGAACATCCTAGCATTGCGAAAAGTCTATCTAAACCCATCTCTTCCCTACCTAACTTCTCTCCTAAACCTATTTTCTCTACCCCTAAGATTTTAGCAGATCCCTTTCCTGAAATATCTACAGCTAAAATGGTAGAGACAATGGATGAACTTTTTATTGATCATGAGAAGCTGAGTAGCGTTCATAAAGTGATGGCTGCTGATTTCAATAGAATTTATGCAGAGAATGACTTGCTTATGTCTGAACTTAAAGTTCTCAAAGGACATGAGCTTGAGTCTGTTCTTCTAAAGAAACAAAAACCTGGATCTCAAAAGTCAAGTAATTATATTGATAGCTCAAATCAAAGATCTTGTGGCAAGAAACAATCATCTCACAAGGATTGTTGATTCTTACACAAAATCTAGAGTTGCCATTGAAACAATCCTACAGACCTAAATGTCATATAAGGACCAATCTGGGTTAGGATTTGATTCCAGCAGCAGTAGCTCTACTGAAACTTGTGCGATCGAGAAAAAGGATGAGAAAGTTGAATGTAGTCCTGTTAACTCAGTGCATAAGGATCCTAAGCCAATATACAGTGCTGTGGCTATGAAGTATCCTAGGAACCAGAACAAAAGGAATGATTAGCACAAACAAAGATATGTTAAGGTTGCTGATACTGAGTCTGCCGATAACGGTATTCTTGGTGAATATATCAGCAGAGCAAGTGCTGCCGGTCTAACCACCTCTGCTGCCGATGGACAAGTACCTAAAAAGGTAACTGCCAAAGGTAAATAGAATGGGAAGAAAGGCATCACTAGCACCTTCAAACCTACTAAGTTTGTGCTTGCTCAATTCTCTAGTTCTGCCGATGCACTGACTAAACAGAATGATGTTCTACCGATTCCATAGCCTATCAGTCAAGTGAGATGTTCTAATTGTTCTGATTTTGGTCACAAGGCTCATGAATGCCTCTTGAAGCACCTATATGGACCCACTGAGGTTTCATCATTTAGTGGTGGCCAGATGTGGTTGCCAAAGAGGAACTAACCCTTGGACCCAAGAATAAGGGGGCCATAAGCATACTGTTTTATTTCAGGAATGCTTCATGGCCTCAACTGGTGCAAGCAAGGATTTGTGGATTCTAGATAGTGGCTGTTCAAGACACATGACAGGATTTGTAGATCTACTTGCCGATATTTCAGAAGCATCCGGTCCCCCAGTGGTTTTCGGTGATAATGCTAAAGGAAAAATCATCGGTATTGGTACCATCAAGAGAGGTGCAGTTACTGTATAGAAAGTCTCTCTAGTGGACGGTCTGAAACACAACCTTCTATCAATATCACAATTCTATGAGAAAGGAATGCAATGTGTATTTACTACTTCCAGTTGCTATGTGAAAGACATTGCTTCCAGCGAAACTCTTCTCGCTGCCAAACGTAAAGGTAACATTTATGCAGTAGACTTAAGTGCTATTACTGGTATTGCTAATATCTGTTTTGTTGCTAAGAACATCAGTGAGAACTCATGGCTATGGAACAAGAGACTCAGTTACTTGAACTTCAAGTACCTATCTAAGCTTGTCGGTTCAAATGTAGTTACCGGTCTGCTTCAAGTGTCTGCTGATCAAGCAAAGAAATGCAAGGCCTGCCAGCTTGGAAAACAACATAAATCATCCTTCCGAAGTAAGCCCTGCATGTCAATTTCTAAGTGCCTCCAATTGCTACATATGGATCTATTTGGCCCCACAAGTACAGCAAGTATTGGGGGAAGTAGATACACCTTGGTTGTAGTAGATGATTTCTCTAGATATACTTGGGTGGAAACTTTCATTCACAAAGATGATACCTATGACTTTGCTACCAAGTTATTCAGACTACTACAGACCCAGAAAGAAAGCGATATCATCAGTATGAGATCAGAGAACGGCACTGAATTCAAGAACAATGGTATTGCTCAGTACTGTGATGACCATAGTATAGACCACAACTTCTCAGCTGCCGGTACACCACAACAAAATGGTGTCGTTGAGAGAAAGAACAGGACTATTATAGAAGCTGGTAAAACCATGATTACTGAAGCAAGGTTGCCAAAATACTTTTGGGCTGAAGCCATCAATGCTGCCTGCATCACTCAAAACAGATCTCTAATCAACAAATTCCACAACAAGACTCTTTATGAACTCTAGAGAGGCAGAATTCCCAACATTGGCTTCTTCAAAATATCCGGCTGCAAATGTTACGTGCTTTACAATGGTAAGGAGCACAGAGGTAAATTTGATGAGAAAGTTGATGAAGGAATCTTTGTTGGATACGCTAAACACAGTAAGGCCTTTCGAGTTTTCAACAAGAAACTTTTGAAAATTGTTGAATCTGTTCATGTAACATTTGATGAATTTGATTTGTTAGAGTCTGACAAGGCTCCAAATAGTACTAATGCTTCTAGTGCTCATGAGATAGGTGAATCCAGTAATTCTAACCATGCAGGTCAAGTACCAATTGCTGATCCAGTCATTTCAGTAGAAGAACCAGCAGATACTCAGTACTTTCCATCATCGGCAGATCATGATCATACTGATAACTTTCATAATCCATTTGCCGATGCAAACTCTGCTGATCATCCTGAAGATAGATCTAGCCCTCAACCAATTTCTGTTATAAGACCTAACCCTTCAAGTTCTCATCCTCCTCTTACTCAAAACTCCTCTTCTCCTCCACCATCTGCGGATCTTGATCCTCCTCTAGAATCTTTACAACAAGAATCAGTAAGACATGATGTGCCGAGAGAAGTTAGAGCAGTTTGTGATCATCCATTAGAAAATGTGATTGGTGATGTCTTTGGTCCCAGACTAACAAGGAACCTGAGCAAGGCATTTGATGAAAGTCTCTTCTCATCTGCTATGGTTTCCAACATAGAACCAAAGAAGACTAAAGAAGCTCTTGCCGATCCTGGTTGGGTTGAAGCCATGCAAGAGGAACTGTATCAGTTTGAAAGATGCAATGTATGGGAACTTGTGCCAAGACCAACTTCTCAACAAGTTATTGGTACAAAGTGGGTCTACAGGAACAAGTTAGATGAAGCTGGGAAAATCACTAGAAACAAAACAAGGTTAGTTGCAAAAGGCTACTGACAAGAAGAAGGGATTGACTATGACGAGACATTTGCTCCTGTTGCAAGATTGGAAGCTATAAGACTTTTATTAGCCTATGCTGCCTTCAAAGAATTCAAACTATATCAAATGGAAGTGAAAAGTGCCTTCCTGAATGGAGAACTCCAAGAACTTGTTTATGTTGAACAACCACCTGGTTTTGAGGACTCTAAAAATCATAATCATGTCTACCGATTGAAGAAAGCTCTCTATGGCTTGAAGCAAGCTCCAAGGGCATGGTATGAAACCCTTTCTAAGTTCTTACTTAGTGATGGCTTAGGTTTCACTCGAGGTAAAATTGATACTACTTTATTTGTTGCCAAGCATAAGGGTCATTCATTGTTTGTTCAAATATATGTCGATGATATTATTTTTGGTTCTGCTAATGAATCACTTTGCAAGAGATTTGAGAAGCTAATACATAGAAAGTTTGAAATGAGCATGATGGGTGAACTAACATATTTCCTTGGACTTCAAGTCAAGCAAACCAATGAGGGAATATTCATCAGTCAAGCCAAGTGTGCAAAAGAACTAATCAAGAAGTTTGGCTTCGACAATGCTCATTCTCAAAGCACACCGATGGGCACTAACATTCATTTAGATAAGGATGAGTCCAGTAAAAAGGTAGATATGACTGTCTACCGAGGTATGATTGGCTCACTCCTCTATCTAACTACCAGTAGACCAGATATCATGTTTGCCGTTTGTGTATGTGCCAGGTTTGAAGCTGACCCTAGGGAATCCCATTTGCAGGCTGTAAAACACATTATTAAATACTTATGTGGTTCTGCTAACCTTGGATTATGGTATGCTAGAGATTCTTCTTTTAATCTAATCGGTTATTCAGATGCAGACTTTACAGCGTGTAGGGTGACTAGAAAAAGTACAAGTGGAACATGCCAATTTCTTGGTGATCGGTTGGTGTATTGGTCTTGTAAAAAGCAGGCATCAATTTCCACTTCAACTACTAAAGCTGAGTACATAGCTGCCGGCAGTTGCTGTTCACAGATCCTTTGGATGAAGCAGCAGCTGGTTGACTATGAAGTTCCATCTCAAGTTTGTCCCATTTACTGTGACAATCAATCTGCTATCTCAGTATCCAACAATCCAGTCATGCACTTCAAAACCAAGCACATAGACATCAAATACCACTTTCTGAAGGAACATGTAGAAAAGGGAAATGTTGTGCTGCTCAAAGTTCTTACCGATTTCCAAAGAGCAGACATACTGACAAAGCCTTTAGATCAGAAAAGATTTGAATTCCTCAGAGGTGAACTAGGTATGATTGATTACAATGGTTAAAACTGTGCTGACTTTACTACTTGTATTAGTCTGCCGATCAAATCAGCAAAGCACAATATCTTGCCGACGAATCCTATGCCGATAATATCTTGCCGACCAATATCTTGACAAATTATGTCTTGCCGATTTGTCAAAATTTAAAATTCAAATTCATCGGTAGATCTCATTCTTAATGGATAAGGATTCTCTGACAAATGACGTAAGCAATGTCAAATCAAAGGTACAATCGGTCACACCACCTCTCTGACACGTGTGTGCACCGCCTTACCCAAATCGTGTCAAAGATTTATCCTAAATCCTTGTGATAAACTGGAAAGGTAACTTTTATACTTACCATATTATTGTTGCCGTCCTTTCCCTTTCTCTCTCCTAAGTTTAATCGTCTAATTTCAACCGTCCGGTTTGCACATTAAATTCATTGTGTGCGCATGTTCTCTGAGTTATTCACAATAGTTAAACTCCTCATTATTTCTCTTCTCCCCATGCAAACCCTTTTTATTCTCTGTCTTCCATAACATATAAAAGCTTCACTTAAAACTCTTTTTATTCTTCTCGCTCTTCACTCACCTGAACTCTCCTTATTTCTTGTGTTCATCTTTATCTCCTACCAGTCTACTCTAATCTCTGGTAACTATTTGATGATTTACATTTGTTCCTCAACATTTAGTTTGAACTAATTGATTTCTAACTTGTGAGATTTCTTGAGGGATTTTGCAGATAATGTCGAGCAACGAAAAGGATATCTATGGAGGCTATGTTGACTCCACATTCTTCGACGACACTCTTGACAGTGATTTCTTGAGAAATCTATTGATCGGTTCTCTTCTGGACTCTTTCATCACTCCAACTGGTGTTGAGTTCATATTCTTGGGTCAAGTGCAAGAGTTTTTCTCCAACGCCTCAGTTATCTCTGCCCCAAATGACCCTTCTACCTTCGTATCCATCAGCTCTTCTGTCGCCGGCGTCCCGATCTCTATCACTCTATCCTCTATTTCTACTATTTTCCCACTCCTTGGAAGTGAAGGCGTAACTAGTCTAGCTGATGACAAGTCCTTAGACAAGGCATGGACCCTTATGAGGGGAGTCGGTCCTAGGCTTAGTGGAGATCATCATCTGAAAGCTCATTACAGAAGAAGATTTTACGCTCTTGCTGAGATTGTTTATAGATGCTTAGTGTACAGATCTGGCTCTCACAGCCATATAACTGATATACAGTTTGAGGCAATGGCAGCCATCGTGTTGCAAGAAGAATTCAACTGGTGTGCCTACCTATTCAGGATCATTGCTATTGCTGCTGTTAAATGGAAAGAGGATAGAAGAAAGAACAAGGCTCACCCTGGTAAAGGATGTCATTATATGCTGATAAGTATTATTTTGAGAAACAATTCAAACATTGTCAAAGCCTCTCCTGCTCCTCCAAGATTTGACTTCACCATCTTAAGTCCTTCAAACTTACTGATTGGAATAGAATCTCCAAAAAGGCTTCTACCGGCACAGTGGTTGTTCAAGCTGCTGGTTCTCCAAAGAAGAAAAAGGCAAAGAAAGTTGTTAAGGTTGCCACAATGGCTCCTACCGATTTCTCTACTCCTGCACTATCTACCGACAGGATTCTTGCTGACTCAACTCCTGCTGCTCCTAGAAAAAGGAAATTAGTCAAGGCTGTTGATAAAGTGCAAACCAAAAAGTCAAAAGTCATATCTGCCGGTGAACCATCTGCCGTTCCAAAGCCGAAACCTGCTGATCAAGTTCAGTCTGTGACAATTCCAAGTGGTGATCCTAGAACAAAAATGATAAGATTTGCTCCATCTCTTCTCTCTGGTATTTCACTAACTTCTCCTATAATTAAGACTGAAGTAGAAGACATTGCTGATCTGGCTAAAGATCCTATTGGTGATGTACTAAAGAATTCTGCTGTTGTAAGAAAATGCCAACCTGTAAGAAACCCCACTTTCCATTCTTTCTATCGCAACCATTGGTCCATCACTAATAAGTTCCTTCCAAAGAATTGGGTGTTTCCAATTGATCATCTTCACCTCTTCATTCGCCGGTTGCTCCAGTTTCATGAGGAAAGAAAGGAGTTGGTTTCTCCTGGAAACCGTGCCGATTATGTTGACTTTTCAAGCCTGAATGGACTAACTGACTTGTTCAAAGAGAAGTTTGTTCCCCTTCAGAAATATCAAAGATTATCAGAAACTGAACTCAGATTGAACTTTGGGCATTTCTTTGATCTGCTGTCGCTTCCCTGGAATCAAGTCTATCTCTTCCAAGATAGAATTAGACAAGACTTGATGGTTCAAAGTGTATGGGTCGCCTATGCTGATGTATACGGTCAGCAGTCAAACTTTCTTGGATCTGATCCCTATCAAATGGGAAGACCAGAAGACGATGATAATTTACTGGTTTACAACGATAATGAAGGCATTTCTGCTAGTCCATTGGCTGTTCTATTTCTGCAGAAGGTAAAGAAAGCCACTATTGATCTGATAAAAGAGTCTGAAGCCTATCTTACCAGACGTGCAGTCGAGCAACCAGAAAATGATCCCATTCCTACTCCCAGCAGTTCTGTTGATGTTGGTAACTTTGTTTGTACTCACAAAGCTGCTGGTGAATCTCTCACTTCTTCTGACTCAATTGGTAAGTATGACAAGATGCTAATTAGCATAGTCTATAAGAAGCCCCCAGTTCCTACCACCACTATATCATCTACTGAAGCCTTTGCTGACTCAGTCTTAGCTGGTAATGGCTCTGAGCATAGTAAAGAAGGAGGAAGTTCTGCTGGCAAAGGATCTACTGATAAATCTGTTGAGCAGATTGTTGAGATAACTTCAGACACTCAACCTGCTGATGAAACCAGTACTACTGATGAGCCCCTAGTCACTCGAGTTGAGGAAACTATAGAAACTCAACCTCTGATTAATGTAAAAGACCAACTTGCATCAGTTGAGCAAACTACTGACACTCATGCTGCTGATGAAGTTGCCATTAGAGATTTGCCGATTTCAGGAGGAGTGTGTGCTGGTCAAATAGATGCTGCCGCTGATACAGACCTTGCTAATGAGCCAACTACAGACACTCATCTGACTGAGCCAACTGCTGACACTCTGATCATTCCAGCAAAGGCTACTGATGAACCTCTACTTGCTGATTCTGAGCCAACTTCCGATACTCAGATCATCCCTGTTATTATCTTTGTTGAACGTACTGGTGTTAGAGAGGTTGTTGAGTTGGGAGGAGGTACCGAGGCTGTGATTGCTGGTCCTGATGATCAAGATGCTGCCTTTGACGCTATGATAGCTCATGATTTGCAGCTTGAAGAATTTCAAGAATTCCAGGATGCTTTATTTGCTCATGAGGAACCTCTATTTCTATAACATGTTGTTGCTGATGAAGCACAACCAGTTACTGTAGCTGCTGATGAGGAAAGCTCGGATGAGATAGATCCTGATGACTATGTGGAATTACCAAATGAAGGTGAAAGGGATTCTGCTCCACCTACTAAGTACAATTTTGAGCTTCATGCCAAGGAGATGATGAGTTCAAACTGGTACACTACCAACGTCTCTATTCCTACTAACAGTTTTGGCCAACAGTTTTTTTCCTCTTTATCAGCCAATCAGGTCTTTTCCGATCCACTCTTCAAAGGATTCCTTCTCCTTTCGGCAAAAATCATCCTTTCATTGATGGTTCCACCGCAAGCGAAAAGATAATTTTTATGCCATGAATTAAACCTGATTTCAAAAGGAGGAAAGGGAAGGCTCCCCGGGTGTCCAAGCTCAAGGAGAAAAGACTTGTTTATGAACCTCTACACTTCTTACCTGGGAAGATAAAGGTTGGAGGCAAAATCCACCTGCCTGGTCCCTCTCCTAAGAAGGTTTGCATCGTCATGAATGGTTGGATGAAAAGGTGCATGATGATCAACGATGAACTTCATGATATACTCGAATTCCAGGCTACTGATCCTCGTGGACTGTTGTTTTTAGTGAAATCTGCTGCTCTTGCACTGACCTTGCTGATATTTCACCCAAGATAGCGTGCTGATCATTTGGTCTATACCTTTAGGCTGATGAATTCTAGGTTAATGGCTATGATCCTTGAAGGATGGGCTTGTCTTAATCTACTTATGGCTATCTTTCTATCAATGGAAGACAATGGTATTTTTCATTTGCCGGAAGATCGTGCTGTTATTATTCATCCTGGATTTCCCATACCGATTCCCTGTGCAGATGTCTTTGCTGATGCTTCCTTCCTCATTGCTTCAACTTCTATTCCTGTTGAATTCCTTCTTGCTGATGCCGATGCTGCTTATGCTGATATTCTTCAACAATTCTTGCATCTGCCTTCTGCCTCAATTCATGTTCCTCTTTCTCCATTGATGGTCATTCTCTCTTCTGATGACGAGTTACCGATGGATGATCCTGCTGATGTGCTTATACAAGAGGCTGACTTACTCAATGAAGATTTTGTGCCATCTCTAATGGTCCAATCTGCCGAGAGTTTTGCCATGCCAATTGTAATTGAGAAACCGGTTGTTGTCCATAACCTCTTTGAATTCATCTGTTTTGAGGAGGGTGATTTTTCAAATCAGCAAGTGCCTGCCACTCGTGCTGATGTTGGTCATATGGGAATCTCTATTGCTAACCTGATAAAGGACATTCCAAAAAATCTTTCCATGAGGATACTTAAGTCCAATCAGGAGGAGGAAAATAAACGAATTAAAGACTTGAAGGATCTTCTGACTGATAGAGAAACAAGACTGATCAAGCTCTCTGAATGCTTGGGATCTACAAATTCGATCCAACAGCAACTTGTTGATGTAGACACCCCGCCTTGGACCGCTCACCCCGATTGCACATTTGATTTTGTGTTTCTCCCCATTTTAAGTGTTTCTCGTTAGTTTTTGTCACTTCCGTTAAGTTCCTGACTGACTTCGTTACGTCCAGGGACTAAACTGAATGACAGGACTGACTTTCTAGTCCATTCTGTCAAAATTGCCTTCTCTGAGTCGCGCCCCTCCGACAGGAGGATCCAGGCGCGCGCGCCTCCCGCCCCCAAAGCAGGAAGCGCGCGCCTCTGTGCGTCAGTTACATATTTCTGGCCAGGATTCCCTCCCTTGCTCAATTTACAAGATTTTGCCCGGGAAGGATTTCTTGGTGACTGAGTTTTGGCACCAAAAACACCCCTCTTTCACCTATAAAAACCTCTCTTTACCTCCATTTTCAAAGACCGAAGATTGAACTTACAAAAACTATACCAAAATCACTTTCTAAAGGTTATCCAAGGATCTCTTCAAGCAATATTTGAAGTTCTTCAAATTGTAGGTAAAAGTCCATCTTTTCCTTTCTTTTCTACTTCATCTCCTCTCTCTCTTTTTACTTCAATCAAATGTGCAATCACCCAAATCATTTTGGGACATGACTCTAATGATCACCTCATCTCATTGAGGTTGGTTAAGGAGTTATCTCCTACATTCCAAATCCTATTTTAAATCCCCCCTTTTCATGACTTAAAGAAGAAGAAGAAGAACATTTTCATTCATGTAGATTTCGATCAAGCAAGACCAACGTAAGTTGGGCGAGATGGGTGTTTCGGTACTTCCCATCTCGTAATCTAACCCCCGAACCTCAAAACAAAGAATCTCTGTTTTCGTAATCAAACTTAGGCTACAATCAATAGGTTTTTCTTATGTTCCTCAAAACATAGGTGGCGACTCTAAAAACAAGTTAGACATCCTAGGATAATTCACCGCTCTAGCCAAGCCGTGGTTCCCCCGGGGTATCTACAGTGGCGACTCTGCTGGGGGGTTAATTTGAGGGTTAAACTTGCATTCTGATCAAAATCTACATCTTTTCTGGGCATTCTGTTTCCTGATGGGGGGGGGGCACGCGTCTGGCCTTTTAAGCCTAAGGCGCGCGCATCCCGCATCAAGAACCAGAATCGCCCACTTCTTCATGTTCTTCATCTTCTTCTTCTGTTATTATGCACTAATCACTTCTGCAGGGGTTACAATATGAACATAGGACCAGGGCAATCCCCTGAGTCCAAAGTCTGACATTCTGACAGGTGTGCCCCAGAAGCGCGCGCCTCCCATAAGCATTGCGCCAAGCGCGCGTGGCCCACATCAGCACTCAGAGGCGCACGCTTCTGGGTTGGTTTCCAGAACAGAAACAAGTTTCAGTGACTGAGCAGAACAGTGGGGTGTGGGCACAGTTGCCTGCATCAGGACAGAATTGAACCCTCGGACTGTTTTAATTTTGTGTTTTATTTACCGGTCACACGGGTGATTCGGGAGTTGTAATTTTATGTACTTATGTGTTTTGTGTGTTTTTCTTTCTTTTCAAAAAAAAAATATATATATAAAAAAAAAAAATTGTCACTTGTTAGACCTCACACTACATGCACATATTCCTATGAACTGCTCACTATCGAGTCGCACAAGTCCAACCCCAAACCCGTCGAGGCCCGTCCTAGAAAGTTTCAAGCTCCACCAGACCTTGGCTCTTTCGAAGCGGTAAACCTCAGCCCGTGGCGTAGTTCAAGACTACATGCCGGGGGTGACCTTTGAGCCTCATATTCAAGCCGAGCACAAACCACACAATTCTAGTTAGGGTCTAACACTCCGTGACTCAAGTCGGTTTCCATGTACCGAGATTTCCCTAAACTAATGTCTTCAAATCATACATGCCAACTTGTTGAAAGGGACGCAATAAAAATCCGTCCCCAAAAGTGGTTATTTTGGACGAAAATAAAAATCCGTCCCCGCATGTATGCCTTACTACATTAATTTTGTTTAATCCCGATACATGTAGGATTCACAAGCGCGATGGAATCCGATGAGTATATGGGACCGCGAGATGGTCTATATACTAGTGTGACGATTCCATTATTTTCTTAGAAACCCCAAAAGGGATTCATTCCCTCCGACTTATAAAAAAAAAAAAAAGAGTCTTTTTCTTATGTGGTTCGAGTCGTGTGCCCAACTGTGTGTTCTAAGCCTCTTCATGGACCGCAAGTGTTACTCAAGACTGACAAGGGCCTCTTCTGCAATATAGGTTCAATTGGTACTTACAAAGTCTACCGGGATTCAGCAAATCGGTTAGTCCGTGAAGAGATCACTCCAACAGCTCCAACATCAACCATGACCGGCAGCAGCAACACCATGTCTCTCGAACAGCTCTCAACTATGGTCCAACTCCTCCAAGAGCAAGTCTCCACCCTTAACAAGGAGGCACAAAGCAAAGACGACATTTGGCAATCCCACCTCGACAGCCAAAGGGAGGCCCACGAGGCCGAAATGGAACTAATGAAAGAAAAGCTCACCAACCTTGCCAAGGGAAAGAACAAGAACAATGATGATGAATCCGAATGGACCGAGGGTTTGTTCAAGAGTCCTTATGTCAACACCCGCACCAAGAAAATGGGGGAACCAAGTTCCGAGAACAATGAGCCCAAAATGGTGGATTCTATCATGGCCTACATCGACCAAAAATTCAATGGGCTCAACATGGGGAAAGGCTCCGACACAAGCCTTTATCAATCATCCATCCTCATGAGTACTATGGCCGCTCTTCCCGATAAGTTCAAGATGCCCGACATAAGCAAATTCAAGGGCAACTCTTGTCCTATGGCTCACATTGAGACTTATATTTGGGCAATGGTTCCGAAGAAGGTCTCCACCAAGGTGATGGCTCAATGCTTTCCTCTCACTCTCGAGGGGGCGGCAAAAGATTGGTATGCTACTCTCCCGCTCACTGTCCGTCTTGATTGGGACTCCGCCATGCTTGCCTTCAAGAACCAATACCAACGCAACACCACTCACCGGCCCACAAGGAAAGAGCTAGAGAACACTACTCAATGAGACAATGAGTCCTTCAACGACTTCACAAGGAGATGGAATGACAAACTCTCTGAAATTGTTGAGAGGCCGAACACAAAAGAGCAAATGGACATATTTCTCAAGTGTCTCAAGATTGATCTCCGCACTCACCTAAGTGGGGATTGCTACTCCGACTTCTCCCAAATGTATGAGGCGGGGGTACGCATGGATGACTTGCTCAAGGAGATTAAGAAGACCACTCCTACTTACCGCTACAAGGCCGCTTCCAACTCCACAAAAGAGGCCTCGGTCAACGCCGTCACTATTGACAAGGGGAATTACAAAAAGGTTCCTCCACCTCAAGGGAAGAAGTCCCGAAGTGACCGTGTCTACACACCTCTCCAAGGCATGACTCAAACCGAAGTGTTCGAGGTCCTCAAGGCAAAGGGTCAAGTCACACCCGTGCAAGGGTACCAACCCAAGACGATCCTCTCCAATCATGCTCACCACAAATATTGTGGGTACCACCAATATAGTGGCCACACCACCGAGGAATGCTTCGTTCTCCGCAATGTCATTCAAAATCTCATAGATAAGAAAGAATTTGTAGTGACTAATGACGAGCATGTCAATGTAATAGAGATAGGAGAACTCGAGGGGACCACCCATTCAATCCCAATTGTGAATGGGGGCCCCAATGTTATGAATAAACTTGACAATTCTTGTTATGTAGTGACTTACGATGAGGTAATGAGGGAAGTACTAGAGAATAGGAAAAAGAAGCAAGATGGGAACGTCAACATTCTAACTCGATCCGGTCGAGTCATAGCAAGCAACCCTTCCACTTCCGCACCGAGCTCCTCTTCTCAAAAGCCGCAAGCTCACAACGCTCCCGAAGATCCTCTACTTGTCCAACTCAAGAAAACTCAAGCCAACATCTCTATTTGGGACCTCATTGCATCCTCAAAGAAACACCGAGATCTTGTCATCCGCAATCTCGATGATACATCAGTCTCTCCCGATACTACTCCCGAGGACCTCACGGCAATGATTGGTCACATTCATTTTAGCAACGTCATCACCTTTGCCGATATGGACCTTCCACCGTTTGGTTCCGACCACAACGAAGCTATTTACCTCAAGGTACGAGCAAGGGGGAGGCCCGTCTCAAGAGTCTTAGTGGACGGTGGTTCCGCACTCAATCTCATGCCTGGTAGAATCATGGGCATACTAGGGCTTAAGGATTCTGACTTGAAGCCTTCTACTCAAGTAATCCAAGGTTATGACAGCACCGCCCGTACAGTCATGGGTATGATCGAAATAGACATTGAGTTTGGGAGCATGATTATGTCCGTTCCATTCCAAGTGCTTGATATCCCGGCCTCGTTCAACTTACTGTTGGGTCGACCATGGATTCATAGTGCTAATGCCGTACCGTCAACTCTCCACCAATGTGTCAAGATCCGAAATGGTGATGAAATAGTGACCGTAATGGCTGAAAACATCACTATCCACAGAAAAGGTGAGCCCGTCCACCAAGTTCAGCATGGTCTACCAGACTCCACTCTCTCCGGCGTCTCAATCAACGCCATTGACAAAGAAGGGGGAAACGGATCATGGACCCCCAGCAATCACAAAGTCCTCCGCATGATGAGGAATATGGACTACTTCCCTGGTTTAGGCTTACGGAAATATCAACAAGGAATCCTAGATCCCGTGCAAGTCCCATTTGTCAAGAACACCTTCGATTTGGGGTATGAGCCTTCCAAAAAGACTTGAAACAAGAGCAAGCAATCAAGAACAAAAAGGCCCGAGCTCGTAAAGAAGGCCGTCGTTATGAAGTCCCTAATCTGAGGCCTTACCGCAAGACGTTGAATGGTTATTTTGTCCGCCAAGGGGAAGACATTCCATACATGATCTTTCCCGAGCCGTGGGTTAACAATAAAGGTGTCAAAAAGCCCGGCTTGAAAATCTTCTCCGATTGTGAGATCCAGATATCCGAAAGAGAACCAACTCCCATGTCGCCCAGTGAATGGTGGGGAAGGAAGATGACTGTATAGTCTGAGACAGAAATCACCGTGGGGGAAGAACTTACAGATTTAGCCTCCATGTTTGAAGAGCTTGCCATGATGAATGAATGCCAAGTTAACGCCATCCATGACACCGTCATCATGAACGAGACTATCAGTGAGATCCCGCCAAGCTCCGAGCCGATCAACAATTGGTATTCAATAAAAGGGCCCGTGGTATCCGAGGAATTCTTAGTCCGAGAAATGGGTTGCATACCCCGCACAGCAACAAAGGAAGAGCAGCTCACACTTACTTTCGAGTCCGAGAGTGTCTCTAATACCCTCACCCAAGAGGATTTGGAGGCCATAGCCGAGCGTGTGTTTCCTTTCTTTGCTAACGAAAAATTTGATATTTCTGAGTACCCTGAGATTGCAAACATCATAAATGATGAATTAACTAATAATGAACTTGACGAACAAGTTAATAACGATTCAAATTATGATGAAATAGACCATGAAAACACAACATACTTAAATGAACTTGCTCAACAAGTCCGTAGTCGTGGCGAGAATGGTCCAAAGGCTGACGAAGAATTGCATGTTGTTAATCTGGGTACCGAAGAAGAGCCAAAAGAAACCAAGATTGGAAGCTTCTTCAAGGGAGACGACAGAGACAGATTGACTGCATTACTACGGGAGTTTGTGGATGTGTTCGCATGGTCATACAAAGACATGCCGGGTTTAGACAGAAAGGTAGCGGAGCACAGGATTCCGATCAGAGAAGATGCCAGGCCAGTAAAGCAGAAGCTCAGAAAGATCAAGCCAGAATGGTCTCTGCAGGTCAAAGAAGAGATTGAGAAGCTCCTCAGTGTGGGCTTCATCAAGGTCATCGAGTATCCGACATGGTTAGCCAACATTGTGACAGTCAGGAAGGCGAACGGCAAGGTTCGAGTTTTTGTAGACTTCCGTGATTTAAACAAAGCTTCCCCAAAGGATGATTTTCCACTCCCTAATATCGACATGCTAGTGGACTCCACTGCTGCCTACGAGGTCCGCTCATTCGTGGATGGGTTTCGCTGGGTACAATCAGATTCTCATGGCCGAGGAAGATCAACATAAGACAGCCTACACAACACCGTGGGGTACCTTTTGCTACATAGTCATGCCATTTGGGTTAAGAAATGCTGGGGCTTCCTACCAAAGAGCCGTGACAGACTTGTTCCACGATATGATTCACAAAGAAATCGAGGTCTCTGTGGACGACATGATCATTCACTCCAAAGGAACCGATGGTCAACACCTAATCGATCTCTGCAAGTTCTTCGAAAGGCTTCGTCAACACAAGATGAGGCTCAACCCTGCAAAGTGCACATTCGGGGTTATCCGAGGCAAAGTTCTTGGTTATATGGTCACTGAAAGGGAATCGAAGTAGACCCCTCCAAAATCAAGGCAATCATTGACATGCCTCCTCCAAAGACGCAGAAAGAGATTAAAGGTTTCATGGGCAGACTACAATACATCAGTCGGTTTGTGCACCAACTCACTTCCATGTGTGAGTCAATCTTCAAGTTACTCAAGAAGAATGTGGCTCTAGAATGGACCGACGCGTGCCAAGAAGCCTTCGATCAAGTGAAGCACTACTTGACATGCCCTCCTGTTCTAGTTCCGCCGCACAAGGAGAAACCTCTTTTACTCTATCTCACTGTCAATGATGAAGCCCTAGGGGCTATGTTAGCACAAGACTAACGAGAGTCCACAAAGGAGAACGCCATTTATTTTGTCAGTCGCCGATTCCAAGGAGGCGAAAAGAACTACTCTGTCTTAGAGAAGTCATGTGCAGCATTGGTTTGGGTCACTCAAAAGCTCAAACACTATATGGAAGCTTTTCCGATCAAGCTAGTAGCAAAGGTGGACCCGCTCCGCTACATCTTCGAGAAGCCTTTCATGTCAACAAGAATAGCCAAATGGTACTTCATGCTCGCCGGCTATGATATCACTTACGTCACACTAAAATCCGTCAGGGGGAAAGTGTTCAGTGACCAGCTTGCCGAATTCCCGTGTGACGAAGTGAAGGGGGAAGATGTACAGTTCCCCGACGAGCATTTAATTTGTACTGCAACCGAGGAAAACAAGTGGCAACTTTTTTTCGATGGCGCCGCCAATAAACACGGTTTTGGTATAGGGGTATTGCTTGTCGATCCAAAAGACATCTACACTCCCATTGCCATACGCCTGGAATTCGAAGCTACCAACAACATTGCCGAGTACGAAGCATGCATAGCAGGGCTCGAAGCAGCTCTCGAAAGAAACGTCACGGAACTAGAAGTGTTCGGCGACTCTTTTCTCCTTATCAATCAGCAATCGGGTAAATGGCCAACCCAAGACCCGACTCTCCAACAGTATGGTCAGCACCTTGAAGAATTGGTTGAACAATTCCATGAAATCACTTTCAACTACCTGCCAAGGGATAAGAATCGCTTCGCCGATGCACTGGCCACTATAGCTTCATTAGTTGAAATGCCCAAAGGGAAAATGGTGAAGCCTTTCAAAATTGCTCGAAGGAACAGTCCGGCATATTGCATGAGTATCGAGATCAACGAGGTTCAAACAAACTCTCCGTGGTATTCGGGTATCATGAACTTCCTCAAAGACGGCACTTATCCCGAGAACATCAATAAGAAGTCTCAAGCAGCTCTGCAAAGTTTAGCCTCTCGGTACGTACTGATTGGGGACCGAGTCTATAAAAGGCACCACGACGGGATCAATCTCCTATGCGCCAATGAGACCGAAGCTCAAGAGATAATGTGTGAAGTGCACGAAGGAGAATGTGGACCCCTATGAATGGGTTTATGCTAGTCAAGAAAATACTTCGCATTGGTTACTATTGGAGCACTATGGAACGAGACTGTATCGAGAAAGTCAAAAGGTGTGCCAAGTGCCAATTCCACGCTAATCTGCAACATGCTCCACCCTCACAACTTTACAACATGGTCACACCTTAGCCTTTCTCTTGTTGGGGGATAGACATCATCGGTAAAGTCCATCCTGCCGGGAGCAATGGGCAGTCATTCGTCCTAGTGGCAGTCGACTACTTCACAAAGTGGGTCGGCACAAGCCTATCGAACCCTCAACGCCAAGAAAGTGGCCGAATTTGTAAAGATTAATATCATGTGCCGATACGGCGTGCCTCATGAAATCATTTCCGACAACGGCTCTCACTTTGAGAAGGAAATGGATGCACTTTTGGTAGAATACAAGATCACCAAGCACAAGTCATCTCCTTACCGGCCCCAAGCAAATGGCGCAGTCGAAGCAGCAAATAAGACCATCGAGACCATCGTCAAGAAAATGGCCTCAACAGGAAGGGATTGGCCCGAGAAGCTACCATTAGCATTGTGGGGCTACCGCACATCAATACGATCCGCAACAGGAGAAACTCCTTATGCATTGGTCTATGGTTCTGAAGCCGTACTCCCTATCGAACTTGAAGTCCCATCTCTACGGGTCCTCCTCGAGAATCAAGTCAACGAGGTCAACTGGATGCAAAGTCGATACGAACAGCTAGCCTTACTCGACGAGAAAAGGTTAAGAGCACTCGAACGCACGAGGGCATATCAGCAAAGGATGGCAAGAGCTTTAAACAAAAAAGTGAAGCCTCGAAACATCAATGTGGGAGATTTGGTTTTAAGACAACATCCTCCTAATGCCATGAATCCCCTGGGGAAATGGGGGCCCCGATGGATCGGTCCGTACGTGGTCAAAAAGATACTAAGCGGTGGTGCAGTCTGGCTCGTGGATTTAGATGGTGACCAGCTGCCAAAGGAGGTCAACCTCGACAAGCTCAAGAGGTTCTACGCTTAATAAACAAAGGCCATTTAAAAAAAAAAAAAAAAAAAAAAAAATCGCTCGCTAGGTTGAAAACCCGCAAGGGCGGCCTAGGCAAAAATTAGAGCACGTGCAAAAAAGAAGCCCGCTAGATTGAAAACCCGCAAGGGCGGTCTAGGCAAAAAACAGGGTGCACAAAAAAAAAAAAAAAAAAAAAAAAGATGGTCTTTGTTTATTTGAACTACGAAGACCTGAGCCTCCCAACCGGAGGAACGTAGGCAACCTTCAGGTGCGGTCTAAAACATATCAAAAATACCCAATTCACTTCAAATAACAAAATGCAATTTTTATTCATTCAATGAATTATTCAAACCATTACAACGGATTTATTGAGCAACAAAAGACATCAAAACATTAAATCCTAAAACAAAGTGGTCTAATTGCAATCTCTTAGGGTACTAAGAAAAATCCAATTTTCTCTTAGCTTTCGAAGGACCACCCGATCGTCTCTCAATCCTTTTCTTCTTGGGTAACAAAGGAGCACTAATACGCACCGAAACCTTCTGTGCTGCAACACGTCTCCTAGAATAAAAGTCATCCAAAGGAGTACCGAAAGGGTCAGCGAGAATGTTACTCGAATCAGCAACAGCCTCCCTATATCTCAAAGTGCTGCTAGGCTCAAAACCCTGTCCCAACAACTCGGCACGAAGCACATCAACCCAAGTGATGCCACGGTAAAGGGTGACAAATAAATAGTCCAGGTAGCTCTCGGGAAGGAAGACACTCCCCCGATGCAGAGGAGCGAAAGCCCAACGATTGCGGTCATCTCCCCAAGCCGACTGAAGCTCACTCGAGAAGTCAGGACCCATGTAAGCAACTGGACGAAGCATTCCATCCCTCGGAAAAGGAATTGTCTGTTGGCGACCGAACTGCCGCAGAACCCGCTCTGGTTGGTAAAATGAAGAATCTCTCAAACCGGGTACAACCACGTGCTGAAAACCAAGAGTCCATTCCACAAAAGGACGAAGACCCCAAGAAGGAGGACACCACTCAATATCAACGGTCGCCCGAGAGGAAAAGAATTTCTTCCAATCATCTTCAGATAAATCCTGGATCAACAATTTCCTCCTATGAACAGCAAAAGGAGACAAATCACCATCCGGAGAATAAATTCTGAAGTGTTCCCGGAGCCATATGGTCAAGAGCAAAGGGCTTCCCCGACACATCTTGCCCGTCCTGTGTAACTCATCAAGGCCGTGCAACATCTCCCCTACAATAAGAGGGATTACACTAAATTGCTGGTCCTTAGCTTGCAAAATAATCTCAGCCAACTGCGCGTCCGCAGTCCCGAAGGGTGTAACAAACAGTACTTCGCTGAAGAGACAAACGGCCATGGCATTTCTTTTGAAAGATTGAACCACCGGGTCCTCCGAGTGTAAACTGAAGAACATCGGCAGCTCAGTTATGTCAATCACGGTACCGTGCAACATCTTCCTCACGTCCTCAACAGGGAGATTCAGTAACTCAACCCAAGAGTCGACGGCACCACGGTGATATTGAGGGACGGCAATCCGACCGGCCAAAGGCATGCCCAGGATGGCCCCGAAATCGTCAACAGTCGGCACCATTTCATTAGCTGAAAGGTTGAAAGTATGGCTGTCGCAATCCCAGAAATCCGCGGCAGCTCCCAACAAATCCCAATCCGGTTTCAACGTCCGCAAAGTGAAAAGAATTCGGAACCCGAAGTCTTTAATGAAGGCCTTCTTGGGATGGGTCTTGAAAGAATACACAAAAGTGCCCAAGTCCTTTTCATACGCACTAACGACCTTGTCATCAAGGGCAAAAGAATTGGAAGCCATGGAAAATGTTGATCACAAGCGAAGTTAAGCAATAATATGATGTTCAAAAATGGCAGAAAGGAGCTGTGAGAATCAAGTTGTCGAACAGAAGATGATATTATAGCTGTGGGGGCTCTTTTGGTCAGCAAATGTCAAGCCCAGAATTCCGCCTCCCAGACGCGCGCGCCACCCGCCACCGGTCTGAAGTGCGCGCGCGTCCCAAGCCTACATATGATGGCGCGCGCCTCCCAGGTCTAAATCGCTTCAAGAAAAGGGCCTTGTCAGAGATCTCCAGCCTATATCAAGACACTGTCTCGATCCTCAGACACCCAGTTGGGCACACCTTTTTCTGGTCCGCCCTTAAGGCACGTCAAAAATCGAAAGTAGGATAGAAACTCCCACTCAAAAGTAGGTTGTCCTCTTCAAAATTCCGAACTCCCTAAGTTCTATCACGGGTGCCACACCCCCCTCAAGAGTCAATCTCAACATTTCATCCCCAGCAGGAACATTTTTCTGGTCGCGGTCAACTGTGCCCGTACCCCACAATTCAAAAAAAAGTCAAGTGTGACTCCAAATGGCACGAGACTTCAAAGCAATATTTCATCAAACGGATTCACCAACGGATTCATAAACAAGGTTCACCAACGGACTCATCCAAGGGATTCACTAACGGATTCATCAAACGGATTCACCAACGGATTCATCAACAAGGGTTCACCAACGGACTCATCCAAGGGATTCACTAACGGATTCATCAAACGGATTTACTAACGGATTCGTCAACAAGGGTTCACCAACGGACTCATCCAAGGGATTCACTAACGGATTCGTCAACAAGGGTTCACCAACGGACTCATCCAAGGGATTCACTAACGGATTCATCAAACGGATTCACCAACGGATTCATCAACAAGGGTTCACCAACGGACTCATCCAAGGGATTCACTAACGGATTCATCAAACGGATTCACCAACGGATTCGTCAACAAGGGTTCACCAACGGACTCATCCAAGGGATTCACTAACGGATTCATCAAACGGATTCACTAACGGATTCGTCAACAAGGGTTCACCAACGGACTCATCCAAGGGATTCACTAACGGATTCATCCAACGGATTCACCAACGGATTCGTCAACAAGGGTTCACCAACGGACTCATCCAAGGGATTCACTAACGGATTCATCAAACGGATTCACCAACGGATTCGTCAACAAGGGTTCACCAACGGACTCATCCAAGGGGTTCACTAACGGATTCATCAAACGGATTCACCAACGGATTCGTCAACAAGGGTTCACCAACGGACTCATCCAAGGGATTCACTAACGGATCATCAAACGGATTCACCAACGGATTCGTCAACAAGGTTCACCAACAGACTCATCCAAGGATTCACTAACGGATCATCAAACGGATTCACCAACGGATTCGTCAACAAGGGTTCACAACGGACTCATCCAAGGGTTCACCAACGGACTCATCCAAAGGATTCACTAACGGATTCATCAAAAGGTTCAACTAACAACGGCCTCATTCAAAACATTCAGCCGGCAGGTTCACCTAACGGATCATGCCACCCCCTCTATCAACAAAGCCGCTCACACAGGGAGCGCCACCACTATCTCTCGCAATTTCAAATTCCTGCTTTCATCGAGTCTTTGCTTTTTCTTGGTGATGTCCTCGGCGGGTGTTTTTAACTTTCGTCGACGCGTTCTGCTTTGCAGTCCACGTCGCCGAGGGCTCTGTAGACACCCCGCCTTAGAGACGCTCACCCCGATTGCACATTTGATTTTGTGTTCTCCCCATTTTAAGTGTTTCTCGTGAGTTTCTGTCACTTCCGTTAAGTTCCTGACTGACTTCGTTACGTCCAGGGACTAAACTGAATGACAGGGCTGACTTTCTAGTCCATTCTGTCAAAACTGCCTTCTCTGAGTCGCGCGCCTCCGACAGGAGGATCCAGGCGCGCGCGCTCCCGCCCCCAAAGCAGGAAGCGCGCGCCTCTGGGCGTCAGTTACAGATTTCTGGCCAGGATTTCCTCCCTTGCTCAATTTACAAGATTTTGCCCGGGAAGGATTTCTTGGTGACTGAGTTTTGGCACCAAAAACACCCCTCTTTCACCTATAAAAACCTCTCTTTACCTCCATTTTCAAAGACCGAAGATTGAACTTACAAAAACTATACCAAAATCACTTTCTAAAGGTTCTCCAAGATCTCTTCAAGCAATATTTGAAGTTCTTCAAATTGTAGGTAAAAGTCAATCTTTTCCTTTCTTTTCTACTTCATCTCCTCTCTCTCTTTTTACTTCAATCAAAATGTGCAATCACCCAAACCATTTTGGGACATGACTCTAATGATCACCTCATCTCATTGAGGTTGGTTAAGGAGTTATCTCCTACATTCCAAATCCTATTTTAAATCCCCCCTTTCATGACTTAAAGAAAAGAAGAAGAACATTTTCATTCATGTAGATTTCGATCAAGCAAGACCTGTCAAGACCCGAAAGCTAGGTTCTACTTTATTAGTAATAAATAATTATCATTTATTTATTTGCTCATTTATTCATTAAATTATTATTTAATTAATGAATTATGTGTGCTTTGTATGGTTATAATAATATGCTAGCATTTATTGGGTTAGTGTAGTATTGTTGGGTCTTAAATTAGTAGGGAGTTAAGTATTTGTGTGTAGTGTAGAGGAGGGGGCCTGAGTGTAAGTTTGGAAATAATTCCCTTCTCCCTCTCTTCTCCCCACCTCTCCCTCATTCCCAGCCCATCTCTCTCTCTCTCTAGCTCAAATTGGGTAAGTTCTCCTCTCACTTATC
>JAOWBW010000459.1:355986-461379 GCA_026119855.1 Campanula takesimana
AACTTTTGTCTTAACCCCTTTGCCTTTGTCACTACGAGCACATGAGCGACTTCTTTACCGATTTTCTTTTCCGCTGTCTTTAGCATCCCATGAACTCAGACAGGGACTTATCCATCCCATGCCTATTAAAGTTCATGACGAACTGACTATAGCTTTTGGGTAATGAATTAAGAATAAAATCAGTGGCCAACTCAACATTAATGGGATGGCCAAGCCTCTCTAGATGCTCAAAATAAGCCTTCATCTTCAAAAACATGAGGGCCCACAGACTGCCCTTCGCTCATCTTGCATGAGACCAAGGCAGAGCTATAGTGTCGAACCTCTCTTGCCTTGGCTTGTTCTTGAAACATATATTTCAAAGAAACAGCAAGGTCAAATGCCTCCAAGTGTTCAAGAGTCTTCTGAAGCTCTGGACACAGGCCGCAAGCATAAGACAACCCACCTCACGAGAACACTTTTGTGTTTCTTGTAGGGTTTCTCTCATCCTGGGTGCATTAGAAGCAGGTTCCTCTTCAGGAACGGGGCTCATCAAGAATATAGAGCCTTGTCCTCATGCTTTAGAACAATTCTAAGGCTACAGATCCAATCCGTGTAGTTAGGTCCATTTTCTTGAAGTTTTTCCTTCTCAAGGATAGATCGCAATGATAAAGAACCCATACTTTGAGCCATTATCTACAATTATGCAAACATATAATTAAATATAAGTACCAACTTAATTAAAGATATATAAGTATTTCACAAATACTCCCACTAAATTACATAACCTTCAAATACATCCAATGTATCATATAATTTAAATGGGCTAAGATCCAACTTTAATTTAATTTCAAGTCCGCTTTGGCGATACTGCTCAAAATTAAATTAATTAGGTAGACAACTCCTTGTCAATCATATCATATATGACTCTTAGATCATTTATGAGATTTAGACATCATATGTCTAACACATTTCAATCTCATCTGTGCCTTAGGCCCAAAACTTTGTCTTTTGATAGCCCAATTAGTCAAACCATTTTAAACGTATAGGAATCACTATTTCCTCATCTTATTCATAAATGAATAGAATTAATGCGCCTCGCTTTGGCAGAGCCCGCATAAAACTACCCATGTACTCACAAGTGTTTTAATCATGGATTGGCACATAACTTAAATTTTATGAAGGTTCACACACATAAAGTTAATCAATTATCCGAATTAATTTTATGTGACATTAGTTGCGCTAGTTATGGATAAAAGTCTGAAATCATGAGATTTCTCCAATCTTAAACTCCTTTAAGATTCTGATCTCATTAATGGTCTGGACTTCTGAATTTGAATCTGCTTCAGGAAACATGGTTTAACAACTAGCCATCTGAAACAAATCAGAGTCAGTATAACCCAAACCATCCGTACGGATGTTCCTGGAAGCATCCAGATTCATCCGTATGGATAGTTATGCATATCTCAGAAACACTGAACTCTTCAGGATTCTGGAACTGCATCCGCAGAGCATCTTGAAATTGAGAGCACAAAACGTACGGTCGAAACTAAGCCAAAAGGCATCCACATTCCCGTACTAAGCTCAAAAAACCAGGCAACTTCTCTATACGGTCGAAATTAAGACAAAAGGCATCCACATTCCCGTATAGATTGGTCGCATGTCTCAAGACCCTTTCAATGTCTCTTAATCTCAAAGATTACAGCAGTTCTAAACTCTTTAGAACTCTGATTTCTGCAACTATTCTGAATTCTCAACAGATAACTGTTTCAGGAAACATGGTTTCGAAAACCAGCCGTCTGAAACCAGTTTCTGTTTCCAGGTTCGAATTCTGCAAACAATTTGCAGAACAATCTGAACATGAGAAGTCAGAATGAAATCTGGGAGTGGACCAAAACCATCCGTACGGATGTGTTTGGAGGCTCCCAAACCAGCCGTACGGATTCTTAAGTAGAATCCCAGTTTTTCCAGATTTTCAGATTTCAGAAATTCGATCAATCTTAATATCGTGTTTAACATAATCAGATTACAGAAACATGAAATTGCAGATTACGAATTTTAACCCATCTAATTCATATATTCAATAACCAATTTATTCCACATACAAATTAGATCAAGATCATCAATAGAATAATCCAATTACAACATGATAATCTAAGCATGCAATCATACATATTAATCAAATCAATATTACAACCACATCAACTAGCAAGCATATTTTATATCTCATATAAAATCCATCACATAAATTCATCTATCTCATGATCATACCAATTAAATAATCGCATTAAATAATTATATCATGATAATATTATAATTATTGATCATCAACGGGGCTCTGATACCACTGTTGGGTTTCGTGCAATCATGCGCAGCGGAAGATAGACATGAATAAAACTCAATAGCCTAGATTCGCTATGAACAATAATTCATAATGATAGAATGGCCCTAAAGTTAACTCTGTTATGCAGATTAGTCCAAAACTGACGGAATCAGTTAGGAACTTAACCGAAGTAACAGAAATTAACAAAAATAAGTTAAATAAAAATACTATGTATGCAATCGGGTTGAGAGGTCCAAGGTGGGGTGTCTACAGAGCCCCTCAGCGACATGGATTGTAAAGCAAAACACGTCGATGAAAGAACAAAACATCCGCCGAGGACATCGACAAGAAAAAAACAAAGGCTCGATGAAAACAAGAACTTTAAAATTACAAGAGATAGAGGTGCGCTCCCTATGTGAGCAACTTTTGCTGATAGAAGGGGTGCGGTGGCATGAAATCGGCCCACCGTGGCCAATATTTAAAGTTCGTATAGGGGACTGGAGGGACTCGAGAGTCTGCCTGCTGATTTAGAGGGACTCGAGAGTCTGCCTGCTGATGTAGAGGGACTCGAAAGTCTGCCTGCTGATGTAGAGGGACTCGAAAGTCTGCCTACTGATTTAGAGGGACTCAAAACTCTGCCTGCTGATATAGAGGGACTCAAAAGTCTGCCTGCTGATTTAGAGGGACTCGAAAGTCTGCCTGCTGATTTGGAGGGACTCGAAAGTCTGCCGGCTGATTTGGAGGGACTCGAAAGTCTGCCTGCTGATATAGAGGGACTCGAAAGTCTGCCTGCTGATCTAGAGGGACTCGAAAGTCTGCCTGCTGATTTGGAGGGACTCAAAAGTCTGCCTGCTGGTTTGGAGGGACTCGAAAGTCTGCCTGCTGATTTGGAGGGACTCGAAAGTCTGCCTGCTGATTTAGAGGGACTCAAAAGTTTGCCTGCTGATGTAAAGGGACTCAAAAGTCTGCCTGCTGATGTAGAGGGACTCGAAAGTCTGCCTGCTGATTTAGAGGGACTCGAAAGTCTGCCTGCTGATGTAGAGGGACTCGAAAGTCTTCCTGCTGATGTAGAGGGACTGGAAAGTCTTCCTGCTGATTTAGAGGGACTCGAAAGTCTCCCTGCTGATTTGGAGGGACTCGAAAGTCTGCCTGTACCTGTTATGCGTATGCTTTGTAAATGCATGTACTCGTGTGAGATGAGAGAAAATTGTGCTTGTAGTGTGAAATGTGATTTGAAAAACAGAGATTGCTTGAGAGAGAGATTTTGCAAAGATAGAGAAATTGCTTTTGTGTGTGATGTGATTTAAAAGGAACTTTGATGAATGATATTCATACCTTCACTTACCATGGTCGCTTGATTTGGGATGGATTTCTGATGCCGTGGCTTTGGTGAAGGATGCCGACACTTTTGATGAAGATGAGTCGCTTGTACTTTGATGGAGTGTCGGTGAGATGACATTCTGGATGACGGGTTGGTCGTGCCAAAAGGCTGCCTACGTATCCCTTGAAGAGAATCAGACCAGCGTAGTTCAGGGATGATGGAGAACGCTGGGGAAGAAGCTAGGAGCAAAGCAAAATGAAGCACATACTTTTACGCAAGTAAGGAGACAAAGAAATTTTATTTGCAAGAAAAAAGAAAAATAAAAAACTTTTGTCGTTTTTTTTTTTTAGTTCGTGGGTGAACCCATTTTAAGCATTGTGTGTTTGTAAAGCCAACCCAAGATCAAGTCATGTTCGATCGAAGTCCGGATTGCCTCGCTTGAATTTTGTCGTCGCTGTTGTGCCCAACGAAGATTATTGTCTAGCCCCAAGAGGTTTGTCGATTATGGGGCTCCAAAGACTTTTGATGTCGAGATAACAAGGGGTTGCTGATTGTGAAGCCCCTAGAATGCCCTTGATGCCAAACTTTGAGTGACTGGCATAGCCCCAAGATAAATCAGCTCTTGGCCCCTTCAAATAAATTGCCTTTTGTTGACGTGAGCAAGCCCCAAGCTTCGAGAGATTGCTAAGCCTCAATGTCATGTACTTATTGTTTGCGATCTTCAAGATGGTGAAATGTGAAGACCTTTCGATGTAAAGCCCCAAATTATCTTCGAATCGGCTTGGCATTGAGAGCGGATGCACCGTCGGGTGGAATTCTTGATAGAGATCTCCTTCTTACTGTTTATGGGGAGATGAACGGCTTCGTTGTGGTCGGTACCCAAATGCAGTAATGTCTTGTGGTGTTGTCGAGGTCATGGATGATAAGGTTTTGGTGTGACAAGGTCCCAAACGGTATGTTTGCTTGAGTCTTCTTGAGTTGAACTAGTAACGGATCTTCGGATGCAACTAGCGCGAGAACTCAAAAGTTCTGCAGACTTGATGCTATTGATCTTGGAGAAAGGGATGCTAAATTGCAGAAACATTGGTACTGGCCGAGGAATTTCCCGTTATAACCCTGTTTTGATAGAGTTTAGCATATTGAATCTTTTTTCCTTTTCTCTAAGACTTTCTTCATAACCTCGTCGTAAGTCACAACATAAGAATCATCAAATTCATTCATAACATCGGGGCCCTCCATTTCAAACCAAAATACTTTTTGACGTGAAGTACTAGGAGACCCTTTAAGCTTGGACCACTCCCCACTTTGCATTTCTTGGGTATCATTTGCCAATTGTGAAGCCCCAATATTGCCCTTTGCTCGGATTACTGTAATGCCGTAGCCCAAAAGATTGTAGATTGCGAAGCCCCTTAAGACCTTCAGTGCCAAACTAATCGAGGAAGCTTCCAATGTTGCATATGACTTTGCTAGGGCCATTGTTGGGAGGTGAAGTGAATTGCTTCTTGCCAAGGGAGACTTTCAAACTCGAATATAGCCCCAAGAGTACCATCATCGATTGTAAGTAGAGCAAGAAAGGCCCATCCTTGATTGGGGGAACAGGCACAAGTACACATGACATGAAGGCCCTTCGACATTCCTCTTGAGAGACTTTGAGGATAGTCTCACACATCTTTCTTGAGCGTAGCCCCTAGGGCTCATTAACTGTCAAATGAAGCAGAAGAAGCTCTCGTTCTTGAGTCACATAGCCCCTAGAGCGTCATCATTTGTCAAGCAAGGCAATAGGCTCGTCCTCGTGTGGGGGAACAAACACAAGAGGACATGGCAAGAGCTACTCCATTTCTCGGGAAGCCTTTCAACATACTGTAGAGGCACATACTTGAAGAAGCTTGAAAACTGAATTACACGTTATTGCCATTTGTTGCCGAACCAACTGACTCACGGGGGACTATTTGTGCAACCTTGTACCCCATATCAATCATGAGCTCATTCTCGAATGGGCCTTCTTTCACATGAGCCCAGAAATGCACATTGCAAGAACAATCTCTCTTATACCAACAACCCAAAATGACCTTGGATTGTGCCATATCTTGTCGAGCTTTTTGCAATTCCGTAGTTGACTCGGTGGTGAATTGACTTGCTGAGGAGATTCAATGTATAACTTGTCTTCTTTAGAGGCTGGGGATCTCCATTTCTCTTTCCCTTCTCTCTCTCACTCTCTCATTTTTTTATGACGCACCCTGTTTTTTGCCTAGACCACCCTTTTGGGTTTTCAATCTAGCGGGCATTTCTTTTGCGTCTCCATTTTGACTTGATTAATGAGGAAGTGTGCATTGACTCTAGCTGAGGATGAGAGACATGTGATTTTGTGGTGGAGACCTTTTGTCACTAATGATGAGTGACATTGACTAGGGAAGTGGTCCCTAGTATTGACATGTATTTTTGTTTATTGAATGACTCATGAAGGCAAGTAAGTCATTAAGAGAGAAGAGAAGGAAAGCTCCAATTTGATTGCAAGAAACTGGGAGCGTTGCTAAAAGATAAGAATCCCCTAGACTCGATAAGGAACGTAAAGCGATTCCAATTCTAAGAAAGTTGTTCAATCTTGAGGTGATTAATTCATTGGCAAATGACTCGTACAAAGATGTCTTGACAAGTTCGAGATGAAGGCTAATCACCATAACGCACTAGGGCTAAACATATCTTCTTTCTTGCATGAGACCGGACCCGCAGGTTGCCTACGTTCCTCCAGTATAGAGGATCAGGTCACCGTAGTTCTTGTGGAAATTCCTTTCGTCGCGAGGATTGTTGATTTCGCTTCGTCCTTCGTTGGTGGATGATGATGTTGTTGTGAACTTCTTTGAATGAGGGGGGGAGGGGTTTGTGCTCTAACTTTTGCCTAGGTTGTTTTGAAGAGTCAACCTAGCGAGCTTCTTTTTTTTAATCCCCCTTTGAAAACTTTTCTTGATTTCTCCATGGTTGTTGCTCCACCTTTCTTTGTCGCTTGATGTCTTGGATTTGATGTTGTCGCCTCAGTCACGATGTTTAGCCCCAAGGCGTTCAAGTGATGGCCTTCGTTCTAAAACTTGTTTAGACATCTTTTCATCATTTTACCAAGAATTAAATTGAACAACTTGGAAGAGTGTATGAGGACAAGAATGACTTTTATATGATAATTGACTCAAAATTTAACATGGGATGAGAGAAAACTTTAACGGAGATTGCTGTCGTCGTCCTTGTTGTTGTAGGCCTCCTTGTAGCATGATCTCTTGTTGAAGCCCCATTTCAAATCTAAGCCTCTTCCTTGATAAGTTGTTCTTCACCCAAGGTAAATTCACCATTTTCGATCAAATCTTGGATGATGTTTCGGAGAAGGAAGCATTCCTTGGTAAGATGGCCACTGTGTTGGTGGTAATCACAATGTTTGTGGTGGGCATGGTTGGGACGCATCATCTTGGGTTTGTACCCTTGTAAGGGCTTGATCTTTCCACTTGCCACCAAAGTTTCAAATGCTTCGGCTCGGGTCATTCCTAGGAGAGGAGTGAAAATTCGGTTGTCGGTGGCACCTTTTTGACTTTGGAGGGGCGGGCCACTTGAGCATGCTTTACCGTTGACCTTTGTCTTGCTGTCGGTGAATTCTTTCAAACGGTCCCTAAGTTCGGAGACCTCTTCCTCATGAATCTTTCTCTCGAGATCAAAACGGGCTTGCCATAAATCATCCTTACGGCAGGCATCCTTGACAAGTCTATCCATTTGTTCCCCTATGGCTCTTATTATGTTGAAAAGCCTTTCGTTGGACACAGAAATGTTCTCTCCCTTGTTGTTGTTGCCATTCGAAACCATTGGACCTATGGGAAGAACACAGTTGATCTTAGGATGTCCCCACAAATATTTTTTTGAATAAAATAAATTAACCCCCAAACAGGAAAAGACTCAACCACATAAGGGAAAATGACTCTTTTTTATTTATTTATTTACAAAAGTCGGAAGGACGTAGTCCTTTTGGGGTTTCTAGAAAAATGGTGGAATCATCACACTAGTATATAGACATTTTCGCGGTCCCATATACTCATCGGATTCCACCACGTTTGTGATACCTATATGTGACGTGATTAAACTAAATTAATGTCATAAAGCATACATGCGGGGACGGAGTTTTATTTCGTCCATAATAACCACTTGGGGACGGAGTTTTATTTCATCCATGATAACCACTTGTTTCTCTTGGAAACGGCATGTATGATTTGATGACATTAGTTTAGGGAAATCTCGACACACGAAAAAACCGACTTAGTCACGGAGTGTTAGAACCTAACTAGAATTGTGTTGGCTTATGCTCGGCTAAAGAGAGGCTTAAGGTCACCCCCGGCATGTAGTCATGAACTACGCCACGGGTTGAGGTTTACCGCTTCGAAAGAGTCAAGGTCGGGTGGAGCTTGAAACTCTCTAGGACGGGCCTCGACGGGTTTGGGGTTGGACTTGTGCGACTCGATAGTGAGCAATTCATAGGAATATGTGCATGTAGTGTGAGGTCAAGCCAAGTGACAATATATTTTTTTTCAAAGAAAGAAAAGAAAAACAAATAAGAACATAATTATAACTTTCGAATCACCCATGTGACCGATAAAATAAACAGAAAATAAAAATTGTTCTGTGCAGGCCCGGTGCCCACACACTATCAATCATTCTGTTCCGTGCACTGTTCTGTTCAGGGAATGCGCCCAGAAGCGCGCGCATTGGGCTACCTACTCGGGAGGCGCGCGCGTTAGACAAAGAGGGGCAGAGGCACCCGAATCTGGGTAAAACCTACAAATTCATGGGTTCAAGGGACTGCCTTGACCCTAATTAATAAAATTTTTTCCTTCAGTAATTGTTAGCACAGAAACATGAAATGGAAGGACGAGATGAGAGGCGGGCGATTCTGGTGGTGAAGGTCGGAGGCGCACGCCTTAGGCCAAGAAGGCCATAGGCGCACGCTTCCCACCTTTTTCCACCAGAATGCCCAAAAAACAGAATGAAGAACACCAAAAATAAAAACGCAAGTTTAACCCTCTAAATGATCCCCAGCAGAGTCGCCACTATAGATACCTCGGGAAAACCACCACTTGGCTAGAGCGGTGAATTATCCTAGGATGTCTAATTGATTTTAATTTGTTAGAGTCGCCACCTATGTTATTGAGGAAACATAAGAAAAACCTAAAGAAATAGCCTATTTTAATATTATGAAACTAGAGATTCGGGAAGAGAAGGGTTCGGGGGTTAAGTGACGGAGTGGGAAGTACTTAAACACCCACGCCGCCCCGCTTACTCGGGTCTTGCTACTATTGGTGTTCTAATGCTAAAAAGTCCTTCAAATAATACGAGAAATGTGCTAACAATTGTGAGGAAAAGAAAAGGGAAATAAAAGATAAATTGTTTTATTATATTAATGCTTAAAGATTACATGTCAAACTATTCTAACAATTACATTAATATAAAATGGGGAAATTAAAGTAGAGTTGGGATGTAGGGAGATAACCTTAACCAACTTTAATGTAATAAAGTGATTAGTTTGACGGGGATTGCATACATTCACTAAGACATGTAAAATAAAAGAAGAAGTATTAAGTACCTTTAGAAAGGAAGAACTTCAAACTTGACTTGAAAAGAGTTTGTGTAGCGTTTTGTTGCTTGAATAGAATTCTTTGTCAAGAACTCTTGGAGAGAAATATGTATAGTGTATTTGTGAAGAAGTTTCAAGTCCAAGAACTTGTGTATAGTTTTTGTAGAGAAGATGAAGTTGGGTCCTCTTCTAAGGTAAAAAAGAGGGGTTTAAATTGGTAGAAAAGAGAGGAAAAGATGGCTTTTCAACCAATAAAAAAAGAAACAAAATCAAATAATAAAGAGAAAATCAAATAATGAATAAAAGAAATATTTCGTTTTAAAGAAAAGGCTAGAATAATGGGATTGGAGGTTACAAACCTAGGGGGGATGAATGTGGATGTAAAAAGAGTTCTTTGTGATCAAGAAAAATGAGGGAAAAGACTGCAATCCGTAACTGCCATAATGGGAGGCGCGCGAGTCCAGCTTTAGGGGCGAGACGCACGCGCAGCCCACAAACAGTGCCAGAGGCTCGCGCGGGTGGAAATAATAGAATGACAGAATGGCCCTAAAAGTTAACTCGGTTATGCATTTTAGTCCAAAACTGACGGAATCAGTTAGGAACTTAACCGAAGTAACAGAAATTAACAAAAATATGTTAAATTAAAATACTATGTATAAGTCACACAAAACACCTCTGACATTTTGGTGTCAGAACAGGAAGTATGCTAATCTGAGAACAGAGAGTTGGAACAAAAAATGGAAAGAACCTCTTCCACTCAGGGTAAAAATATGATATCTACATGATCATCTTCCTCTATTTATTTAGAACAAAATCTTTTTTGTTGTCTAAAACCAAAACCCACGTTTACTATGCATATATATACATACTAACAACACAAAACAAGAGCCATTGAAGCATTTAATCAAGATCTATCATCATTCAGAGGGAAGAACAACAAGAGTATCAACATTATATTTTGGGCATCAAATGGAGGTCTAGCCTAACATGGTGGCTAGACCTCTTAACAAATTACATAATCAACTACATCTTACATAGATGAACTTTACAAGAACAAGGGATTACCTAGATGTGCTTCCTTTGCTTCCAAGGGAAGACTTTTTTGTTACTTTTCTTAAGGTGTTTGCCTTAGATTGTAAGAGTGTTTGGGTGAGTTATTTGCTTTGCTTTGTGTAGTATTTTTTTGGTGGGATTACGGTGGTGTTGTGGTGGTTTATGGACTGAGGTTTGAGAGCTCTTTGAGATCTTAGAGAGATCAAGAGTGTGATGTGAATGATTGTTGATAAAATGGATGAGGGAGGTGAGTATATGGATGAGGGAGGTGGAAAACTTTCATTTAGGCCCTCTAGGGAAGTTTAGGATCATTTTAGAGGTCATCTCCCTGCCCTATTGTAGCTGGAACTGACCAAAATCGTGACTTGAAAGGCCAAGTTGTTGAAAAACAACTGCAGGTCTGATCTTCCCATAGTAGCCGTACGGCTCATACCTCTGTCCCCTTTTCCCTAAGTGCCACTTGTCACGCTTTGATTGGATCCTTCCTTATTAATTTGGATAGCCAACTTGAGCCACTTGTCTGACTTTTTAGACGTGAATGATCACAATTCTTGCTCCGGTATTGGTTCCGTAACAGTCCAAGTTTTGTCTGTGTGTGCGCACAACGGTGTCCCGGTTGTCCGTGGTCCCAACATGAAAGTTGCTTGAAATAATCTTGTGGTCACGTACGTCTATCTGAAATATGTTTATAAGCAAGGGATGAAAATAATATATTTTTAATGCACAAAATGGACGGCAACGAGCAGTTCTAAGGGTGCGGGCCCCATTTCGGGTCCCGCAACTCAAAAATTGAAGTACATGACTGTTTACTCGTTTTTTCACTCTGATCATGAATTTGAAGTTGGTTCATCCATTTGATGCACCATTAAGGCTCACGGCACTCCCGCATAGCCAAATCTGGGCTTCTAGGTCAATTTTAGGGTTTAGACCGATAAAAAGGGGTTTGATAAGGGGTGCGAGATCAGGGTGTCTACAGAGCCCCTCGTCGAATCTCCTTATAATGTAAAGGGGATTCTACGATTACTAAGAGACAAACGATCTCGTCTAGGGTGTAACGGCTGGGTCCAAAGTAGGACTTCCTACGTATCTCTTTCGAGAATCAAGCCTCCGTAGCTCTAACTCAAACAAACAATCTAACAATCAAAAGCAATGGTCGGTCCCGATTTCCCGGTTTACCTACGTATCTCTTTCGAGAATCAGACCAATCGTAGTTCAGGTTTATTAAAGAAAGAAATTGCAGGGGATAGCATTGAGATGTGTCGTCTCTTTTCTGGGGGTGGAAATCATAAATGGAGAACGTACGACGATACGCAGTTCAGGATGGAAATCATAAATGGAGAACGTAAGACGATACGCAGTTCAGGAGGAGGTAATCTCGACATCAGAGAAGACCAAGATCAATAATACTCAAGGATTGACGAAAGGTATAATCGGAGCGGGGGGCATATCTCAGAATCCGGGAGATGACCTGATTCAACATCAAGATGAGTCGCATTTCTGACTCTGGGGATTGGTCTTTGACCAACAACTTGTAAAAACGGGCGACTGAGTTCACCGGGGTAAACTGCCTACGTATCCCTCCATAGGAATCAAGTCAAGTCGTAGTTCTGGGATGGACCCAACTCAACATCAAGAGAAGGTTTTAAAAATAAACATTTGCTCAAGAATTGACGCAAGGTACAATCCGAGTGGAGGCATATCTCAGAATCAGGAGACTAGCAGGGGATATAATAACGACTCATCGAAAGTCGGACACTTCGCGCCAATCAGAAAGACCAATTCAGTTTAAAGGTTGAGCGCTTCGAGCTACTCAAAGGGAGGTACGACTCAACATCAAGAGAAGACCAACAACAGATCACAATTCAGAAAACATTCAATCAAAGGATACGCTGCATTTCGAGCTATGCCTAAATTCTTTGGCCTTTGAATTGCTATATGATGAGATTTTTGCACTTTATATCGCAGTGAACCATCGCTTCGCGTGATCCATCGGCATTGTTTTAGGTTTGACTGAAGTCTCTCGCGCCTCGGGGAGATGACAAAATTGACCTTGTGTGCCGTGACCTGCAACTTAGCTTTGCATGCAGTGGTGGATATGATTCGCACACATAAAATTTGGATCATTTCTGACCGAGCACAAGCTCTTTTTCCTTTTGAAATCGAGGTGCTAATTTTTTGATTTAAAGGCCCTTATTAAATGACACCAACTCGTGATTAATGAACAACAATGAACCAAACTCGGATTAGAGGGGCTGCAATTGGATTAAACCAAGGATGGGCTTCTCCACCTAGGGATACGTGAAGAAGATAAAATTCTAGTAGGAGCAGAGGTTAGGAGCCGTACGGCTACTGAGGGGGTGCGAGGTTCCTGATCAGTTTCTGGAAATTTCTTGGAATTCGTGCCTTATCCAGGCATGGGGGAGGTGTGCACTTCGAGGGAGGCATGCTGGAACCCTATCTCCGAACTACTATAAAAGGGGAGGGGGAGTTTCATTGTTTTTCATCCCAAACACCTTCTCCTACTTTCTTTCCTTGCAATCCCGACCTTTCTTCCCTTCTCAAATGGCTCATCTCGGCCCAACCATGTTTAGCATCAAAGAATACCGTGAGGGACTCAACCGTTGGGTGAGTTCCTACTCATAGAGTGCGCGATCAGTACTAGAAGAGACCTATCACTTCAAACTCCTTTTTGCTTTAAGGAGGCTTCCCATTCAATGGGAGATGATCCGCGGTGCGTCCGTCTTCTGGTCGACAGGTACTCACTTATTTAATTTTACTCAAGATGAGCTGTGCCCTACTTTTGAGGAATTATGCGCCATCACGGGAAACCCAACTCGTGGTAGGGCTATGGTGCCCACTTCTCGCAAGACCCCTGTCCGGTGGCTCTCTGAAGTTTTCGATTTTGATATTGGATTTTCAAGGAGGCTTCTTCACAGGACCCATTTTGATATCACTTGCTTCCCTGGACTCTATGGTGTGGGCGCCCCTCATAACCCGGAGTACTCTGAACGTAGGGACTTCACTTTGGTCATGTGCCTCTTTGCAGAACTGTTCTTCATCTCTTATGACAGCTTTATTGATTCAAGAATGGTGGATATTGTTGATTCATGCAAAGGTGGTGCCAGCAACGTGGTGACTGTCCTTTTGGCAGAAACCTTACACGGGCTAGATGGTTACTATCCCAGGGGTGACGCTTTCACATCAGGAAGCCCCATTCTGCTGCAGATATGGCTCCAGGAGCATCTCAGAACCATTCGCCCAGTGTCTGATCCAGACTATACCCCTTCCATTCTTCCAAGGCGAGGTTTAAACAGGCAGAACTGCACTACTGTTAAAGAGTGGGTTGTACAATTCTGGCGGATTAGGTCGGCAAACATCCTGTGGGTGCCTCCATATTGGAACCTGAGCAGGTACATTATCACAAGTGCGGGCCACTCCTTCGTTTGGTTAGCTGGGCTTCGATATACCACCTTTTATCTAGGCCAACGGATTTCTCGCCAATTTGGACAAGTCCAAGAGGTTCCCTTTTCTGATCACCCTATCCCGGCCAATTTTCGCATGGATGACAACATTTGCAAACTGTTGAAAGAGATTTGGTATAGGAACGGTGCGTACATAGGCAAAGGCAGACGTCGGAGCGAAGGGGACACGTTCTATGAACCCACCATCGCAGCTTCAGTCTCGGAGCTCTTAGGTCCAGAGATTCTGTCTGGAGATTATTTTTCTTAAATAATAGGTCCCACAGTCTTCTAAAATCAGATAGGCGGGAATAAATCATGCAACGGCCATCGGTCTGGAGGTCGCAGGAATGGCTGGGACCTAGCTTCAAGGATTACCATGCCCGATGCAACCGGCTCTGGGAATCAAAGGGGATAGAGCTCTTCGGGCTTCTTCCAGAACGTGTTCAACCGCCTCGGTTAATGAGTGGAATTTCAGTTATTTCAGCATAATCCTTGGTTGCCACGCCAAGATGTTTTTTTTTGTTTTGTTTTGTTATTTCAAAGCTTGTTGTGTTTGTTTTTTATTTTTCAAATGTAATATTTGCAAGTTCAACGTGGGGAATAAAGTTTTTTTATTATTAATGACCGGACCTGAAGGTTGCCTACGTTCCTCTTTTACAATGGACTAAGAGGCTCAGGACAGCGTAGTTTGACACAATTACTTGAATTTCTTGCGTGCCTCCTGATTTTTACCTAGAACTGCCCTTTCGGGTTTTCACCTCTAGTGGGGATGTCTTTTGCGCTCTCTTTTTTTTTTTAGACTCGATAGCAATTATAGAATTCGGCATCTTCTACGCATAATACTTCTTCAATTTGCTGAGGTTGCGGGGCTGAACGAGGTCTTCTCTGGATTCAGTTTGCAAGAATACGGCTCCGCCGGACTGTATCTTCTTAACAATATAGGGGCCCAACCATGGAGACTTCCATTTCCCTCGAGGGTAAACATAACTTGGTGGCTTCTCTCGCAACACAAGATCTCCCACTTTGACATCACGGTCTTTAACCTTTTTGTTAAATGCCCTGGCGATTCTGCGTTGATACGCGCGGTTGTGCTCCAAAGCCAGCAATCACTTTTCATCGAGCAACGCTAACTCTTCATGGCGACTTTGTAGCCAATCAATCTCAGACACTTGGTTCTCAAGTAATACTCTCATGGAGGGGATTTTAAGCTCAATCGGGAGAACTGCCTCCATACCAAATGCAAGTGAATAAGGGGTAGCCCCAGTTGGTGTCCGGACAGCTGTACGGTATCCCCACAAAGCTAAAGGAAACTTCTCGGGCCAATCCTTTCCGGTGATGGCCATCTTTCTAATGATGTTCTCAAGGGTCTTGTTCGCCGCTTCTACCGCGCCATTGGCTTGGGGTCAATATGGGGAGGACTTGTGCCTGACCACACGGAATTCGTCAAGATATCGGTTGACTTCCCCTTCAAAGTGAGATCCATTATCTGAGATCATCTCATAAGGGACTCCATATCTGTAGAAGATGTTGGTACGAATGAACTCAGCCACTTTCTTGGCATTCAAGACCTTGTTAGCAGCGGCTTCAACCCATTTGGTGAAATAATCGATAGCTACGAGCACATATTCTTGCCCACTCGCACCCTTCGGTTTGACTTGACCAATAACATCTATTCCCCATGTGGAAAAAGGCCAAGGAGCAGTCGACTGATAAAGAACGTGCGGCGGCAGATGTTGTAGATTAGCATACCATTAACATTGGTCACAAGTTCGCACATTCATCATACAATCCTTCTCCATTGTAGTCCAGTAATACCCTTGCCTCACTATCTTCTTAGCGAGCATGTGCCCATTTATGTGGGGTCCACAGAGTCCCCCATAGATCTCATCCATGATTCTGGTCGCTTCAGACTTGTCTACACAGAGCAAATTTGGTTCGTTATGATATCTTTTGTACAATCGATCTCCGGAAATCACAAATTAGGAGGCCCATCTTCGCATTGAAATTCTTGCCCTTTTGTCCTTTTCTGGAAGGTAGATCCCGTTTTTGAGCACATTCCATACATCTGTGTACCATGGCTCTTCATTTTCCTCATTTTCCAATTCAATGGCCATTCAGTAGGCTGGGATTGATCTCTTACTAACCATAAACGGCTTTACCGTGACATTAGCAGGGAATTGCATGATGAAGGCTAGGGTAGCCAACGCATCTCCGAATATGTTTCGATCCCTTGGAAGATAGTGGAATGACATTTTTGAGAAACGTTCTATGAGCGCTACTAGTCGAATATGATATTGTTGTAGTCTCGAATCTTGGATCCTCCACATTCCTTCAATCTGATTGATGATTAGGGCGGAGTCCCCGAACACTTCAATTTCTCTGACGCCTCGGTTTAATGCTTCTTCAAGGCCATCCATGTAAGCCTCATACTCTGCTGTGTTATTCGAACAGTCAAAGTCTAACCGGATAGCAATGGGCGTCTGCGCATCGCTTGGATCAATGAGGAAAATTCCAATTCCGAAACCTCTTTTGTTGGCAGCCCCAACAAAGAAGAGTTGCCACTTGTTTTCTGAGCAATTGACGGTGAAGATTCCTTCATCGGGGAACTGAGTCTCAGGTTCGGGCTCGAGATCAAGAGCCAAATCTACAAGCTGATCCGCTATTACCCTTCCTTTAATGGACTTAGGCGTTGCGTAAGTCATATCAAATTCGCTTAATAGAAAAGCCCATTTGGCCATTCGATTGGACATGGTTGGCCTTTCAAGGATGTACTTCACTGGATCCATTCGGGATATAATCTGAACAGGCAAGGATTGCAGATAGATCTTTAATCGTTGTGAGACCCAAAACAAACTGGTGTAAGCCTTTTCCAATGCTGAGTAGTTCAATTCACTCCCTTGTAGCTTTCTACTAACAAAATAGATTACATTTTCAACCCAGGAGTCTTCCTTTTCTTTCGCAAGCATTGCTCCTACTGCAGTATCAGTAACGGTTAGGTACAACCGTAGAGGTTTATACGAGTGAGGCGGGGCCAAGACCGGTGGGCTTGTCAGGTATTCTTTGACTTTTTCAAAAGCAATCTGGCACTCTTCATCCCATGATCGATCGGCATCCTCTTTTAGGAGCTTGAAGAGCGGTTCACACATCGTGGTCAACTGCCGTATGAATCTGCTGATATATTGAATTCTTCCCAAGAAAACCTTTACCTCTTTTTGAGTCTGAGGTTGGGGCATTTTTGTGATGGCCTTTATTTTTTCGGGGTCGATCTCAATCCCTCTTTCTATTACCAAGAAACCTAGGACCTTGCCTCGGGTTGTACCGAATGTGCATTTAGCAGAATTCAATTTCATGTGATACTTCCGCAGCCTTTTAAAGAATTTTCTGAGGTCAACCAGATGCTGAGCGTCTTCTTCAACCGAGTGTACAATCATGTCATCCACGTATATTTCAAGTTCTTTGTGGATCATGTCATGGAAAAGAGTTGTAGCACCTCTTTGGTAAGTGGTTCCGGCATTTTTAAGACCAAAAGGCATCACCGTGTAATAGAATGTCCCCCACGGGGTGATGAAGGAGGTTTTCTCTTGATCTTCCACCGCCATTTTAATTTGATTATAACCCGCCATTCCATCGACAAATGACTTCTTATGCATTGCAACTGAGTCGACCAAAATATCAATGTTTGGTAACGGGAAATCATCTTTCGGGCAAGCTTTGTTGAGGTCTCTGAAATCAACACATATCCGGACTTTTCCGTTCGCTTTCTCAACTGTGACCATGTTGGACAACTACTGGGGATATTCCACAACTCGGATAAAACCCACTTGCAACAACCTTTCGATTTCTTCCTTAACCTGAAGGGCCCACTGCAGCTTGATTCTGCGTAGTTTCTGCTTGACCGGCTTGGCGTCGGGAAAAGTAGGAATTCGGTGCTCCACGATAGTCGGATCTAACCCAGGCATATCTTCATACGACCAAGCGAACACATCAACAAACTCTTTGAGCAAACTGATCAACCGTTCCCTGTCAGCCCCTTGCATGAAGCTTCCAATTTTCATCTCTTTGACTTCCCCGTTCAGCCCCAGATTGACAGTGGATAGATCTTCCCCACATGCCTCTAACTTTCGTTACCCACACTGTTTTGCTAACCTGCTTAGCTCAATTAAATAATCTTTTTCATCTTGGATTATGTCTTTTAAAGATTCATGATTAACTTCATTTGTTATTAAATTTTCATTTGTTAAATAATCATTTAAAATATTGGCAACCAAGGAGTAAGCGGAAATAGAGGAAATTTCATTCATGACAGAGGGAAGTACAAGCTCGGCGACTGCCTCGAGGTCCTCGACAGTGAGGTCCTCTTCGGGGGTCCCGGAAACAACATCAGAGAGTACAAAGGGTTCAAAAGCCGGTCCATCGGGGCAAACATATCCAAACTGCTTCACGAGCAAGTCAACAGTAGCGAGCGGGCCAGTGGTTTTGGACCAGTTATTAAGTGGCACCACTGCCGGCTTGAGGTGCTTCACCGGGTCATAAGCTTCACCGTTACCGTCTTCGATCATAGCCACATATCCATCTTCAAGGCAAATCCTTCAAACAATGTGAAGACACCATCTTCCTCATCGATATTCCATGGAGTAACCGGGTCCGGTTGCTTATAGGAACCGTCCAAATCAAGGCTTTCATCGAACAACTTCACATCATCAAATACTTCCCATCCCACGCGAGGTTTTTCGCCCATGCCATTAAATGGCTCAAGAGGCATAATACTGGCCACATCTTCGCTCTTGCGAATAAAGTATCCCTTCAAAGATTTTTCGTAGGGACGGAGTGGTGGGAGCTCATAGGTCCTTCCCTTCTTGATGGCATTCTGCCTCTCCCCTTTCTCACGCATATCTTGGGAAATTTCAGCAGGAGTGGGCTTGTAGCCGAGTCCAAACGGAGGAATGAAAACAGGCACATCATTTTTGATAGCTTCAACTCACCTTTGCTTCTCTTTCCCGAGTCCCAACATAGGTAAGAAATTCATCATCTTGACCATATTCAAGGCCATCGCGTCACCATACTTGGTCTTCTTTCCACCAATAAGATCGGTTTCTTTGACATATTCAATAGCATGGATCTGAGCTTGTGGGATCACTTCAAAACCGCTTAAGAAAATACCGGTATCTTCTTAAGCGGTTTTGAAGTGATCCCACAAGCTCGGATCCATGCTATTCATTGGCTTGCATATCATCCTCGGCATGAACTACCACAACATGATTGTCGTGAATGAACTAGATGCATTGATGGTAAGAAGAAGTTACCCCTTTCACACCAGGCAAGGGATTAGTCACCACATTTGGTTGGGGTGGTTTCTGAATGAGCCCATCGTCAATCATGTCTTGCAGAGTGTGCCTCAAATTCCAACAATCATCCGTCGCATGACCAGGTGATACGTGGTATGCACAATACTTGTTCGCGTCCCAATTCTTAGGAGGCGGGTTAGGCAGGCGGTATCCTTCTATCGGTTTCAATACCCCTTGGGCGACCAATCCTTGGAAAATAGTGGACAACGCAGTGTTAAACTTATCAAACTGCCTCTCTCTCCGATTTCTACCATTCCTTTGCTGATTGTTGATGGAATTCATAGACCCGTCTTGATTATAGCACGGGGGTGCCCCATTTTAGCTGTTTTGGCTAGGTCCCACATTGTTGTTCCAAAAGGGAGCGGGAGTCATGGCAACATTGTTCACAACTGGTGCCGGGGCTTTAGCAGTAGGTCGGAATCTGTAGGAGCTAGGAGAAGGGTCTAGCTTGATCACTCCGGTTCGGACATCTTCGTCAATACGGGAACCCACATCTAGAATAGAAGCAAAATCAGGAAATGGGAGATATTTCATCTTATCCGCATACACTGGCTGAAGGTTCTTGAGGAAAATGCGGGTTTGCTCTGCACTGTCGGGCCTTTCCAAAGTCTGAGCGACTTTCTTCCTCCACCTACTTGAAAATTCAGAGAATGACTCCTTTTCACGCTGAGCACACGAATCAAGATCACGGCGGCTCTTCTCCTAATTGGAGTTATATTTATATCGCTTTTGGAATTCATCCTCAAGATTTCCCCAATTATCAACCAAATTGGCGTCCACAGTCATGAACCACTGCTTAGCGGCTCCTACCAAAGTCAAATGGAAGTTAGAGGCCATAGCACCGACATTATCCCCACGGGACTGCATAGCATGAGCATAAGATTTCAAGTGGGCCATTGGGCACCCAGTACCATCAAATGTCTCCATATCGGGCATCTTGAATTTAGGAGGCAAAACAGCAAACGGAGATAATTTCAAATAGTCTGCAGAAAACTCTCCTTTATTCATGACTTTTCTCAACATTTCTTTCATTTCATTCATTTCAATTTCAACTCTAGTAAGAGGTACATATGGGACACCTTTGTAGTATGCTTCCATTTGGCGGACCAAGTTAGGATCTTGCCCTTGGGGAGTTCCTTGGTTGAACGGACAAACATTGCTAGCAAACACACCATAGGCGTCGGGCTGCTGATTTGGATATAGAGTTTGCATATACTGAACAAAGGCGTTATGATCGGGTGGATACTGAGATGGGTTCACCACAAAGTTTGCTTGATTTGGGATGAAGTTATGATTGGTTCCACTGAAGTCCGGATGAGCCATATGACCATGAGGATGGATGCCTTGGTGATGATTATGACCGTTAGTGTTGCTACCATTGAGATTCAGGTTGACGGTAGGGATGCCGTTGCCATTTCCATTCACATTAGGATTGCCATTGCCATTGGGGTTGCTATTAGGAGCCCCATTACCATTTTGATTTTCATTCGGATTGCCATTGGGATTTCCGTTACCCTTTCTGCTCTTTCCCGAGTCCCAACATAGGTAAGAAATTCATCTTCTTGACCATATTCAAGGCCATCACGTCACCATACTTGGTCCTCTTTCCACCAATCAGATCGGTTTTTTGACATATTCAATAGCATGGATCCGAGCTTGTGGGTCACTTCAAAACCGCTTAAGAAAATACCGGTATCTTTGTGTTCAATTCCTAAGATTGGGAGGTCATTGACTTGCATATCATCCTCGACGTGAACTACCACAACATGATTGCCGTGAATGAACTTGATGCATTGATGGTAAGAAGAAGCTACCTGTCACGACCCGAAATCTAGGCTCTATTTTATTAGTAATAAATAATTATTATTTATTTATTTGCTTATCTATATATTTAAATTATTATTTATTTAAATATTTATGTGTTATAATATTTATGCCTAGCATTTTATTTGGGTCATTTGTGCTAGTGTAGTATTGTTGAGTCTTAATTGTTAGTAGGGAGAGTAGAAATGGTGTTAGTTGATGGAGAGGGGGGGGGTCTAGTGGTAACCTTTTGAAATAATTCTTCATCTACTCCCTCCCTCACCTCCCTCACCCTACTCCCTCCCATTCCCAGCAACTCCCTCTCTCTCTCCTCCATTTGGTAAGTTTTTCTTCCTCTTCCTTCTCTCTTCATTTCCTTCTTCTTCCTCTCATAATCTCTCATTTATTAAAACATGAACCTTGTTTAGATCGTCGATAGGATCCCGTAGAACCAAAAAGAATTGAATTCCGTCAACTTTGAGATTTATCAGGTAAGTTACTTTTCCCCCATTTTTATGCTAAAATGCTCATAACATGTTTCTATAATGCTTGATGTGTTATATTTGAAGTTTGGTTGAGTATAGAATTTATTTTGAATTTATTTGAGTTTTGGGTAAAAATGGTGAAATCTTGAATGTGGAAATTTGGTCTTGGTCTTGGTTGATGAAGGGTGTTGTTAAGGTCCCCTTTTGGGTTAAATGATGTTTGGGTACCTTAGAAATCTTGTTGGGAGTGTTGATTTTGAGTGTTATGAAATTTGTAAGGAAATGGTTAGGCATTTTGATGAACCCAGCTGAGAATTCTTCCCAGCCCGTAGACCAGGCTCCCGCCTGCCCTTGCCCAGGCGCCCGCCTACTCCCCCTTTTTCTAGCGCCTGACCTTCTGTTGATTCAAGCGCCCGCTCGACCCAGGCCAGGCGCCCGCCCGCTCACTGTTCCAGGATTTTGTCCTTTTGCTTGGTTTAAGACTTAAGGCTTAACTAGTTTAGGTTTATTCCTTCTAATTAACTTGAGATAACACCGTGGAACACCTTATTAAGTGGAATTGATTCTTATATGAATAAATATGATATGGAATTTGATTAAGTATCATTTTGGAAATGTGGTTCATCTTTGATGTGCGGTTTATATTGGTTTACCTTTGTGGTGATTTATTTGGATTGGTTCCCTACTTTGGAACCTTAAGTTGTTTATTTAAGCTAGTATTTATTACTTAGCATTTATTTGAAAGTCCAGCTGGTATTTTGTGTGTGTTTGGGCGATGCGAAACATTATGATGGCACGGCCAAGTCCATTGTGATGTTGACCATTGTTTTGCCCCATTATTACCCTCCTCCAGATTGGCCTTGGATGTGAGAAGAGCTAGCTCCTTTGTGTGCATTTTAGCTTTACTTGGAGCATGACTTTGTGGCATGTCTCCCGTCCTTTGTGACACTTCTTTGGTTATTGGTTCCGGTACCGGGGTTTTGCTCCTATCTGTCGGCAAAGATCGTGTGAGTGTGCAGTTATGCTTCGGATGCTTCGACATAGAATAGATCGACACAGTTCCCTTTTCTTTTCCGGTCTTTTTCTCGTTGCTGGGCATATGTATAGAACTAACTTCGGAATTGGGCACAGTATCAAAGATCTTAGGGCTTGCAAACCGGACGGTACACAACTTGGTTTTGGAAGATATGGATTTGGTAGTTCTCCATGGACTTCTCTTTGTAAACCTTTTGGGAGATTTCGTGATCCGCTGCCGACCTTATTGCCTCGGACCGAGTCACTAGAACGGACCACACAAATAGGGGTGTCTTCGGCTTTCATGCTATTATGAAGATATTGATGGTTGATTATTTAAGCTGCGCAGCTATCCTTTATTTGGATGTTCCGGTTTGGAAAACCTTGGCTATATCCTTTGTTATGTGTTTATTTCCGCTGCTATCTGTTATGTGATAAATGCTATGTGCTATGTGATATTTATTATTGCTTATCGCTTCGTGCATCATAGCATGTCATGTAGTTGCATTAGTAACTTATTGAGATTTATCTCACCCCCTTTTCTTTTATCTTTGTTTTTCCTTAACCCCCCCCAGGTGCTAAGGATTAGTCTCGCTGATCACGAGAAAGAGGACGTCGAGTGTGGATCCATTCTTTTGGGGAAGGTTGAGATAGGTTGGTTTACATTATGTAAATGTGTAACCATTTTGGGATAGTTGTACCAAACAATGACGTCACTAAGAATTGTATATTTGTATTTTGTTGGGCATAAACTTGTGGAAGTTTATGATAGTTGTAATTGGTTTTTATCAAACTTGGTTTTGTAAAACTTTGGATCATCACCTTTTGGTATCAAATGGAATTTTTAACTTCGGTATTTCACAGTTTTGGTTTTAGAGTCGACGTCCAGATCGCGGTCTCGGGCCCGCGGGGTCCGGGGTCGCGACACTACCCCTTTCACTCCATGGATCCAAGGGCGTCCCAAGAGTAGACTGAAGAGGACTTGATGTCGATCACTTGAAATTCAATTGGCATAACAAGAGGGCCAATGGTGAGAGTGAGGGAGATAACACCCAAGACACAGCGACTGATGCTATCGTAGGCACGGACCACTTGAGAAGATGGAGCCAAATTAGTTATCTTAATTCCCAAATCTGCAAGAACATGCATGGGGTAAACATTGACCGAAGATCCATTATCGACCAACACACGAGCTAAATGCTCACCTCCAACCCCAACTGTGATGTGTAGATCCTCAATATGATTAAGACCAATCTTCGGTGTATTGAGATCAGTAAAAGTGATAATATTCCCGAAATGAATGTTGCCGACCATGTGGACAAGGTCATTGGGAGAAATCTCGATTGGGATAACAGCTTGTGTGAGAGCTTTAACCAGAGTGTCTCGGTGCTCTTGAGAAGATGAGAGCAAACCCCAAATGGATATATTAGCCTGGGTTTTCTTTAACTGTGTTAAGACCGGGTTCTCGGTGACCTTCTCTTTCTGATCGGGGACTCCTTCTTTGTCATTTCCAGATTCGCTCGCCTCGGGATTTGGAGACTGATAGGCCCTTCTCGAGCGAGTGAGATGATTCACATTTCCACCAATCCAAGTGGCTTTCTCAAGAGTGGCCTTTCGTTCCTCGACGGCTTTAGCACTAGACAAGATCGAATCCCAAGAGATCATGTGGCATTCAAAGTCTTCACAGATGACAGGAGTCACGATGTAGTTCAAAGCTTCTTTTGGAACTATGAAACTAGTCATTGAGTAGTTTCCTTCGAACTCGATCATATGGATTTCAGGCAAGGGATTAGTCACCACATTTGGTTGGGGTGGTTTCTGAATGAGCCCATTATCAATCATGTCTTGCAGAGTGTGCCTCTAATTCCAACAATCATCCGTCGCATGACCAGGTGATACGTGGTATGCATAATACTTGTTTGCATCCAAATTCTTAGGATGCGGGTTAGGTAGGCGGTATCCTTCTATCAGTTTCAATACCCCTTGGGCGACCAATCCTTGGAAAATAGTGGACAACGGAGCGTTGAACTTATCAAACTGCCTCTCTCTCCGATTTCTACCATTCCTTTGTTGATTGTTGATGGAATTCACAAACCCGTCTTGATTATAGCACCGGGGTGCCCTATTGTAGCTGTTCCGGCTAGGTCCCACATTGTTGTTCCAAAAGGGAGCGGGAGTCATGGCAACATTGTTCACAACTGGCGCCGGGGCTTTGGCAGTAGGTCGGAATCGGTAGGAGCTAGGAGAAGGGTCTAGCTTGATCACTCCTGTTCGGACATCTTCATTAATACGGGAACCCACATCTAGAATAGAAGCAAAATCAGGAAATGGGAGATATTTCATCTTATCCGCATACATTGGCTGAAGGTTCTTGAAGAAAATGCGGGTTTGCTCTGCTCCGTCGGGCCTTTCCAAAGTCTGAGCGACTTTCTTCCTCTACCTACTTTCAAATTCATAGAACGACTCCTTCTCACGCTGAGCACACGAATCAAGATCACGGTGGCTCTTCTCCTAGTTGATGTTATCTTTATATCGCTTTTGGAATTCATCCACAAGCTTTCCCCAATTATCAACCAAATTGGCGTCCACAGTCATGAACCACTGCTTAGCGGCTCCTACCAAAGTCAAATGGAAGTTGGAAGCCATAACACTTATATTAGCCCCACGGGACTGTATAGCATGAGCATAAGATTTCAAGTGGGCCATTGGGCACCCAGTACCATCAAATTTCTCCACATCGGGCATCTTAAATTTAGGAGGCAAAACATCAAACGGAGATAATTTTAAAGAGTATGCAGATAACTCTCCTTTATTTATAACTTTTCTCAACATTTCTTTCATTTCATTCATTTCAATTTCAGCTCTAGTAAGAGGTACATATGGGACCCCTTTGTAGTATGCTTCCATTTGGCAGTCCAAGTTAGGATCTTGCCCTTGGGAAGTTCCTTGGTTGAACGGAGAAGAATTACTAGCAAACGCACCATAGGCGTCGGGCTGCTGATTTAGATACAAAGTTTGCATATACTGAGCAAATGCGTTATGATCGGGTGGATATTGAGATGGGTTCACCACAAAGTTTGCTTGATTCGGGATAAAGTTATGATTGGTGCCACTGAAGTCCGGATAAGCCATATGACCATGAGGATGGATTCCTTGGTGATGATTATGACTGTTAGTTTTGCTACCATTGAGATTCAGGTTGACGGTAGGGATACCGTTGCCATTTCCATTCACATTAGGATTGCCATTGCCATTGGGGTTGCCATTAGGAGCCCCGTTACCATTCTGATTTTCATTCGGATTGCCATTGGGATTTCCGTTACCCTTGCTGCTCTTTCCTAAATCCCAACATAGGTAAGAAATTCATCTTCTTGACCATATTCAAGGCCATCGCGTCACCATACTTGGTCCTCTTTCCACCAATCAGATCGATTTCTTTGATATATTCAATAGCATGGATCTGAGCTTGTGGGATCACTTCAAAACCGCTTAAGAAAATACCGGTATCTTTGTTTTCAATTCCTAAGATCGGGTGGTCATTGACTTGCATATCATCCTGGGCGTGAACTACCACAACATGATTGTCGTGAATGAACTTGATACATTGATGGTAAGAAGAAGCTACCCCTTTCACTCCATGGATCCAAGGGCGTCCCAAGAGTAGACTGAATGAAGACTTGATGTCGATCACTTCAAATTCAATTGGCATAACAAGAGGGCCAATGGTGAGAGTGAGGGAGATAACACCCAAGACACAACGACTAGTGCTATCGTAGGCACGGACCACTTGAGAAGATGGAGCCAAATCAGTTATCTTAATTCCCAAATCTGCAAGAACATGCACGGGGCAAACATTGACTGAAGAGCCATTATCGACCAACACACGAGCTAAATGCTCACCTCCAACCCTAACTGTGATGTGTAGAGCCTCAATATGATTAAGACCAATCTTCGGTGCATCTTGATCAGTAAAAGTGATAATATTCCCGAAATGAATGTTGCCGACCATGTGGACAAGGTCATTGGGAGAACTCTCGATTGGGATAATAGCTTGAGTGAGAGCTTTAACCAGAGTGTCTCGGTGCTCTTGAGAAGATGAGGGCAAACCCCAAATGGATATATTAGCCTGGGTTTTCTTTAACTGTGTTAAAACCGGGTTCTCGGTGATCTTCTCTTTGGGAGCGGGGACTCCCTCTTTGTCCATTCCAGATTCGCTCGGCTCGGGATTTAGAGACTGATAGGCCCTTCTCGAGCGAGTGAGATGATTCATATTTCCACCAATCCAAGTGGCTTTCTCAAGAGGGGCCTTTCGTTCCTCGACGGCTTTAGCACTAGACAAGATCGAATCCCAAGAGATCATGTGGCATTCAAAGTCTTCAGAGATCACAGGAGTCACGGTGTAGTTCAAAGATTCTTTTGGAACTATGAAACTATTCATTGAGTAGTTTCCTTCAAACTCGATCATATGGATTCCAGGCAAGGGATTAGTCACCACATTTGGTTGGGGTGGTTTCTAAATGAGCCCATCGTCAATCATGTCTTGCAGAGTGTGCCTTAAATTCCAACAATAATCCGTCGCATGACCAGGTGATACGTGGTATGCACAATACTTGTTCGCGTCCCAATTCTTAGGAGGTGGGTTAGGTGGGCGGTATCCTTCTATCGGTTTCAATACCCCTTGGGCGACCAATCCTTGGAAAATAGTGGACAACGGAGCGTTGAACTTATCAAACTGCCTCTCTCTCCGATTTCTACCATTCCTTTGCTGATTGTTGATGGAATTTACAGACCCGTCTTGATTATAGCACGGGGTGCCCTATTGTAGCTGTTCCATCTAGGTCCCACATTGTTGTTCCAAAAGGGAGCGGGAGTCATGGCAACATTGTTCACAACAGGCGCCGGGGCTTTAGCAGTAGGTCGGAATCTGTAGGAGCTAGGAGAAGGGTCTAGCTTGATCACTCCAGTTCGGACATCTTCTTCAATACGGGAACCCACATCTAGAATAGAAGTAAAATCAGGAAATGGGAGATATTTCATCTTATCCGCATACACTAGCTGAAGGTTTTTGAGGAAAATGCGGGATTTCTCTGCACCGTCGAGCCTTTCCAAAGTCTGAGCGACTTTCTTCCTCCACCTACTTGCAAATTCAGAGAACGACTCCGGATGAACTGAGCAAAGGCATTATGATCGGGTGGATACTGAGATGGGTTCACCACAAAGTTTGCTTGATTCGGGAAGAAGTTATGATTGGTGCCACTGATGTCCGGATGAGCCACATGACCATGAGGATGGATGCCTTGGTGATGATTATGACTGTTGGTGTTGCTACCATTGAGATTCAGGTTGACGGTAGGGATGTCGTTGCCATTTCCATTCACATTAGGATTGCCATTGGGGTTGCCATTAGGAGCCCCATTACCATTCTGATTTTCATTCGGATTGCCATTGGGATTTCCGTTGGGGTTGCCATTAGGATCCCCATTACCATTGTCATTTCCATTCGGATTGCCATTGGGATTTCCGTTGGGGTTTCCATTAGGAGCCCCATTCCCATTGTGATTCTGCATCTGAACAAGCGTAGCAAGTATCTCATCTTGCTAAATCCTTATCTGACCCAACACATTCTGTTCCAACCATGCTTGAAGACCCGGTGGCGGCATATAGGCTTGATCATTCCCTTCTTCGGCCATTGCAGTAGCTTCTTCGACAACGGGCACTGCCTCGGTAACTCGGATCAACCTCCCCTTGTGGTTTCTAACTCCCCCTCTCCAAGTAGATGCCAGGCTTAGAGTATCTGAAAGGGATGGTGTTTAGGGTTGATTAGAGAGTGGAAAGGTTCGAGATTTTCTGAGCTTGATTCAAAAGAAGTTCAAAAATCACAAAATCAAACCTAGAATGCCGGATAAGCACTTGCTTTATTTTGACACATTTTCGCATGAAATCTTGGAACAGTGGATACCGTCTCCAAAGTATAGGACCAACATTTTTCACCTGTACTATTGGCCGTCCGAGCCCCTAGCAAAGGGCCTATACTCTTTCGGGGATCCACCATTCGGTTACGGTCTAAGGGAGGGTCTTAGCAATTTAAAGTCAATCCAAGCATTTCAATGAATTTCCACAATGTAGGTTGTTTATAACCTTTTCTGGGAATGCATAGGATTGAAGGGAAATTGCTAGACAAAAACCGGCATGAAGTCTGGGACGTGTCATTTTTTTGAAAATATGGACATCGTGGCTTGGTAACGGGGAAGATTGGCTTATACCCATCGCAATGACTAATAGGCGCGCTTTGGGGTGAGAATGTCCACCGCGGGCCCTATAGGGAAGTCGATGAGCTCCCTTATACCCTCGGGTTACATTCTCGGGTTTGTACAGTTCTACGAGACGTTATTTTCAAAAACGTGTATGTGTGTGAGGTATCTATACTTTTGAAAAATGATTTTGAAAGCAAGTAAAGAAAACAAGAAAATCTTTTTCTTCCTTTTTTTTCCATTTTTTTTTAAAGGGAATCACCCACCACGCATGCATATATATACAAATAAGAGGGTGAACGAAAAAGAATGTCCCTACAAAACAAAGGTTAGGGCATAAATATATATACAACCCAAGCAAGGAAAGTAAAGCATGGTACACACAAAGATTAGAGTCTAGCCCACTTTTAAAATCGTCCCCAACAGAGTCTCCACTGTGAGAGCCCGCGCTCGAAAGCCAAACCACGAAATGATCGCTCGTGAAAGCGATTCGGGTCCGTTTTGTGCTAATGCGCTTTTGGAAATGCGCTCGGTTCCTACTCAATGGTTTCTTCTCGATGGAATCAAAACATTCAAGAGTCGCCACCTCATTTTATTTTAGGAAAAACGAAGATAAAACCTTTTTTAGAGAAAGTGGGTTTGAGGGCCAAGTTACGAGAAGAGAAGGGGTTAGGCACTCTCCTCGCCCGTGATGGTCTCTAGCATGCATGCCACGTAGATTCAATTTTATGCCTTTTATGCCTTGCTTTTATGCCCTAACAAAATGGTGATTTAATATATGCGGAGGTCTTCCTATTCTAGGACTGTTTGCTTTAATTCATAAATGAGAGTCGGTTTGGGTGGACTCTCACTTGGTTTTGAAAATGATTTAGCATTCATATCAAGTAAAGGAGATCACAAAAAGGGGGTGGGGGATTAATATTTACAATGGTGAACAAAAGGGAAACAAATCCCATATCAAATAAATGTCCAAACTCCGTCCCCAAAGATTTTAGGGACTGCTGTGTTCTTCTTCTCTGTTTACCTGCTCTTATGCTTGCACAAACAGGAAAGTAAATGTCAAGAAAAGTCCCTAACACATCAAGCTTCAACCATTATTTTTTCCTTGATTTTGGGAGCATGTTATGGTGTCCAAACAAAGCATGCAAGATAGAACATTCAACAGCCTAGTCTGACAGATATGCATACCTCCATAAAATATCCACTTTTGGCATCATGAAAACGGGGGAATCATGGAAAACACTAAACATGAAAGTTACTCCTAACATATCAAAGTTTAGATCTGGAGAGTTTCAAAGCCATAAAGCAAGTATAAGTCACACAAAACACCTCTGACATTTTTGTGTCAGAACAGGAAGTATGCTAATCTGAGAACAGAGAGTTGGAACAAAAAATGGAAATAACCTCTTCCACTCAGGGTAAAAAATATGATACATACTAAAAGCACAAAACAAAACAGAAAGGTGCCGGTAGACAGTCTGCTGGAATATCATGAATACCATGAAAACACTCATCCAAACTCATCTAAATGAAGTGATGTGGGCATGAAACTTTGTGTGTGCATATATATACATACTAAAAGCACAAAACAACAGCCATTGAAGCATTTAATCAAGATCTATCATCATTCAGAGGGAAGAACAACAAGAGTATCAACATTGTATTTTGGGCATCAAATGGAGGTCTAGCCTAACATGGTGGCTAGACCTCTTAACAAATTACATAATCAACTACATCTTACATAGATGAACTTTACAAGAACAAGGGATTACCTAGATGTGCTTCCTTTGCTTCCAAGGGAAGACTTTTTTGTTGCTTTTCTTAAGGTGTTTTCCTTAGATTGAAAGAGTGTTTGGGTGAGTTGTTTGCTTTGCTTTGTGTAGTATTTTTTAGGTGGGATTATGGTGGTGTTGTGGTGGTTTATGGACTGATGTTTGATAGCTCTTTGAGTGCTTAGAGAAAGCAAGAGTGTGATGCGAATGATTGATGATAAAATGGATGAGTGAGGTGAGTATATGGATGAGGGAGGTGGAAAACTTTCATTTAGGCCCTCTAGGGAAGTTTAGGGATCAGTTTAGAGGTCATCTCCCCGCCCTATTGTAGCTGGAACTGACCAAAATTGTGCCTTGAAAGTCCAAGTTGTTGAAGAACAACTGCAGGTCTGATCTTCCCATAGTAGCCGTACGGCTCATACCTCCGTCCCCTTTTCCCTAAGTGCCACTTGTCACGCTTTGATTGACTCCTTCCTTATTAATTTGGCCAGCCAACTTGAGCCACTTGTCTGACTTTTTAGATGTGAATGATCACAATTCTTGCTCCGGTATTGGTTTCGCAACAGTCCAAGTTTTGTCCGTGTGTGCGCACAACGGTGTCCCGGTTGTCCGTGGTCCCAACATGAAAGTTGCTTGAAATAATCTTGTGGTCACGTACATCTATCTGAAATATCTTTATAAACAAGGGATAAAAATAAATTATTTTTAATGCACAGAATGGACGGTAACGAGCAGTTCTAAGGGTGCGGGCCCCATTTCTGGTCCCGCAGCTCAAAAATTGAAGTACATGCTTGTTTACTCGTTTTTTCGCTCTAATCATTAATTTGAAGTCCGTTCATCAATTCGATGCACCGATAAGGCTCATGGAACTCCCGCATAGCCAAATCTGGGCTTCTAGGTCAATTTTAGGGTTTAGAACGATAAAAAGGGGTTTGATAAGGGCTGCGAGATCGGGGTATCTACAAGTACTTATCAGTTTGGTCAACTTCGGTTTAAAGCACTTAAACCGATCTGATAAAATGCACAGCGGAATTTTGATGTTTGGCCAAATGGATAGTTAAAGAGTTGGGCGGTTTGACTCGCGTTGAAAACACTATGATGCAACCGATAGATCAACTTAAAGATCAAAGAAAAACACAATTCACTTTTCAAGTCATTTCGTATATGGATTCAAGTTATAGACCACAAACAGAAAAGTAAATAACAAGACAGAAAAGTAAAGATCAAACACACATTTTGAAGAGGTTCGTTCTTGAATGAACTACGTCCTCTACCTAGATGGTTAGTCTAGGATTTTCTAATAGCTACTAGACTTGTATTAATTAGAGGAGGTTTTACAAGATGAATCTAAACTCTAAACAATAAGTCTAACCTATGCTATGAATATAATAACCGGTGTTTTTAAAGTATATCATCTATATGATCATATAAATCGGGTGTGTGTGTGGAAATAAATCAAATGCTCTAAGTATCTAAATGATGGTATGTGACACGCCCCCAGGTCCCGGGATCCCCTAGTAGAACCTCGAACCCGATGGGAGTGACCAACGAGGAACAAGAAACTTAACAAGAAACTTAATGACAATTGTTTAACAAACTGACATGATATATATACTCTAGAGTAAGGAGCTATACTAGCTCACACCACGAGTTCTAGACAAGAAAATTAAAACCAAACTTATTTACATACAGCGGAAGATATGCCTAGCACATAAGCTGGCATCAAGAGTACTATACACGATGTCTAGTGATAACAAGAACTGAACAAGGCTGTCTACCCCAAACATAGGGAGTTACAAAACCCATAATACAATCGTCCTCACCAAATGTAAAAGGACACAAGCCCCAAAAGAATCACGACCTGCGAAGTAAGCTCCCAGCTAAGTCGAGCCTCACTGCGCACTATCCTTCCTTTGATCTAAGGAAAACAATTAAACAAGAAACGGGGTGAGATAAATCTCAGTAAGCTATTAGATGCAACTACATGACATGTTATCATGCAATTCAAGTAGATACTCAAGTAATCATATATCAAGTATCATTAAGTAACAAGTATATGAGAGGCTAAGCCACTCATCAAGTAGCACATAAGGCTAAACAAGCAAGTTATAAGGATATTGCTTCCTTCCTTATTCCTCCCAAGAATACCATTGTTGTCGTAGCTTGTATTACTTTGACAATCACGATCAATAACAAGAAACTGATTATTCAGTATATATCAGAAGACCCGGTAACCAGTGTCATTCCCAATATCAAGACTCACGAGGTGTTCAAGAGTTTAGCATTCACTTAAGTCAGGCTTATTGCTCCAACCAAGGAAGCTATGCCCTTACTATGGCCGGTAGTAAGGGGTCAAGCGCAAATACATAGGGACCCGATTGTCACTTAAGCCCCAGCTCTCGCGACAAGCGTGAACCTATATATTTCCGAACAAGCAAGGAGAACCAGCTGGACTCACACAAGAATGTACAAGTAGATATTTACTTGAACTACGGGAGAAGAACTAATCCAAAAGTAGTGGACTAGCTCAACAAGGAACATGCTTCAAGTAATCAAGAAGTCACCTTGTATCAAGCAAATGTATGCAATGTTTGCACATACACAACAAGAACATGTCTCATACAAGTTAGTGCTTGTTCATAGCACTTCCAAGTTCACTACCATACATATGTATTGGTGTCAAGCCTTATATTCAAGTCTTAATCCATTTCTTTAGATGTTCAAGCCATGTACAAGGTTTTAATGTCTTATACTTCAAGTTATAACTACAATCTTTGGACATTCAAGCATGTATAAGAGTTATACATTTACTCTTACAAAATCCCAATCCTACTCTTAGGATGTTCAAGTCTAAGACCTTGTTCTAATGCCCCTAAGGTGCACAATCATTGGCTTCAAGACAAGTATAACACATTAGTGCTTGTTCATAGCACTTTCAAGACATATAAAAGAGTTACTACTCTTATACTTAAGTTCTCATTTGAGTTCTATAAGTATTAATGTTCAATTCAAAGTTCCAATGCCCCCAAAAGGTACAATTACACTTGCTAGGACATCTTATACTAAGGCTCTATACCTTAGGAGAGGTAAGGTTTCATCTCCATTTAGTTTGAACAACTATTGTGCAACAGGGGTTTTGGGCGGTCGCCCAACCCCATCCTGGGCGGTCGCCCAAGATCACAATTTCAGAACCAAAGTCTCTGCCTTAGTGGGCGGTCGCTCAAAGCCCCATGGGCGGTCGCCCAAGGCCAAAATCTGCAAAAACCCAATTTCTTCCCAGACTTAGAATTCTCCGTCCCAAGCGTAGGAGTAACTTTACTAACATTTTTAACACTCCCAGGATGCACTAACAAGCTTAAAACCAATTCTTTCATTTTAATTTCCTTACTTTACATAGTAGGATATACTCCCTTTGTCCCACAATTACAAGTACCACAAAAATTGTCCCAAACACAAAATTAACATTCACAAGTATCAAGAATAACATTTATGCATGTTATTACAAGCAAGGGGGAGCTAATAACTTACCTAGTCAAAAATCAAAGCGACCCAAATAATTTTCTGTTCGGCCTGGAACGCTCTATTCAACGCCACGAATATTTATCCGGGATCAGAATCAAGAACGGAGGGATAAATAAGCTCGAGGAGTCGAGAATACGGTAAAAACCTAACCCTAGCTTTTGCCTCAGAGAGAACGTAAATGATTTGGGGAAGAAAATAACCCAGAGAAGGAAAGCCAAACAAGTTTATCTTTCAAGTTTCAAAGAATGACACTTAGGCCCCTCAAGTTTCACTTTTAACAAAAAGGCCCCTAAAGTCAAATTTTCACAAATGACCCAAAAATCAAAACAAGACATTTAACCACCTTAATAATCTAAAGCAGTTAAGAATTTAACCCAAGTAAAACTAGCACATAATATGCAAGTTTAAGAATTTAACAAGTAAGTCAAATATTTAAAAAGAAATGGGATGGGCGTTACAGTATGAGCAAATGAATATCTTTCGGTGTAAAGGCTGAGTATGAATGGTTTAAAGGCTTGAAGCTTGATGAAGGAATTCTGGGTTTGCTAAGGAGATGGTTGAAGGTTTGAATATCTGGGTTTCAATCTTCAAAGCAAACTTGAACACTTGGGAATTTTTCTTGAAGCTCAGCAACCTTCATTGTTGAATAATGAAGGGTATTTATAGGCAGTGCATCCTTGTGACTGTTGGGTAAAAATTTGAATCAAATCTGAAGGGTGCAGTGCTGTCGAATTCCCATTGGTTGAGCTGTCATTGTCGTCCTTTGTTTTGTCTTGTAGTCTTAGGTAGTTGTGGCACCACTACCTGACACTTGTACTTTGTTTGCAGAAAAAGGACTAACGGTAAACAATTCAAACTGGTAGACAAACCGACATTCCTTGAAGTAACTCCAAGTTAACTTAGAGTTATTTTGACAAGACATAATATATTCCTTTACGGTTGAAAAGGGAATATTTGTCTAAGGAATAAATGACTTCTCTTGAATTCTTCATTTACTGCGCGGTTCCACCAGGCATAGGAGCGGTTTCAAGGTGATAAGCGGTTTCATAATAAACTGAGGCACGTGGTTTCATCAAATCCACAGAATACGGTTTGATAAAACACTTGTAGCTCCATGCTGGCGGTCTGAAGATAGCACATGGGCTGTTTGAATAACTAAACCGCTAACGGTAAATCGAACTACTCAGCCTAGACAAACAAAAATCTAGAAATGGACTTATCTAAAAATTGAAGTATAACTTCATTATATGCGGTCCTAAAGTCCATAAAAAGACACGTGGCATGGATCAAGCAAATTAAGTGGGCTCACTAACAATGAATCCTAACAATCTCCCCCTGTTTGATTGATGCCATTACCACACTATGATAATAGCAAAACATTGTACTTGGTAAAAACATGTCCGAAATAAATTTCATAAAATTGCATGTCCCAAATCAATGCACACACTATGCTAGATCATAGATTTCTAATCTATCACAAAATAAAGAAAATGAAGAAAAGATAGAAAAGAAATACATTCAGATGCATATAGAATGATATGATTTTGAAAATCAGATATGCATGTTTAAACTGAATGTTTAAATCAAAATGCACTTAAAAGTATTTTCATAATGAATATAGTGCATGAGGTTTTAAAATGCAAGCATTGTTCCACAAACAAGCAGTTTGAATAAACAAAGTTTTGGAAACATAATGCCATGAAATCATTCTCATTATAATTCAAATATAAAGTTTGAAACTTAAAGAGGAGGAATTATAAGAGAACAAAAGAGACTAAGAAAGGAATCTAGTCTACTTCATCAGCTACAGAACCCCTTACAGCGGCAGCATCTTCTGCGGTTTGGTTCTAATCAGTTTGAGAATTTTGAGCGGCATGATCAGCTAGAGCGGTTGGAGCAACAGGGGCAGTTGGAGCAACATTCCTTGAATAGGAGGCAAGAGCGGTTTCAAACACAAAGTCTGCTGCATGAAGCCGAACCTCAGTTGGTTCATTAATCCTTTGTTCAATGGCAGCAGCTTGTCTGACTAACTTGCCGGTTCTGTGCATGATGTGCTCAGAGGAATCAAATGAGTGTTGAGCCAAAATATCATGTTTTTCCATAACAGTTTTCAACACTTCATCAACTGCTTGGAACTTTAAATAACGCAGATCATTGTTGGTTCTGACAAGATCTTGAAGAGCCAGTTGGTTTTCTACAATGATATTCAACCTCTCATCTAGTTGTTGCTGCCTTGACCTATCATCAAATCTCTCATTCACTCTCTCCCCCTTAATGGCATCAAGATCATAATGGATAGTGAGGAGATGAGTGTCAAACCGAGAAGTGGAGGTTTGCTGATGAAATTGAATGTTCCTAACTGCATCTATCCAGTCGGCTGCAGTAGCTTGAAGTGACAAAATGGGATAGGATTGAAATGAAGGCAAAGGTTCATCTGAAGGAGTATAATCAGGAATGTGCACATCATCATCAGAAGAAGAAAGTGAGATGGCATCCTCGGTTTGAACGAAAGAAGAAGAGATTGGAGCCTTTCCCTTTAAAATTGTATGGGCATCATCCAATGATTCACCCATGGAAACTCTTAAAGCTAACTCAAACTCAACTGGATCAAACATAATAGGTTGGGGAACAGGAACAATAGCAGTAGTTTGATCAGGAGGAGTAGGGCACAAGGTATGCATTTGAGTAGGAGAGATAGAAAGGGAAGGCATAGGGCGATTTATCCATTTAAACATAGGAGGATAAACTTTGTAGTTATACCTTAGAAAGAATTGAGAGTAGAGAGACATTACCATTTGAATTTCAATTTCTTCAAATAGCACATCTGTAGCTTGGAGAAGAAGTTCATCAGAGTAGGCTTGACTCTCATCGGCTGGGTAGATAGCAAATGGATTGGGGCGGCCAGCCTTAAGAAATCTTTCTTCGGTTTTAGAGGCGTCTCTGGCATGCTTGGCTCTCATTTTATCAGCCTTGAACCTCTTTAAGTACCTTGAGATTTCAACTGCACTCTTCCTTTTTCTCGACTTCGGTTTGGATGGAGAAACTGATGAATGAACTGACAGTTGAACCGAGGAAGATGGTTGAGCCAGAGATGGTAAAACCGTAGGTGCATAAGGTAAATCTAGAGATGAAGGACTGGAACCTGGATGAACTGGAGGTGACTGTACCGGAGAAGGAGTGTGCTCTGGTGAGTCAAACTTCAGTTTACGTCTAAGAGCAGGAGGAGAGACATCAACCATCATAGGGTCTATGCCTGCCTTTCTCATTGCAGCCCTTTCCCTTAGCTCCTTAGCAAATGCCCCTTCTTGAGGAGAATGATCCTTCTTGTCATATGACTCAGTGAAATCCACTGCTCCAGGAGGCCTTGACTACCAATGTTCATGATCATATTTCTTGATCAACTTCCTCTTCTTTTTCTGCGGTTGAACCTCAAGAAATTCTTCAGCTTACACAGGTTCAAATAATTCCTCAGACACATCAGTCTGCTCAGGCAAAGCTGCAGCCTCAAACGCTTTGCGCTACTCAGGCTGAACCGCAGCCTCAGACACTTGGGTCTGCTCAGGATCGGTTTGAGAAGAAGGTTTCAGATTGGGAAGTGCCTTAAAGATTTTAGCCAACTGTTCATCTGAGAACTGAACAGAGGGCAGTTTGGAAGGTTTAGGTTTAGGGGAAGATTGAGGTGCTGAAGATAGAAAATCAGAAAGAATTTTCTTTGGAGAAGATTTAGAAGGGGAAGAAGGTTTGGTAAGAATTGATTTAGCTTTGGCGGCTTTGAGAAGGCTAGCATCCATTGCAAATCTAAGTGATTTCTCAACATCGTTTTTAATTGGAGAGAGAGGTTTTATCTGAGGTTTGGTTTGAGGTTTGGGAAGTGAAGGTTTTGAAGTAGTAGGTTTGGGAAGAGTAGGGGAAATCCTGATAGGAGGAAATGAAGTTGAAGTAGAAGGAGGTTTCGAAGTCGGTTTGGATGAGGGTTTGGAAGGCGGTTTGGCTAGGTCAGCCGAAGTAATAACTTGTGGAATTTTAACACCACCTTTTCTTTTTGTTGAAGGAGCGGTTTCCCTGGGTTGAGCCGCAGGTCTAGGCCTTGCTGCCGGCTCCCCCTCAGCCGCTGGCTCCCCCTCAGCCGAAGTACCGGCTTGATCCAAGTGACTTAACCCCATTCTATTCAATGTTTCAGTCTGGCCTTCATTTCTTAACATCGTAGCATAGGTCTGATCAGCTATGGCTCCAGCATACGGTTTGTTGGACTTATTGAGCCGAGCCTCAGGAAAGGACCTCGTTCGGCTTCAGGCAGGGGATCTTCATTCCAAACTGCCTGTGCATCCGCCATCCAAATAAGGTTCTGAATGCATCAAACTTTGATAATCTAAAAATTGACTTCTCAATTGGATCCAACCAATAATCCTTGTTTTTTGTAGAAAATTTGAAAATGTCAATATCTTGGTGCAGGAATTTGGTCAGTAGCCTGCAATGGGTCCTAATCTTGGACTTCCCAGCAGCTCTAGCGGTAGAAAGGCAGTTTAAGGCATTTATCATTTCCATCATCACAACCTTAGACCAATGCAGTTTCTTGCCTTTGAGAATAGCCACACAGTAGGCATACTGTTCACTGGTGAAGTTTTTGTGGTTCCCATTCTTGCACATAACGCCAGAATCAACCAAGTCGCACAGATGGGCCATCACTTCTCCAAAATCTTTCTTGGAGGAATTTTTGGTGGAGAATGAATTAACTCTAATCAACTCCATAGTCGTACTGCTTAAAAGCTCCGGTTTGATCACAGAGACACCAGAGTTCTCAAGACCAGCTAACACTACAATCTTTGAAGCGGTTAAGGTCACCTCCTTTTCACAAACCGTGGATTTTATAGCCTCTTCATATTTTACTTCTCCAGTTTCCAAATCTCTGATTGGTTCACCTCTAACATCCAACAGAGCTGCATTTGTAGGAATCCTATTCTCGAAAAATTCAGCACAAATGAAAGTCATAAATTGGGGTTCATCCATGAGAAATAATGGTAGAAGCTCAACATCTTCAAGCAGAGTGAGTAACTTTCTTCCAACTGTATCTTGTTTAAAATCCTCTTCTATAATCCTTGAACCAGTCACAAAGTTTGAAGGATCCTAAATAAAATAATCAAAGTTAGAAATAATTTTGAGTGAAGCATACAAAACCTTAACAAAGGAATCCTAATAATGACATCATGCGGTTCAAGTAAAGTAGTAAGGGTAAAAATGTAAAAACAGATCAAAGAGAGAAAATTTTGAAAAATAGTTTGAATGCACGAAGAACACGAAGAACAAAGTATGAACATGCAAAACAAAATCTTAACCAAAATATGAAAGAAGTATATCAAAACAATCACAAAGAGCAGATTCTAACAAAGTTCTAAATAAACTAAGGCAAATAACATCACCAGAACCCAGAATCCGCAAAAATACGCAAGAACACCAAATAACCCAAAAAATTGATTTTGCTCAAAATTGAACACAAATCACAAAATAAAGCAAACATTCAGTATATATAAGTAAATGCAAGTACAATCCAACCAAAATATCAAAGAAAAAGCGTAAAAGGATCAAATAAGATGAACAAGGTTTTAAGCTTCAACAATGGAGGACACAAAAAATATACTGAGTTAGGGTTCAGAAATTCATACCATATCGGGCTTCGATGGTTTGGACGATGTAGAATTAGAAGCAAGATCAATGGTTTTCTTTGGTGCCATTTCGAAAATTTGTTTAAGTATGAAAATTTTTAGATAACAGAGAGAGTACGGAGAACAGAGAAGAGAGAGAGAGGGGTTTTTGCCAAATAGAGAAAGAAGGTAAAAAGTTAAATTTTAAAAAAATTGTCTTTTATACTCAATTAACCACCTCGGGTAGTGGAGCGGCCATGATGGCTGTAGAAAACTAAAGCATCAGCGTACCTGTCTATCGCATTTAATATGGCAGAAATAATTACACAAAGGTCCTTAAAGATTGAAGCGACATAAAGTAGGGACTAAACTGCAATTGAACATACCTGAGCGGTTTGAGTAAACCGACTTACCTTTTTCTCATCATTGGTTTTGATAAAACCGATATATCTCAGATCTGTCTTCGGTTTCAGTAGATCAAACCGAGTCCTTGCTTTCACAATCAGGTTTGGATCAAACTGATGGTATTCTTCCTGACTCTTTAGACTTGAATCTTTATTGGTGCAGTTTCAATGTCGATAGAACCGCAAGCTATTTTTGTATTTTCTTAATAGAGCCAAAATACTTAACAAAATTTATTAGAAACAAGAAATAAATAGACATGAAATAATTTAAGTTAGTTCCAGCATACCCATTTCTCCACGTAAATGGAAGAACCTTGAGTTTTCAAGCGGTTTGGTGAGGATGTCAGCAATTTGATCATCGGTTCCCACCTTTGCTAAGAATATGTTCTTCTTTTCAACATGATCTTTGAGGAAATGATATCTTATGTCGATATCCTTGGTTTTTGAGTGTTGAACTGGATTATTGGAGATAGAAATTGCTGCTGTACTATCACAGTAGATAGGGCAGTTCTTTTTAAAAACTTCATATTCTTCCAACTGCTGTTTCATCCAGAGAATTTGAGAGCAACAGCTTCCAGCCGTAATGTATTCAGCTTCAGCGGTTGTGACTGAAACCGAAGCTTGTTTCTTGCTGGACCATGATACAAGCTGAGATCCAAGGAACTGACATGTACCACTTGTGCTCTTTCTATCAATCTTACAAGCTGCAAAGTTAGCATCTGAATAACCTAATAAATCAAATGAAGATTCTTTGGAGTACCAAAGTCCAAGGTTAACAGAGCCACATAGATATCTAATAATACGTTTAACAGTAATAAGATGAGATTCTCTAGTGTCAGCTTGAAATCTAGCACAAACACACACTGAACATGATATCTGGCCTACTTGCAGTTAAGTAAAGAAGAGAGCCAATCATACCTCAGTAGATTGTCTGATTCACTTTCTTACCTTGTTCATCTCGATCCAAACTGTAGGCCTTTTGCATTGGAGTATCTACTGGTTTTGCAGTTTCAAGCCCAAATTTTTTGATCAAGTCTTTGGTGTATTTGGCTTGGTTGATAAAGATTCCATCATGACATTGCTATATTTGGAATCCAAGAAAGAATGTCAACTTTCCCATCATACTAATCTCGAATTTACCTTTCATTAGCTTCTCAAACTTAACACACATAGTTTCATTAGTAGAACCGAAAATAATATCATCAACATATATTTGAACTAGTAATGAATGACCTTTGTGTTTAGCAATAAATAAGGTTGTATCAATTTTATCTCGAGAGAAGCCTTGTTCAATAAGAAATTTAGATAGAGTGTCATACCATGCTCTTGGTGCTTGTTTGAGTCCATACAAGGCCTTCTTGGGCCTGAAGACATGATTAGGTAATTTGTTATCTTCAAAACCTGGCGGTTGGGCTACATAAACTTCTTCTTGTAGTTCACCATTCAGAAATGCACTCTTCACATCCATTTGATATAACTTGAATTTTTTGAAGGAGGCATATGCCAGGAACAACCTAATGGCTTCAAGTCTGGCTACAGGGGCAAAGGTTTCATCATAATCAATCCCTTCTTCTTGCCTATAACCTTGAGCAACCAACCTTGCTTTGTTTCTTGTTATTGTACCATTTTCATCCATCTTATTTCTGTATACCCATTTTGTTCCAATTATAGTGTGATCTTTGGGTCTTGGAACTAGAGTCCAAACTCTGCATCTTTCAAACTGATTAAGCTCTTCTTGCATTGCATCTACCCAACTTGGATCAGTTAGAACTTCATCTACCTTCTTCGGTTCCATCTGAGATAACAGTGCGGTTGAGAACAAACTATGGTTATCTCTATGAGTTAAGCTTCCTCTTGTTTGAACACCAGAACTGATAGGACCTATAACATTGGTAGTTGGATGGTCTCTATGCTCATTGATTTTTGGAAGGAGGTCTTCATGAACTAATATTTCTTGAAGATTTTCTAGAGGAGGCTCTTCTTGATAATCATTGAAATCTTCATTGAAGGTGATGATTAGAACTGGATCAACGGTTTGAATGGGAATAGAAGATAACGGTTCAGCAGCAGCACAACTAGCGGTTTGATTGTGAGCGGCTGGAGAACCTGATGGAGCGGTTTGCGTAGGTTGGTCATCAGCTGCTGTATGATTAGGGTAAGAGATACCTGTCTCAAAACCACTAAAATCATCAGCAACATTTGGAGCCATATGTGGCTCAAGAAGATCATGTTCATCAAATGTAACATGGACATACTCTACAATTTTTAATGAAGTCTTATTGAAACAACGAAAAGCTTTAGAATATTTTGAATAACCAACAAAAATACCTTCATCGTCCTTAGCATCAAATTTACCTCGATGCTCTCTGCCATTGTATAAGATAGAGCGCTTGCATCTAAATATCTTAAAGAAGGCAATGTTGGGTGATCTGCCTCTCCATAATTCATAAGGAGTTTTGTTGTAGACTTTGATGATTAGGGAGCGGTTCTGGGTGAAACATGCGGTATTGACAGCTTCAGCCCAGAAGTACTTGGGAAGCTTTGCTTCTGCGATCATGGTCTTCCTGGCTTCAATCAAAGTCCTGTTCTTTCTTTATACTACTCCATTCTGTTGTGGAACCCCAGCGGCAGAGAAGTTATGATCAATTCCATGATCATCACAATATTGGGCAACACCATTGTTTGTAAACTCGGTTCCATTATCTGAATGCACAGCAACAATGTCATCCAATTTCTGAGTTTGGAGCTGTCTAAAGAGAGCGGTTACGATGCCATAAGTATCATCTTTAGAGGCCATCATTTCCACCCATGTATATCTTTAAAAGTCATCAACCACCACCAAGGTATAGCGGTTTCCTCCTATACTGACGGTTGGGACAGGTCCAAATAATCCATGTGAAGCAATTGTAAGCAGCGGTTCGTTGAAGGCGCGGTCTTGCTCGGAAATGACTGTTTGGGCTGCTTACCAAGCTGGCATGCTTTACATTTCTTATCATGATGGTCAGCCACTTTGGGTAGTCCTTTGACGAGACCATCCCTTTGCAGTTTTGCAAGATATTTGAAGTTCAAGTAGCTGAGCTGCTTATGCCATAACCAGCTGCTTTCACTAATATTTTTGTCTACAAAACAGAGGTCAGCAATAGAAACAATATTACTCAAATCTATCATACATATATCACCTGTTCTGTTGCCAGTCAGTAGTGTAACTCCGGAAGTTGCATCTTTAATGAAACAATTTGTTGAGGTGAAAATGCAGTTCATTCCTTTGTCATAGAACTGAGATATGGAGAGAAGGTTGTGCTTGAGTCCTTCTACTAGTGACACATTTTCAATAGTCACCTTTCCTCGTTTGATTGCTCCATATCCTACGGTTTCTCCTTTCTTATTGTTACCAAACACTACTTGGGGGTCATACTGATGGTATCACAAAGAAGTTCATTATCTCCGGTCATGTGTCATGAGCAACCACTGTCCAAGTACCAAAGATCCTTCTTCTTCTTTGAACTACCAACCATAAAGCATGAAATCTGAAAAATAAACATTAAAGATTTTAGTCTCCTTTTTTCTTTGGGTCCTAGGGTTAGCAGCTTTTTGGGACCCACACCTGTTTGACCTTAGGATTTTTACATCCCTTGGCATTAGGTGTGAACCTTAAAAGACAATGACCAGCACCATGACCATAATCGGCACAAATAGCACAATGAATAAATCCCAGTTTAGGTTGCGGTTTTACAAACCCTTTACTGACCTTCCGTTTCACATGTTTTACTGGGTCAGCAGTTTTGGCTTTAACAAAGACTACCTTGTTGAGCTCAACCTTCCTCTTAGGTGCGGCTTTAGGAAAAATAATATGAATTTCCTTAAACCAACTAGGAGCGGTTTCATCACTCAATACTTCCTTGGTTGCCTCAGCCGCTGTGGATTTCTCTTTCCACTTTGAATCTCTCCCAGTCTGGTTTTTAGGATACTCAAAGAAATAATTTTTCTTTTTAATTTCAAATTTTGAGCCCTTTTTACCACCATGATTAACCTTATGAATTTCTTTGGTTTGTTCAGTTGGTATCACACCACCTTCGGCACAGAGACAAGGACACTTACACCCATCATCAGTTTTAAACCCCAATCCACTTTTATCCGAAATAGGAATTTTTGAATTTAGGATTTGTTCCATGGTCACACCAGACTTAGTCCACACATCGGTCAATTTTTGAAGGTCATCCCTTTGTGCAGTAAGTTCATGGATTTGGGTAAGAAGCGCCTCATCTCTATCCTTTAGATAGCGGTTTTCTTCCTCAATTAATGATATCCCAGCAATTTGGAACTTGAGTTTCTCAATTTCCTCCTTGTGGGACTTGCATTCTCTTTAGGAATCTTCAAGTTCTGCAGCTATTAGTTTATATACTTTTTTAAGCACAGTATGTTGTTGACATATAATATTAGCATGTTCTAATACCTGGTCATCATGGCTAAGGTCTTCTTGAACCTCATGAGTGCGGTTTGGTGTTGTAGGAGCTTTGCTTGATCTGGTCTCAGGAGTCTTTGGTGAAACTGACTTCATTTGTTGATTTGGCAGTGGAAGGCTTTCGTCAATTTCAACTCTTTCTTCAAATCCCATGAGGCAGAGATTAGCAACTTCATCTTCATCATCAATTTCATCTGAATCAGATCTCATCCATGTCAGCGGTTGATCCCCTTGGTCAGCTACCATTCCTCTTCTCTTGACAAACTTCTTGTTGAAAGGTTTCTTTGCTGGCGCGGCTTCATAGCGCGGTTTGGGACAACTTGAAGCAAATTGACCTGGCTGTCTGCAGCTATAACAAACCAGGTCATCCCTTTTCTTAGGATCTGCGGTTTTGTTGAATCTGGTTGGAGGGACAAACTTTGCAGGTCCTTTGGGGGATGGAAATTGAGATCTGTTGTTCTTCCTGAACTTGGTATATTTCTTCACATACAAAGCAAATTCTTCATCATCCATGTCATCAAAATCAACTTGACTAGAGCATGAAGATTGAGATGCTACACTCTGAGAATAAGAACTTTGAGGAGGAGTGTAGGATTGATGAGACTGCTGATAAGATTGATGAGGTTGAGGATATGGTTGATGTGATTGAGAATAGGATTGATGAGACTACTGGTAATAATCAGGAGGTGCGGTTTGAGGATTGTATCTAGGAACATTTTAGTCAGGAGGAGCGGTTTGCAAGTGGAGGTGAGGAGTGGCTTGATGATGGTTTGGATTGTAAACTGGAGATGAGGTATTGTTGAATGCGGCTAGAGAGAGGGTCTTAAATCTGCTTTCGGTTTCATGGACCTCTTCAAGCTTGAATTAAAAAACCTTCAGCATGGCATACAAGTGTCAAAGATCAAGAGGTTCCAAGTCCTTGTTGTCTTCAATGTTAGTAGTTTTGATCAGCCATTTGCTACCAAGTGCTTGCATGAATCTCATGTTCAAATCTGTATTAGAATAGACATGTCCAAGAGAAAAACAAACATTAACAATATCAATATCAATAAACCTCTCATAGCATTGTCTAAGAGATTCCTTAGGGTCTTTAACAAAATAGTCAAAGAGCCTTCTCTGTTGATAGAGGCGGTTCTTCTTGGTATCTGAATCTCCTTCCAGAAAGTCAACTATAGCATCCCAGGTAGCCTTTGCGGTTGTGCAGTGAAGCACCTTAGAATGAGTTCTCAAGTCAATAGCTGACACTAGCATGGACATAGCTCTTCCATCAAAATCCACATTGTTGCGGTCTGCTTCAGTCCATTCACTTTCCAATTTCCGCTTCTTCCCCTGCGGTTCCTGCACATGGATTAGCTTTCATAGGAATGTATGGTCCATCCTTAACCGCAGTCCACAGTCTATGATCACATGAAATCATGTATTTTATCATCCTATCTTTCCAAAAGATAAAACTATCTTCATCCTGAATCGGCAAGTGATTCAAATTGGATGTTTGCATCATATGGGTGTTTGTGTTTGCCATTGGATCAGCACCCAAGCGATTAAGCTTGTAAAAACAATTTTTGGTGGATAAGCTCTGATACCACTTGTTGGTCGCAGAGGGCAACAAGGGTATAGAACCGCTAGAGGGGGGGGGTGAATAGCGGTCCAAACTTTTTCGTAAAATACCCTTGAAAATCAATTGAGTACTTATCAGTTTGGTCAACTGCGGTTTAAAGCACTTAAACCGAACTGATAAAATGCACAGCGGAGTTTTGCAGTTTGGCCAAACGGATAGTTAAAGAGTTGGGCGGTTTGACTCGAGTTGAAAACACTATGATGCAACCGATAGATAAACTTGAAGATCAAATAAAAACACAATTCACTTTTCAAGTCATTTCGTATATGGATTCAAGTTATAGACCACAAACAGAAAAGTAAATAACAAGACAGAAAAGTAAAGATCAAACAAACAATTTGAAGAGGTTCGTTCTTGAATGAGCTATGTCCTCTACCTAGATGGTTAGTCTAGGATTTTCTAATAGCTACTAGACTTGTATTAATTAGAGGAGGTTTTACAAGATGAATCTAAACTCTAAACAATAAGTCTAACCTATGCAATGAAAATAATAACCGGTGTTTTCGAAGTATATAATCTATATGATCATATAAATCAGGTGTGTGTGTGGAAAGAAATCAAATGCTCTAAGTATCTAAATGATGGTATGAGCAAATAAATATCTTTCGGTGTAAAGGCTAAGTATGAATGGTTTAAAGGCTTGAAGCTTGATGAAGGAATTCTGGGTTTGGTAAGGAGATGGTTGAAGGTTTGAATATCTGGGTTTCAATCTTCAAAGCAAACTTGAACACTTGGGAATTTTTCTTTAAGCTCAGCAACCTTCATTGTTGAATAATGAAGGCTATTTATAGACAGTGCATCCTTGTGACCGTTGGGTAAAGATTTGAATCAAATCTGAAGGGTACAGTGCTGTCGAATTCCCATTGGTTGAGCTGTCACTGTCGTCCTTTGTTTTGTCTTGTAGTCTTAGGTAGTTGTGGCACCACTACCTGACACTTGTCCTTTGTTTGCAGAGAAAGGACTAACGGTAAACAATTCAAACTGGTAGACAAACCGACATTCCTTGCAGTAACTCCAAGTTAACTTAGAGTTATTTTGACAAGACATAAAATATTCCTTTACGGTTTAAAAGGGAATATTTGTCTAAGGAATAAATGACTTCTCTTGAATTCTTCATTTACTGCGCGGTTCCACCAGGCATAGGAGCGGTTTCAAGGTTGAACTTGATAAGCGGTTTCATAAGAAACTGATGCACGCGGTTTCATCAAAGCCACATAATGCGGTTTGATAAAACACTTGTAGCTCCATGCTGGCAGTTTGAATATAGCACATGGACGGTTTGAATAACTAAACTCCTAAGGGTAAACCGAACTACTCAGCCTAGGCAAACAAAAATCTAGAAATGGACTTATCTAAAAATTGAAGTATAACTTCATTACATGTGGTCCTAAAGTCCATAAAAAGACACGTGGCATGGATCAATCAAATTAAGTGGGTGTACTAACAATGAATCCTAACAGGGTCAATTTTGAAATTTTTAATTGTACTATCCGTTAAGTTTTTAACATTCGTTAACATCTATTAATATATACTAACGATTTGGGTTGATTTGGTTGATTTATGCATAGTACGCAGGTTGATTTGGTAGTTTAGATAGTACGCGGGTCAAATTAATTGTATTCATATAGTACGCGGGTCATTTTGGTCGTTTACTCCTCCAACAACATAAAACACAAATTCGTCAAGAACCAAATGTTTCAAACTAGAGAACGAAATGATTTTTTTACTTTCCCCATTTTGAAAAAATAGTACTGTATGATCTAAACTCTTACAGTCAACGCTAGTCAACACTAGTAATTAGTTTAAGGGTAAATATAAAGTAAAAAAAAAAACACAAAACATGGCTCATAAAATGATGTGTCAAAATTTTATTGGTGCTTTTAACTAGAGTTTGGTGGGTCCACAATAGATGCAACCAATAAAATATTGTCACCTCATTTTGTAAACTTCTTTTGTACCCCTAGCATTGCCTTAGTTTAATGAAGTTTTAAAAATAACTTCATCCGTCCCATAACAATGATTAAGTTTTTTTTTAGGCGTTCTGTAACCATGGTTACTATTCTAAAATAAAAATATGATAATACTTGTGTCCCATGACAATAATTGTAGTTTTAAGTAGAATAACCGAAATACCGAAGAACTTATAGCTAAGTGGTATGTGTGGGTGAGTGAGTTTAAGGGCCTTCCTTAGGGGAGGTCCTAGGTTCGACTCCTGCGGGAGGTGTGAAGAACCTTGGTTACTATTGTTTGCGCCCGGGTCTTCGAGGCAAAGTTTTCATCCTTCGATTTACCTTTTTATTGATTTGAGAGTCGCCACCATGTTGTTGTCAGAACACGGACCGAGATATCTGGATTCGGGGATTAAGTTATGAATTGGGAAGGTCAAGGAGCACCCAATTCACCCAATCTAGGATTGGTCTTGCTAACAAATCATCATCATTGTTTCAAAATCATGCAAAACATACGCAAAAGGAAAACAAACAAACAAATAATTGCTTATTTATTTGGGATGTCGGATCATGTGCTTCGAGACCATCTCCATGGATTGGAGAGGCTTTAGGCTGATCCTTTGATGGAATCACACTACTTCAAAGATAAAGAAGGAGATGAGAAGAAAGAAAGCAAAGAGTTTTACCTAAGCGTTCTTCAGGAATCCTATGGATGGTCTTGACTAAAGGCCTTGAAGATCCAATGAACTTGGCTTGAATGGAGTTGTGGAGGCTTGAATTTTGTGGGTGAGGAAGAGGGACTGATTATAGGACCTCTTTGATCAGATTTGGAGTGGTTTTTGGGTGAATGAGGATTCTAGAGGCTTTTTGGTTCAAGAACCTCTATATTTATAGGAGTTCTAGACCTAGGGTTTTGGCCAAGAAGGTAAGTTGTGATGGGAATCCAAGACTTGATTTCCACAGAGGTATTTTTGGACTCTAATGTTGGTAGTGGTGCCCTAGGCACGTTTAATAAACGTTGTAATTGTTATCATTTATTTCATATCAATAAAGAAATATTTTGATTATTATTATTGTTCATGTTTACTTATAATAATCTCTGTCCCTAGTACTTGTCAAACACTAGTATAAAGGCTAAATGATCATGGGATGATCATGTTAGATTTATGGGTACTTGTTTGGAACAAGGTACTGGACATGACCCGCTGTATGAGATTTATGTCATGGTCTATGTCGAACATATATCTCATATTAGTTATGTCATTCGAATCCTTAGATATGAAGTTATTATAGTCTTCCACTTGATGAAGATTATGTTTGACATATTCAAACGCTATCTTTAACCGGGTAGTTATAAAGGGTATGATTGGCATGATCGGATTCACGTAGGGAAGAATGATAAGCTAAATGGATTTGTCCCTCCACGGAGAGATGTCAAGCTTGGGCCTCTCGTAGGAATGATGTTGATGAAATGTTCGGCCGGACTCAAATGAATTGATTGGATCAATGTCATTTGGATTATCAACATATTCGGAATCGAGAAAGTATTGAACGAAACAAGTTGACTGTTTGACCATGACTTGTGTTCAATGACATCGTGGACAAAAGGATTATGGCATGTTCTAAAAGGAATGCGAACTTGTATCTAGTTATACTATTTGGGTAGGTATGACGGTTTGCTAGAACCTAATCATATCTTATGGTTTCATGTTTGAACCCATTGCCAACTTAGTATAATCCTAGAGGGTCACACACAGTAGAACGAATCTTTAAAAGGACTAAAAAGGAATTTTTCAGCTTTTCTGGCCTAGTGGGCGACCGCCCAAAAGGCACTGGGCGACCGCCCAAAGTTGGGCGACCGCACAGCCAATTTTGGGCGGCCGTACAGTGGTGTCGGCAGACACTTTCCTAATTCGATTTGGAATGTCTTTTGGCACAAGTTTCCTATTTGAAATAGGTCTTGCTTGTGTATAAAAGGATGATTTCGGCCAGAACTTCAGCCATAGGTTTTTGTGAGTCTCCAAAGAGTTTGTGAGAGGTTTTATTTTGTTCTAAGATATCTTTGATTGAAGAACAAAATAATACACAAAAGAAAAATTCCATATAGTCATATCAATTGTGAAAGTGTGTTTCATAGTTGTTGGTCTAGCAACCAAGATCAAGAAGCTCCTTGATATTCGTTCGTGGTGTGGATACCGCTAGAGGGTGAAGCTCATCATCTTCAAAGTTCGTGTTCGTGCTTTCTTCGTGATCAAGCTTCAATATCTCCACAAAGTTTAAAGACCAAACTCAAAGTCATCAAGGGTTAGTTTTTCCTCTATTCATGTTGTGATATTTGATTTAATCATATGAATGGATCTATGGGCTTTGGGTTTCAAAAATTTTAAATGCTAAATTCCGATGCGCGTGTTACTCCGTAACCCAACAGTGGTATCAGATCCCCGTTCATGTTGATTATTTCAATACCTAGATCATGTTATGTGTATATAAATTGTTTATGTGCCTTGCATGATATGAATATTGGGATATATGATGTTTATGTGTTTTGTGATTTTATGTGGTTTATTGTTTTGCAACTTTAATCGCACGATTCAATCGCAATAAATAAATTATGGTGGATTCAGAATTGTTGATTATTAATTTTTGATTGGATCAAAGTTTTAATAATCGGGGAAAAACAATTTTGAGACAAAATTTTCGAACTTGAAAATTCTGCACATTCTGATCAGTTTGGGAGACCGCACAAAATCACTTGGGCGGCCGCACATGTTTGGGCGACCGCACAGTGAGTTTTGGGCGGCCGCACATAAGGATCAGATTGTCTGATTTTTGTTGAAATCAGAATTTGGAATTTTCGAAAAGTCCAACAAAACCAGTAACAGAACCAGTCCAGACCTGCTGATCTGGAATGGGTTTTGGGTAGTTGGTTTGTGTGTGGATTTTGGGGTTTGATTTTCCTATTTGTTTTAGTCTTGTGATTCTAAGATTGGTTCAAGGTTTGGATGGCTAATCTGCATTAATCGAGATTGTGTTTCCCAAACTTGATCGCAATCAAAGTTTCAAAGATAAAACGAAGTTAGAATTTTGAAGAGTTCATAATTGCTAAAATTGAGAAACAAAGTTCTTGATTCAATGATTGGAGATCCATGTGGAATTGTGAATGCAATTGGCCTACGTTCATCGAGACCATCTATTGCTTAGTTTCGGCCACATGGACTACTTTCTTGGTTTCTTGAATTAGTGCGGGATTGTGGTTGCCTAATGGCTTAGTTCGACCGCACTTCTTGTTGTCTTGATTTGGAGATAATAACCAAAGTTGAAATAGTCTCATCCTCATAATTATAGAGAAACTAATGACACATAAATATCATGCTTAAATTAATGGAGATTAATTTAGTGACTAAACTTGATGTGTAACATGTTTATATTATGTGCTCATAAATGTGTTATATGCTATATGTGATGAACCTTCAAAGAAAGTTTTAAGTCCTTTTTGCCATGCCATGATTAAAACACTTGTTTATACATGGGTGATTTTGATGTGGGTTCGCCTCCGCGAAGTGCATTAATTTTATTCATGTATGACTAAGATGAGGTTCATTAGTTTAATGTAGGCTTGCCTCCGCAAGATGCATTAAATTGAATGGTTCCTATACGTTTAAAATGGTTGGACTTAATTAGGCGTCAAAACGGTTTTGGGCCTAGGCAAAGGATGAGATTAAACATGCTTTTTTAAAATAGATTTCTCAAAGAATCTCATAAAAGGATCTAAGAATCATATGGGATATGATTGACATGATTGTCTACCTAATTAATTTAGTTTTGAGCGGTCCACCTCCGTGGACTCAAAAGTTAAATTAAAGTTGGATCTTAGCCCAATTAAATTATATTATACATTGGATGTATATGAAGGTTATATAATTTAGTGGGAGTATTTTGTTTGAAAAATACATTGTTTATTTCTTTAATGAAAAACCGGTACTTATTAAATTTTGGAAATTTTGCATATTTGTAGATAATGACTACTAACACTCAATCAATTTCGTTGCGATCGATCCTTGAGAAGGATAAGCTCCAAGAGAATGGTACGAACTTTATGGATTGGATCCGTAGCCTAAGAATTGTTCTTAGGCAAGAAGATAAGTTGTACATTCTCGATGGGCCTCTTCCTGCTGAACCAGAACCTACTGCCCCTAGGGCAGAAAGAGACAATTACAAGAAACATCGTAATGATTCTAGAGATGTAAGTTGTCTCATGCTTGCTACTATGTGCTCAAAACTCCAACAAAGTTTGGAACATTTGGAAGCCTATGAGATAGGCGTGGAGTTAAGAGCCATGTTTCAATAGCAAGCTAGGCAAGAGAGGTACAAGACCATTGTTGCATTCACTACTTGCAAAATGAATGAAGGGCAACAAGTGAGTCCTCATATGCTGAAAATGAAAGGTTATGTGGAGCACCTTGAGAAACTTGGCTATCCAATCCCATTGGAGCTAGCCACGGATCTCATTCTTAATTCATTGCCAAAAATTTATAATCAATTTGTGATGAATTATAACATGCATGGAATGGATAAGAATCTCTCAGAGTTACATGGGATGTTCAAAACTGCGGAGATGAAGATTGCGGAGAAAGGTTCTCCCGTGCTCTTAGTTCATGATGGGAAGAAGGCTGGTGCCAAAAGAAAGGGTAAGAAAGTTGTCAAACCCAAGATAAGCAAGGAAAGTTTTGCTAAGGCTTCTGAGGCAAAACCCGATTCACAAAAGGATGCAATTTGTTTCCATTGTCAAGAGATTGGTCATTGGAAACGCAATTGCAAGGCTTTCTTGGAAGAGCAAAAGAAGAAGAAGGGCAGCAAGGCTGCGTCGACTTCAGGTATCTATATGATAGATATTCTCCTTTCTACCACTGATTCTTGGGTATTGGATACCGGATGTGGTTCTCACATTTGTTTAAATGTGCAGGGACTAAAGAATTGGAGACTACTTAAAGATGGTGAAGTAGACCTACGCGTGGGGAATGGAGCAAGAGTTGCTGCATTAGCCGTAGGGACTTATGAAGTCACTTTACCTTCCGGATTAATTCTTGTTTTGAACAATTGTTATTATGTTCCGGATTTAAGTAGAAATATTATTTCAATTTCTTGTTTGGATAATGAAGGTTTTAAGTTTCTTATTGAGAATAAGAAATTTTCTATTTATTTAAATGATGTGCTTTATGGTATTGCTAATTCATTTAATGGTCTTTATGTCTTGAATGTTAAGGATGAAAATAATGACAATGTCTATCATATAAATAAGAAATCTAAACCTAATGATGTAAATCATACCTATTTATGGCATTGCCGTCTTGGTCATATTAATGAGAAGCGTATCTCAAAACTCCATGTGGACGGACTTTTGGGTTCATGTGACTTGGAGTCATATGATACTTGTGAGTCGTGTTTTCTTGGCAAAATGACTAAGACACCTTTTACCAAGTTGGGTGAAAGGGCAAGCGACTTATTGGGGTTGATACATTCCGATGTTGCGGACCATTAAGTAGCAATGCTAGGGGAGGATTTCAATACTTCATAACCTTCACTGATGATTATAGTAGATTTGGGTATGTTTACCTAATGAAACATAAGAGTGAAGCATTTGAGATATTTAGAATATTTCAAAATGAAGTAGAAAAACAACTTGGCAAAAGTATTAAGGCACTTCGATCAGATCGAGGTGGAGAATACTTGAGTCAAGAATTTGATGATCATCTAAAGAATTGTGGAATAGTTTCACAATTGACTCCACCCGGAACACCACAATGGAATGGTGTGTCCGAGAGGAGAAATCGGACTTTGTTAGACATGGTTCGATTAATGATGAGTCAAGTTGATCTTTCAATATCCTTTTGGGGTTACGCTCTAGAAACCGCTGCTTTTACACTAAATCGTGTTCCAACTAAATCGGTTCAAAAGACTCCATATGAGATGTGGAGAGGAAAGAAAACTTGTTTATCTTTCATGAAGATTTGGAGTTGCGAAGCCTTTGTCAAAAGACTTGTCTCTGACAAACTTGTACACAAATATGACAAATATATTTTCGTGGGATATCCAAAGGAAACTAGAGGATATTACTTTTACAACCGTGAGGACAACAAAGTGTTTGTTGCCCGAACTGGTGTCTTTCTAGAGAAAGAGTTTCTCTCCAAAGAAATCAGTGGGAGTAAAATAAATCTTGATGAAATTTGAGACCCAGAAAATAACATTGAACCAATAGTGGAACAAGAACAAGAACCACAAAGAGTTGTGGAACCTGTTCAAAATACACAAGCAACTCACAGATCTAGTAGGTTACGATCCGAGCCCGAGAGATATGGATTTCTCGTAACGGATAGTAATGAGGTGGAAATCATTGAGAATGATGAACCGTCAACCTACCAAGAGGCGATGTCTTCTCCTGATTCGGACAAGTGGCTTGGAGCCATGGAATCCGAATTGCAATCCATGCAAGACAATCAAGTTTGGAATTTGATTGATGCGCCCGAAGGTGTAAAAACCATAGGATACAAATGGGTCTTCAAGAAGAAGACTGACATGGATGGGAAGGTGCATACTTACAAAGCTAGGCTTGTAGCGAAGGGTTATAGGCAAGTTCATGGTATTGACACTGATGAAACCTTTTCACCCGTAGCAATGATCAAGTCTAAAAGAATTCTGCTTGCCATTGCCGCATATCATGACTATGAAATATGGTAAATGGATGTCAAAGCCGCTTTCCTAAATGGAAAACTACAAGAGGATGTGTACATGACACAACCAGAAGGTTTTGAACAGAATTCTAAGGTATGCAAATTGCAGAGATCCATTTATGGATTAAAGCAAGCTTCAAGGAGTTGGAATCTCCGTTTTGATGAATCGGTCAAAGAGTTTGGTTTCATCAAGAACGAAGATGAACCCTGTGTATACAAGAAGATTAGTGGGAGCATAGTGCTTTTCCTGGTTTTATACGTGGATGACATATTACTCATTGGAAACGACATTCCTACACTTCAGTCTGTGAAGACTTGGTTAGGAAAGTGTTTTGCAATGAAAGATATGGGTGAAGCCGCATATATACTTGGCATTAAGATCTATAGAGATAGATCAAGGAGGCTACTTGGTTTAAGCCAAAGTACATACATTTACAAGGTCATTAGAAGATTCCGTATGGAAAATTCTAAGAGAGGCACCTTGCCTGTGTTACATGGAGTTTCTCTAAGAAAGACTCAATGTCCTAAGACAAACGATAAGCGTGAGAAAATGATGATGTTCCATATGCTTCGGAAATTGGGTCCATCATGTATGCCATGATTTGTACTAGGCCGAATGTATCTTATGGTTTGAGCATGACAAGTAGATACCAATCTGACCCTGGCGAGAATCACTGGGTAGCTGTAAAAGCGATTCTTAAGTACTTGAGAAGAACTAAAGACTCGTTTTTGGTCTATGGAGGAATGGAAGATGATCTCGTTGTAAATTGTCACGACCCGAAAACTAGGCTCTATTTTATTAGTAATAAAATAATTATTATTTATTTAATTGCTTATTTATTTATTTAAATTATTATTTATTTAAATATTATGTGTGCATTTTATGTTTCATAATAATTATGCCTAGCATTTTATTCGAGTTATTTGGGTTAGTGTAAGTATTTGTGTCTAGCATTATTTGGTTGATATTGGGTTAATTGGGTAGAAGGTTGATAGGGGTTTTATTTATGCTAGCTAAGTGAGGAGGGGGCCTAAGTGTAAGTTTTCAAATCATTTTTTAACTACTCCCTCCCTACTCCTCCTCTTCTCCCTCATTCTTCCTCTCTTCTTTCCCAGCTCATTTCTCTCTCTCTCCATGTTTGTGGGTAATTTTTTCTCTCTCACTTCTCTCTAAATTTCCATCATCTTCCTCTTGTTATTTCTCATTTCTTAAATCGTGAAACTTGTTTAGATCGTCGATAGGATCGTAGGAAGCCAAAAATATTTGAAATCCATCATCTTTGGGAAATCTCAAGTAAGTTGCTTTTCCCCCATTTTTATGATAAAATGCTCATAACATGTTTCCACAATGCTTTAATTGTTATATTTGAAGTTTGGTTGAGTTTGGAATTTATTTGGAATTTATTTGAGTTTTTGGCTAAAAATGGTGATTTGATGAATGTTGGTATTCAATCTTGATCTTGGGTGATAAATGGTGTTATTTGGGTCCCCATCCTAGATATAAGTTGTTTTGGTACATTTTGGAACTTGTTGAAGGAGTTGATTTTGAGTATTTTGTGTTTTGGTGGAGTTTGGGTCGAAATGGTAAGAACCCAGCTCTGTTTTCCCGGCCTTGAAACCAGACCAGGCGCCCGCCTGGGTTGGACCAGGCACCCGCCCGCCCTACCTTTTCCAGCGGCCAGACCTTCTGGTCAAATGAGCGCCCGCTCGCCCCTACCCAGGCGCCGGCCGGCCCGCCTGCTTAGAATTTTGCCCTTTTTGCTTGGTTTAGGACTTAGGGCTTAACTAGTTTAGGTTTATTTCTTCTAATTTACCTAAGATAACATCGTGGAGTACTTTATTAATTGGATTTGATTCTTTTTTGAATAAATATGTTACGGAATTTAATTGAGTACCATTTTGGGAATGTGGTCCATCCTTGATGTGCTGTTTGTATTGGTTTACCTTTGTGGTGATTTAATTGGAATGGTTCCCTACTTTGGAACCTTAAGTTGTTTAATTAAGCTAGTATTTATTACTTAGCATTTATTTGAAAGTCCAGCTGGTATTTGTGGTTCTGTCGGGCGATGTGAGATATTATGATGGCACCGGCCAAGTCCATTATGGTGTCGACCATTGTTTTGCCCTTATTTTTCCTCTTCCAGATTGGCCTTGGTTGAGACGTTTGGAGCATGACTTTGTGGCATGGCTCCCGCCATTTGTGGCACATTACTTTGTTATTGGTTCCGGTACCGGGGGTTTCTCTTCAGCTTTCATGCTATTATGAAGAAGTTGATGGTTGATTGTTGAAGCTGCGCAGCGACCTTTATTTGGTTTATCAGTTTGGGAAAACCTTGGCTATATCCTTTGTTATGTGTTTATTTTCGCTGCTATCTGTTAAATGACAATTGCTATGTGATATGTGATTTATTATTATTGATTGCTTATTGCATCTTAGCATGTCATGTAGTTGCATTAGTAACTTATTGAGATTTATCTCACCCCCTTTCTTTTTATCTTTGTTTTTTCTTAACCCCCCCCCCATGTGGAAAGGATTAGACTCGCTGATCACGAGACAGGACGTCGCGAGGGTTGAGCTTTTGGGGCAAGTAGCATTAGTGGGTTTACATTATATAAATGTGTAACCTTTTTGGGATATTTGTACCAAACATTGACGTCATTAGGAATTGTATATTTTATAACTTTGGTGTATAAGCTTATGGAGTTTATACCAGTTTTACTTTGTTGTTCAAGTGGATTTCAAAACTTTGTGTTGTCATCTTTTGGTATAAAAGGAAATTTTTATCTTCATTATTTTGGAGTTTATTGTTTAGTAAGTCGACGTCCAGCTCGCGATCTCGGGCCCGCGGGGTTCGGGGTCGCGACATAAATGCTTACACGGATGCAAGCTTCCAAACCGACAAAGATGATAGCCGATCGCAATCGGGTTTTGTGTTTATGTTAAATGGTGGAGCTGTAAGCTGGAAGAGTTCCAAGCAAAGTACAACCGCTGATTCTACAACAGAAGCTGAGTATATTGCTGCATCGGATGCTGCAAAGGAAGCTGTTTGGATTAAGAAGTTGTAGACACCCCGCCTTGGACCTCTCACCCCGATTGCATACATAGTATTTTTATTTAACTTATTTTTATTAATTTCTGTTACTTCGGTTAAGTTCCTAACTGATTCCGTTAGTTTTGGACTAAACTGCATAACAGAATTAATTTTACGGTCATTCTGTCATTCTGTCATTTTTCACCCGCGGGCGCTTCCGGCACTGCCAGTGAGCCGCGCGCGCGTCCCGCCCCAAAAGCCGGACCCGCGCGCTTCCCACTTTGGCAGTAACGGATTGTACCTTATTTCCCTCCCTTTTCTTATTTACAAACATCTTTTCTTGATCACAAACAACCCTTTTTTACATCCACATTCATCCCCCCTTTTCTCATTAACTCTCAATCCCATTATTCTAGCCATCTCTTTAAAACAAAATAATTCATTTTTATTTTATTTGATTTTCTTTTATTTCTTTCATTTATTATTTTATTTATCTTATTTTCTATTGGTCAAATCCATCTCACATGGATTGACCAATTTCCCTCCAACCTTTCCCTCTCTTTTTTACCTATAAAAACCATCATCTTCTACCTTGGAAAGGGACCAATTTTTGAGACTTGAACAAAAAACTCTACACAAATCATCTCAACAATCTTTCTCTACAAAACACTACACAAAGTGTTTGCACAACATTTTCTCTACAACAACACCATTTTCAAGTCCAAGTTTGAAGTCCTCTTTCCTAAGGTACAACATCTCTTTTCTTCTCTTATTTTATTTGTCTAGTCTTACTAGTATGCAATCTCCATTAATGGGACATGACCAACATGACTACTTCACATATTGAAGTTAGTTAAGGTTATCTCCCTACATTTTAATCTTAACTTTAATTCACCATGTTAATTTCTCTTCATCTCTTAATGTAATTCTTTAACATTACTTGTTACATGTAATCTTTATCATTAAATAAATAAAACAATTCTATTTTATTTCCCCTTTATTTCCCCTTTTCTTCTCATCACAATTGTTAGCACATTTCTATTTAATTAATTGAGGGACATGTAAATATTAGAACACCAATAGTAGCAAGACCCGCGTAAGCGGGGCGGAGTGGGTGTTTAAGTACTTCCCACTCCGTCACCTAACCCCCGAACCCTTCTTTCCCGAATCTCTGGTTTTGTACATAAATTAGGCTATTTCTAGGTTTTTCTTATGTTCCTTTAAAAACATAGGTGGCGACTCTAAACAATCTAAAAACAAGTTAGACATCCTAGGATAATTCACCGCTCTAGCCAAGCCGTGGTTCCCCGGGGTATCTACAGTGGCGACTCTGCTGGGGAAGATTTAGAGGGTTAAACTTGCGTTTTCATTTTTGGTGTTCTTTTATTCTGTGTTTTGGGCATTCTGGTAAAAAGGGTAGGAAGCGCGCGCCTCCGGCCTTCTTGGCCTAAAGCGCGCGCGTCCGACCCTTATTACCAGAATCGCCCGCCTCCTTTCTTGTCCTTCAATTTCATATTTCTGTGCTAACAAGTTTCTGCAGGGGAAAGTTACATAATTTGGGACCAGGGCAATCCCCTGAGTCCGCAGTTTCTTCTAACATTCTGACAGGTAACCCAGATGCGCGCGCCTCCCATATTCATTGCCAAATGCGCGCGCTTCCTACATCACTTCCCGGAGGCGCGCGCTTCTGGTCATTTTCCAGAAACAGAACAGTGCACAGAACAGAGTGGTTCTGACAGTGTGTGGGCACCGGGCCTGCATACAATTTCTTTTACTTTCTGTTTATTTTTATCGGTCACACGGGTGATTCGAAAGTTGTAATTATGTGCCTATTTGTTTTTTATTTATTTCTTTTGAAAAAAAAAATAATAAAAAATGTTTTGTCACATGTTAGACCTCACACTACATGCACATATTCTTATCAACTGCTCACTATCGAGTCGCACAAGTCCAACCCCAAACCCGTCGAGGCCCGTCCTAGGAAGTTTCAAGCTCCACCAGACCTTGACTCTTTCGAAGCGGTCAACCTCAGCCCGTGGCGTAGTTCAAGACTACATGCCGGGGGTGACCTTTGAGCCTCATATTCAAGCCGAGCACAAACCACACAATTCTAGTTTAAGGTCTAACACTCCGTGACTCAAGTCGGTTTTCATGTACCGAGATTTCCCTAAACTAATGTCTTCAAATCATACATGCCAATTTGTTGCAATGGACGAAGTAAAAACCCCGTCCCCAAAAGTGGTTATTTTGGACGAAAATAAAAATCCGTCCCCGCATGTATGATTTACTACATTAATTTAGTTTAATCCCGTCACATGTAGGTATCACAAGCGTGGTGGAATCCGATGAGTATATGGGACCGCGAGAAGGTCTATATACTAGTGTGACGATTCCATTATTTTTCTAGAAACCCCAAAAAGGACCACGTCCTTCCGACTTTGTAAATAAAAAAAAAAGAAAAAAAAAAGAGTCGTTTTTCCTTATGTGGTTGAGTCTTTTTCTTTGTTTGTGGGTTAATTCATTTTATCCAAAAGGTGTTTGTGGGGCCATCCTAAGATCAACCGTGTTCTCTCCATAGGTCCAATGGCTTCAAATGGCAACGACAACGGCATTCCCGTGTCCAACGAAGGGTTATTCCACATGGTGGAAGCATTGAAAGGGCAAGTTGATACACTAGCCGAGAATGTCCGCCGCAAGGATGATTTATGGCGAGCCCGTTACGAGCATGTGAAAATGGCCCACAAGAAAGAAGTTGCTAAACTCAAGAACCAATTGAAAGGGCTCACGGGTGAAAGAAAGGTCCAAAGCATTGATACCGGTTTGGTCAACACTCTCATGTCCTACATTGACCAAAGGCTTAGTGGGCTAAATTTGCACAAGGGCCCAAACACCGATCTTCATCAAGCTTCTCTCCTCATGAACACAATGGAGGCTCTTCCCGAAAAGTTCAAGATGCCCGATATTGGCAAGTTCAACGGCAACTCTTGCCCCAACGCTCATGTCGACTCCTACATTTGGGCCATGCTACCAAAGAAAGTGTCTCCTCAAATAATGGCACAATGCTTCCCGCTTACTCTCGAGGGGGTCGCAAAAGATTGGTATATGGGTCTTCCAGTTTCCACCCGCCTCAATTGGGATGCCGCTATGCTTGCCTTCAAGTCACAATATCAAGGCAACTCCATATTCCGCCCCACCAAGAAGGAATTGGAGAGCACCGTGCAAATGGGTAATGAATCATTTGGGGACTTCTATTGCCGTTGGAATGACAAGCTAGCCGAGATGGTTGATAGGCCTTCCAAGAAGGAACAAATGGACATCTTCTTGAAGTGTTTGAAAATGGACTACCGCACTCATCTTAGTGGGGCTTTTCACTCCGAATTTTCAAGCATGTATGATGCGGGGGTTAGAATTGACTATTTGCTCTGAGAAGTGGCCGAGTCCTCCTATGACACAAGCTTTAACGACAAAGGGTTCCCAAACAATGACATGGAAGAATGTAGTGACATGGAAGACTACAACGACAATGAGGACTACAACGACATGGGGGATGACGACAACAATCTCCGTTTCTCTTTCTCTACCTAGAGATAGGATAAAAAAAAAAAAAAAAAAAAAGAGTCAAAGTCCTCTAATGTGTGCATTAAAGTTTTCTTTCATCCCACTTGTGTCAATCATCAAATAAAAGTCGTTCTTGTCCTCATACACTCTTCCAAGTTGTTCAATCTAATTCTTGGCAAAATGATGAAAAGATGTCTAAACACGTTTTAGAACGAAGGCCATCACTTGAACGCCTAAGGGCTAAACATCGACGACGGCATCAACAACGAAGACATCAACAATGACGAAATCAAGACAAAGAAAGGTGGAGCAACAATCATGAAGCAAAGTTTTCAAAAGGGGATTAAAAAAATAAAAAAAAATAAAAAAAAATCCCCCTCAATCAAAGAAGTTCACATCAAGAACTACGGTGACCTGAGCCTCTACACTGGAGGAACGTAGGCAACCTGCGGGTCCGGTCTCATGCAAGAAAGAAGATATGTTTAGCCCTAGCGCGTTATGGTGATCGGCCTTCATCTCGAACTTGTCAAGACATCTTTGTACGATTCATTTGCCAATGAATTAATCACCAAAAATATTGAACAACTTTCTTAGATTTGGAATCATTTCGCGATCCTTGTCGAGTCTAGGGACTTCTATTCTTTCTGCATACTCCCAATTTCTTGCAATCAAATTGGGGCTTTCCTTCTCTTCTCTCTTAATGACTTACTTGCCTTCGCGAGTCATTCAATTCAATAAAAAATACATGTCAATACTAGGGACACTTCCCTAGTCAAGTCAATGTCAATCACCTTTAGTGACAAGAGGTCTCCACCGCAAAATCACATGTCTTATCTCCTCAGCTAGAGTCAATGCACACTTCCTCATCAATTGAGTCAAATGGCCGGTGTACATCGTTCCCACAAAGAGCACATCTTTGGTAGGCATATGAAGGGTAAGGTGTGGGCGACGGATGAGTTGTGCCCATTCTCCGATGATCATATGTCTCACGCCGTTCTCACGCCGTTCGGACGAGGCGGGTAAGGATCTCTTCCTTTGACTGAGTTTCCATGTTGTGAATACCCCTTTCCGAATGCGGGCGACGCACGGGAAGTCTTTCTTTTTATATTTATCTTTATTTTATCTTTTCTATGGGATTAGGATATTCAAGTTGGCATTTAACTTTATTAAGAGTTGCCACGTTGTTTTTATTGAGCTAAAACATTGAGAAACAGCTAACAGAGAGGGTTCGGGGGTCAAGTTACGACAAGAGAAGAATATCAAGTATCGCCCGATAGATCGGACTTTCTATCATGATGAACGTGTTAGTAGTGTGTTAGTGATTGAGACCGGATCCGAAGATTGCCTACGTTCTTCTCGTGATGAGAAGCTTAGGTCAGCGTAGTTCGCACATAATCGGAATAGAGAGAAGAAGCGGGATCATTCATAATGAAGGGGGAGGAGAAAGAATCATACAAGATGATCACATCCTAGAATAATGATTTATACCATTGATAAGATCAATGTGAATTCATCATATTCATCCTTGGAGAGTTATTGATCATGGGAATATTTACCTAAAGTTTAGGGTTTAGAAGTAGTTCCTAGATCTCATTTGATCATCATCGGCTATACAATATAAACAGGGATTAAAACATTAGATCTAGCATGTTATGCATGGGATAAGCCGTAGATCTAGCATAATAATAAGAATATCATGAAACATGTATGAAATAACACATAAGCATGATGATCGGTACCTTAGATATAGAGCATATTATGAATTCTAGTAATAACATGAAGAACACGTTATGAATCATATGAATATAGGTGTATAAACATAATGAAACTAGCATAAATCAGATCTAAACTAAGAAAACATGACAAATTATCACCAATCTTGACAAGAAAGAAGTCGAATCTCTCGCGCGGATTCGCCGGACCTTTGGGATTGCTAGAAAGGCTTAGAGAGAGAGTTCTGCCGTCAGTTTAGGCTGTAGAACTCGGGGGAGAGAATTGTGTGTCGAAATAATGAACTGAGGTCACCTATTTATAGGAAAAGTTGACCCGGAGGAAGTGGCCGCCCGGCCGGTCCGAGAGATTGACACAAATACCGAGGCTCTGATCAATCTGGACTCTGGAGGATGATGAGATAATGCCTATCTTTGTAGCCTCATCCGATTAGTCGTCAACATCTTCTTATCTAGGCTTTTCGGGAAATCCTGGATAAGTCCTGCGTAGTTCGTAAATACATGGGAGGTCCCTATGAGTTCTAGAATGTCTAATAACTCATTTTCAGGTTGGGTACTAACAGTAGCCCCTCGGCGACGTTTCTTGCAACGATTGGAGGGTCGTTGATTAAGAAAAGGAACCGATCTGAAACATGAGTTCCAAATCGAGAGAGGAGTGAGAAAGAAGGTGACCAAGTTGGCCAAGCGGCTGAACCTATGTCAGGCTACCTACGTATCCAAGTGGAATCAAGCCAATCGTAGTTTGATACTTGCGGGGAAAGAAAGAAACGAGACATCGTCTTTTGCGGGGGATAGACAAACATCCGTCAAGCAATAAAGTCACGCGGACCCTACTAGGGACAAAAGAAAAATAAACGAAACATCGTTGAGCAATAAAGTCGTTGCAGATGGACTTTACAGAAACGAATCATCGTAGAACAGATAAAGTCATTGTAGATGGCCTTTACTTGGGGAAAGAGGAGAGGTCATACGCACAGTTCGACAAGAAGTTTATAGAATCGAGAACAAAAGGAGGGATGAATTCTAACTTTCTATAGAGCGTACATAATCGCATAATCTCTTGGTATTCCACGGTACTTTGAGAAGTGCTGTTCCTCAGCATCGCAGAATCAGGTAGCGCCGATTGTTTAGAGTTCGCACGGTGTTACGCCAAATAACTTTCTCAAATAGGAAGGGATTAAGGACGTTTCCAGCCTTCCACTATAATCTTCACGGTTTAAGGACGTTCCCGGCTTTTCAATTATAGGTTGATTTGGTTATTAAATTTTTTAGAAATTTTGAATCCTTCCTAAGCTATTTTGGACATTATTAAGCCTTCCCAGACAATTTTGGACATTATTAAGCCTTCCCAGACAATTTGGACATTATTAAGCCTTCCCAGACAATTTTGGACATTATTAAGCCTTCCCAGACAATTTGGAAATTATTAAGCCTTCCCAGACAATTCGTTAATTTTGGTGGTTTACAAGGTCTTCCGGACCAATTTGGAAGTTTACAAGGTCTTCCGGATCAAATTGATTTTCTCAATACGAAGGGCTTATGAATGATTCAACCTTCACTTATAATCTTTTGGGCTTATGGATGATCCGACCTCTAATTATAAATTGATTTGGAAATTTACAGGGTCTTCCAGACCAAATTGATTTATTTTGGAAATTTACAGGGTCTTCCGGACCAAATTTGGAGATTTACAAGGTCTTCCAGACCAGATTGATTTATTTTGGATTAAAAATAAGCTGAGGGGGTAAATTGTAAAATTTTTTGCCTGGGGAGTAACTGGCCGCGCGGCGAAACCTTCTGATTGGCTGATTTTCGTACACGAGGATCGTCGATGAGCGCGCGAGATGGAGGGATGATAATGTGACACGTCGCCTGGAGATACCGGCCGTGCGGCTAGTCCCTTCGTTGGACAGACCCTACAAACAGCCGCCGGCTGTTTCTTTCAACCTTCATTCTTCTTTTGTTTGTCGAGAATAGGGAGATAAAAAGAGAGCTTTTGAGGTATTTTGCCATTATAGAGATGGATTTAAACTTTATTTTTGCGGGTGCGGGACAGCATTTTGAGCAAGGCGAAGGCGCGGGCCACAATTCGAGCAAGGTGAAGGCGCAGGGCCTCAACAACTACAAGCGAGGATGGCTTCTCGCAACTTCCGTCCCGATGAATGGCATTTCACGATGGCACAACACTTCGACTTGTATGCGAGGGCCGATAAGCACTGGTCCGGAGGAAGGTTGATGGAGACGAAGGAGGTACGGTCTCGCTTTTTTTTTTTTTTTTTTTTTTATCATTTTTTGGGTATTTTGATGTCTTTTATTTCATACTTGTTGTATTATTTTAAGACTGCATTAAATTAAATTAATCTTTCATGATTTATTTAATTTTCTGAGATTGTTGATTATTTTGGGGATGGAATATATATGCGCAAGTAGATAAAATAAAGTATGCATGTACACTTTAATTTATAGCACATAATTTATGTTGCTAGTTAGGTAACGTACCTTTGCTGTGTTTACCTACAGAGGATGAAATCTCGTGGGTCCATGAGGGCGGTGGCCGAGATGTGGGGGAGATTGCCACCGGATGGGACGGTGAAGGAGAGGATCAGGGCTCTGGGCTTTGGTCCGTTTTTTGATGCTGTACGGGCTGTAGAGGGGACCCAGAAGGTGATGAGTCTGGTTGAGGAGATGAGGGAGTAATTGTGGGACACCACCCATACATTCCACTTTAGTTGGGGAGAGGTGACTGTTACTCCGACCGACTTTACTGCCATTACGGGGCTCATATTTACGGACGTGGAGCTTCCTTTTGATGAGTCCTTGGCTACGGACCCGCACCGTCAGGTAGAGCTGATTGGGATGCCGTTGGGCAAAGGTGTCAAGGGAAATGGCTTTGAGGCGGGTCGTCTGAGGACCTTGGTGGAGGAGGCTATACAGGGTTTTGTTGAGGGTGTTCATGATACTGACTGCTTGGTGCGGGCATTTTGTGGTACTGCTTGTCGCAGATCCTATTCTCGAGTGCGGGGACCTTTTGTCGATTTTCTCTGTTGGGTGCTCTGGATGATTTGGAGCAGGGGAGTGAAGTCTCGTGGGGCGGAGCTGGGCTGGCGAAGATGTATAGAGCCCTTAATGTTTGCTGGAGGTCTATCACCTTGTCTTTTGATTGTTTCAGTTTGCTTTTGAGGTATATCTCTGACTCGATCCTTTTCATTCATTGTCTGTCTTTTGTTTAGAACTGTATAGACTGAAATGTTGCCTTTTCCACAGGTGTGGGTCTACGAGCTGTTCCATATTGCTCCTTTTGCTGTGCAGGGGGTGAAGGAGGTCCCGTTTATGAGGTTCTGGGCAAAAGAGAAACTGGTTGGAGGGCCGCGGCAAGGCCAAAAAGACTCCCGATCTGGGGATTTTCAAGGCGAGGTTGAGTGGTCCTTTGCATGAGGACTTCCAATTCTTCCCTTGGTCGGATCAGGTGCTGGCAGGGGTCGGTCAGGCTTAGGAGTTTACTGCTTCCCGCTGCTTCTTGACAGTGTTAACTGGGGATGCCATGTATCTTGGTGAGAGAGTCTGCAGGTAGCATAGCAGGCATCCTACGATATGGGCCCCGCTTGAGACGCCGAGGAACATGCTGTATCCGGCTAGGCTGAGGGTGAGCCGTGACTACCGGGTCAGGACTCCGGCTCATTTGTACCAGAGTGGGGCTGATTATGAGTGGTTTGTGGAGCATGTGCTGCTGAGTCCATAGGTCCTGGCGAGGAGGCAGGCTGATGCCTATCCGGTTGGCTCGAGTAGGGGAGCTAGATATGGTATGGACATGCCGTGATTCCCGGACAGTATTCGGATGCAGCGGGGAGGTGTTGAGGTGGATTTTGACCTGACTCCTACCGAGGCTGACGAGGTCACTGGGGTCCAGCTTCCTCCTATGGGAGCTACGGTATGATACCCTTTGTCTTTCATTTCTGTCTTGCACACGCACCCTTTAGTCCTGTATCTGAACTGTGCTATATTTGTCCCAGGTGACTCGGGAGGCTTATATCCGCTCTGTTCGTCGGGGCAATATCTTTGAGAGGCTATTCCGGAGCTTGGCCGCTGCTTGTACTTGTCGTCAGGAGGACGTGGTATTACCGCAGCGGAGAGAGAGGTCACCTGTAGAGGCTGCTCGCCCATCTCGTGTCCGTCGGAGATCTACTAGAGGTAGGGGCTCAGGAGCCGGTGGGTCCCATTATGTGCAGCAGCAGGGCCATGATGACGATGATGGGAGTGATGATGAGGAAGAGGATGTTGATGTCGAGGGATCCGACTCGGACTAGATGTAGTCCTTTTATTTCCTGCATTTTGTTAGAGAGAAGAGAGGAACAGACAAATACATATTTATGTACAATATTTTTTTTGCTTTTGGTATGTAATTAATTAGTATTTTATTTATATGCTTTTATATTTTAGTACAATATTTTTTTTGCACACTGTCAGGAATTTCTGTCCTCTTTATCGGACCTCTTTTGTAACTTGTGACCTTTGAAATGTCTTGAAATGGGTCCATTCCGGCGTTTGACGGGGACAAACTTGCGATCTGTTTGAACTGGCTTATGTGTCCGCCTGGCCAATTTGTCGTAGAAGGGAATGGCCGCGTGGCTGGTCCTTGATCTGACATGATTTTCGTCAGATTTTGTTAGAGAGAAGAATCTCAAGTAATCATTCCTATCGCCCGATAGATCGGACTTTCTATCATGATGAACGTGTTAGTAGTGTGTTAGTGATTGAGACCGGATCCGAAGATTGCCTACGTTCTTCTCGTGATAAGAAGCTCTGGTCAGCGTAGTTCGCACATAATCGGAATAGAGAGAAGAAGCGGGATCATGCATAATGAAGGGGGAGGAGAAAGAATCATACAAGATGATCACATCCTAGAATAATGATTTATACCATTGATAAGATCAATGTGTATTCATCATATTCGTCCTTGGAGAGTTATTGATCATGGGAATATTTACCTAAAGTTTAGGGTTTAGAAGTAGTTCCTAGATCTCGTTTGATCATCATCGGCTATACAATATAAACAGAGATTAAAACATTAGATCTAGCATGTTATGCATGGGATAAGCCGTAGATCTAGCATAATAATAAGAATATCATGAAACATGTATGAAATAACACATAAGCATGAATATCGCTACCCTAGATATAGAGCTTATTATGAATTCTAGTAAGAACATGAAGAACACGTTATGAATCATTTGAATATAGGTGTATAAACATAATGAAACTAGCATAAATCAGATCTAAACTAAGAAAACATGACAAATTCTCACCAATCTTGACAAGAACGAAGTCGAATCTCTCGCGCGGATTCGCCGGACCTTCGGGATTGCTAGAAAGGCTTAGAGAGAGAGTTCTGGCGTCAGTTTAGGCTGTAGAACTCGGGGGAGAGAATTGTGTGTCGAAATAATGAACTGAGGTCACCTATTTATAGGAAAAGTTGACCCGGAGGAAGTGGCCGCCTGGCCGGCGATATGGCCGCCCGGCCGTTCCAAGAGATTGACACAAATACCGAGGCTCTGATTAATCTGGACTCTAGAGGATGATGAGATAACGCCTATCTTTGTAGCCTCATCCGATCAGTCGTCAACATCTTCTTATATAGGCTTTTCGGGAAATCCTGGATAAGTCCTGCGCAGTTTGTAAATACCTGGGAGGTCCCTGTGAGTTCTAGAATGTCTAATAACTCATTTTAGGTTGGGTACTAACACATGTCAATTTCGTTGTTGCATGTCTCAATTTAGTGTTCTAGCGATTCGACTTTTGTCAATTTTTGCCTAGAATTATCGCTGCTAGGGTTTATCATGCATGGCTGTTCTTTTGATGGAATTTCATCGTTGTTGATGTTGAAAATCATTGTAGTATAGTAGTACATGATTTGGACTGTCGTTTTAGGCGATTCTGTGACTTTTCGGGTAAAATGGTTAAATGAGGATTTTACCGATTTTCTGACATTCGTCTCTTTTGTCTATGTTGCTTGCAGTCATTCAGGGTGATTAACAACTGTAGAGGCAGCGTATAAGCGGTTACCGAGTGGTGGGCAACTCTCAATGGCGAGATGAAGGAAGAGATCGAGAATCTCGGGCTTAAGCCTTTCTTTGACGGCTTAGTCGGTGAGTGGAGGAACGTTCACTTGCTCCAGGCTATTCGGGAGCGCTGGTGGGATAGAATTTTGACGATAAGGTAATATTCTTATATATACACTCATACCATGCACATGCGGTGGGAGGAGGTTTCCATGATTCCTACTGACTTTCATGCCATTATTGGGCTTGCCATCGTCGGTGAGCCGCTTGAGGTGGATGTTGATTTCTCTCCTAGTAGGGATGATATGATGCGATTTCTGGGATTCTCTGTACGTACCCTAGGCAAGGGTGTCCCTCTGAAGGCTTTGAGGGACAAGGTCGATGCCTATGTTACTGTTAATGCTAGTCAGATGCATCTGACTAATACTCGCATTGCAGCCGTCCGCGACATTCTCTGGTGGGCCTTTTCTGAGATGCTATTTTCCAATCATGCATCGACTGCCTTGTTTACTCTTCTGAGCGTGTTGAGAGACATACAGTATGTCACTGATGCTAGCTGGGGTTCTGCTGGTTTGGCCCACTGCTATGTGGCGATGGATGAGAGTTCGCAGGATCGGGCGAACGCTGGCTTGGGCGGCTACAGTCATGCCTGGGAGGTATAATACTCATCTTCTTCTGTATTCCTCCTTAATTTCAGCCCCAGTTTAATTTCTGTCTTGGTAAATCAATCAGTTTTGACATTTTTCTATGTTTCTCCCATTTTGCAGGCATAAGGATACGCCATGTTTGGTCTCTTCACTTTCAACCTTCGAGATAACACTGTTATGTTCCCAGATACTTTGAGATGGCGTCGGGGTAACAGGGATACCCATGATGAGCAGGCAGAGGGGGCTGATATGCCGGTGGAGTGTATGCGGCTATATTTTTACAGATGGGAGGCCGCTCCTGAGTCCGCTGTCGCTTTCTTTCCTTGGCGGAGTTTGGGCATTGACCATGTGTACGGGTTTGCTGGTATGAGATTGCTGATGATCAGTCCCGGTGGGGGATGCTTCTATTTAAGAGAGAGAGTCTCTCGCCAGCAGGGTGGTGGCAGGCTCGATGTCCTTGTTCCTCTGGACCCACCGGCTCATATGCTAACTCTTATGCTATCACGGAGGAGGAGAGAGGGGAGCTCATTATTGGTCAAGATGCTTTTGACCATATGTCTCTAGAGGCCAATTATCAGGACTTTCTTGCTCGTTTCATGCCCCGGTTGATTATAGAGGGTGATCAGGCTCAGGCCCAGGGAGTTGTCCACGTCCCTTTCCGTCCACTGCTTATACCGGCTTCATTTAGCTACAGCATGGATGAGGGGATAGAGAGCATCGAATACCTTCCCGCCGATTATGATATGCCTGAGGGACTCGTACCTCCCGCCAACGCGACCATGTGTGATTTATGACCCTTCTTCCATCAATCTTGTCATTTTACCATTTCATGTCTCTGTTTATCATTTATCTGAAAATTCTGATATCTCTATTTGTTTCTTCTCAACAGGTGCCCATTGCTGAGTATGGTTGTGGGACGGCTTACCCAGTTTATGGTCTATGCCAAGAGGTTGAAGAGAGAGACTGCGGATCTCTTAGGCCGATTGGCTCGCCAGACAGCAGAGTCAGCTTCTTGCGGGAAAAGGCCTCGGACCGATAAATGATCACGTGGCGGTGGCGACGTCTTCTCCCTTTTGATGTCTGAGTAGATAGGATCCCCCATTCCCTCTTTTGTTGATGATGTACTTATTGCCTTGGCGTAGGCAAAGACAATTTTTCTTTTTGTACCTATGCAACAGTCATTTCCTAATACCTTAGTTAATTTTAGTTTTTATTTCTGACTGTGTAAATGGACTGATTCACATCCGGTTGGTCAATCAAGGGGTATTTTTATGAGATGGATTCATATTGGGTCATTTGTATGTGATGTATGAATTGCATCGGGTGTGTTTCTGAGGTGATTGAGACATGTTTTGACTTGTCGGGCAACCTGGGATTTGAGCAGAGTTGTTGTTAATCTGAACTGTGGAGATGCCTTGTATGAGATATCGATGTCTCGTACGAGTCATCCTCTGAATCTGTGACTGTTTCTCCTTTTTCCTCGGGGATTTGGTATCCAAACTTGTATATAAACACCTCTAGTCCGTCCTAGAATACCATGCAGCCTTAAATCAGTTCTGGGAACTTTTCTTTTGGAGTAAAATTCTTAACCTTTTGCTCCCAATGGCCCTAAGTAAGTCCGTCCCTTCATCAATAATTGTTGATGAGTTCTCCTTAGACTCAGAATTAGTGAAACGCTACAAGGGTGATTTAGCAATGTTCTTTCATTCATTCAATAAACCTCGCCAAGAGAGATTCGTGGAGATGTTCGGGTTTAAGATTCTTTTCACCTTGAAGAATCTATAACCGGATTGGGACCTTTTAAAGGGAGTTGCACGCTTCTGGGATCCGTCGACTCATCTCTTCAACTTTTCACTTAATGAGATGGTCCCTACTATAGAGGATATGGCAGCTATCTTGGATATGCTATTGACCGGGGTGATTGCGGTTCCTAATTGTGACAAGGTACCGGCGGAATCTCGTAGGGACTTGTTGAGCATAGGCCTTCCCGAGGCGCAGATTTATATTCATAACCGCCATGTCGATCTCCACTCTTTGCCTAGGAGATTTAAAGGTCGGGTGACTCGCGGTCACGGGGTGGATTCCCAGTGTTGTCTCTTGGCATTATGTTTATTCCGAAGCGTACTTTTTATGAGCAAGTGTGGCATGGCAAACACGGAGCTCGTAGACATCGTTCTGCAAGCTAGAGGACGGGCCATCAACATAATCCCTCTTATCTTGGGGGAGACCCTTTATGGCCTTGATGAGCTACACCAAATTGGCTCCATGACTTGGGGAAGTCCATTATTGTTGACTATTTGGCTCAGAGAACATTTTAAACTATTAGACTCTCCGATCTAGTATTCTCCTTACACTTTCCATAGGCGGAAACTATTGGTGAAGGGTCGCAGCATGGAGGAGTGGGCCCTTCTTTTTACCAAAGTGGAGACTGATGATATTGCCTGGTGCCCCTCCTTTTGGAAGGTGAAGAGGTTTGTAGCTAATACCCTTGGGTACGACAGGGTCGTACTTCCGGGTTTGAGGGATTCCTCTTTCTATTTTGCTCGGAGGATAATGCGACAATTCGGTCAGCAGCAGGACACTTTCGTGCTAGGGGGACGACCTCAAGACATTTCTTTCATGGACTTAGAGTTCTCCACGAGCTTGGCTCGCGCTTGGGGGCAAGGCACCACAATGGACCGTTGGACCAATCTTCGTCATGGGGGAGGGAGTATCTATTTGTCGGATAAATACTTGGATTGGTTTGTCACAGAACTCCGTCCCAGTGTCGAGGGTATTGATGAGATTCGCCGCTCTCTGTTGGAGGATCAATTCGAGCCTAGCTTGAATTTGAGGGAAAAAGAGCTAAGGAGGATCCTTCTAATGTCAGCGTAGATGCCTCTCAAGACTTTCTGGACAGTGATTTTTACGAGAAGAGAGTGAACGGACTTCCCGGTAAATTTCAAGCTCTAGATAGGCCTCATGTGTTTGCGAGGCTCACTCCCTCGGTGTTCAGTCGACTTGATGTTCCTCCCCGTTTCGAGATACCTTTGTACAAGAGGAAGAGGAATGACAAAGCGGACCGGGGTGAAGCCCCTACTAAGTCAAGGAAGAAATAGATCCTTAGGAGCATCGAGAGATTGCAATAGATAGACCAATGTTTAGACTCTTAGTATTTTATTTATTTTCTTTTGCAGGTTGGTATTCGTGTTAGAAATTTTCTTATTGCTTTCTTGAAATGCACTCAATTAAATAAGGAGCTCAGGTCATCAAAGTTCTTGTTTAAGAAAGAGAAAATTATGTCTGCTGACTGACATGTCTCGTATGAGACTGTCCCCTATCCATTTTTTTTACGCACACCCTGATTTTTGCCTAGACCGCCCTTTCAGGTTTTCAATCTAGCGGGCTTCTTTTCTCGTGCTCTCTGCTCTAATTTTTTCCTAGGCCGCCCTTACGGGTTTTCAACCTTGCGAGCTCTTCTTTTTTGAACTAGGGGACGGATCTATGAGTAGTACTTCTTCAGCTTGTCCAAGTTGATGGGCTTTGGCAGTTGATCTCCATCTAGGTTTGTGAGTTGTGCCGCTCCTCCGGAGAAGATCTTCTTGACCATGTAAGGTCCTATCCATCTTGGTCCCCACTTTCCCATAGGATTGAATGGTCCAGGACGGTGTTCGCGTAGGACAAGGTCTCCTTCTTTGATGTTTCTGGATTTGACTTTCTTATTGAATGCTCGGGCCATTCTCCGTTGATACGCTTGGATATGCTCGACGGCTCGAAGTCGTCGTTCATCTAGCAGGGCTAGTTGTTCATAACGGTTGTTCATCCATGCGACTTCATTCACTTGGTTTTCTAGGAGAACCCTTAGTGATGGTACTTCTAGTTCGATTGGTAACACTGCCTCAATCCCATAGGCTAGGGCATATGGAGTTTCACCGGTGGCGGTACGGATCAAAATACGGTAGTCCCAGAGTGCAAAAGGTCACTTGTCGGGCCTGTCTCTGCCAGTCTTAGCCATTTTCCTAATGATGGTCTCTATGGTCTTGTTAGCAGCTTCGGCTGCTCCATTGGTTTGTGGTCGGTATGGTGACGACTTATGTCTCTCTATCTTGTACTCTGTAAGTAGTTGGTCACATTTTTTCTTGAAGTGCGTGCCATTATTGGATATCATCTCATGAGGTACCCATATCGGCATACTATGTTGGTCTTAATGAACTCAGCCACCTTTTTGGCATTCAAGACTTTGTAGGATTGAGCCTCGATCCACTTAGTGAAGTAATCAACGGCGACCAACACGAATGAGTGCCCATTATGACCCGTCAGTGAAACTTTGCAAATAACGTCTATTCCCCATGTAGAGAATGGCCAAGGTGATGTCATGGGGTATAACACGGACGGTGTTGCGTGTTGCAGGTTGGCATGTATCTGGCACTTGTGGCATTTTCTAACCATCTTGGTGCAGTCGGCTTCCATAGTAGCCCAGTAGTACCCTAGTCGGATAATTTTCTTTGCTAGCATATTGCCATTCATGTGGGTCCCACAGATTCTTTGATGGACTTGGTCAATGATTTCTACGGCTTCGTGCTCATCAGCACAGAGTAGACACTGCTCGTGGTGTTTCTTGTAGGTGCGATCACCTATGATAACGAATTGGGCGGCAAATCGTTTAAGGCTATCTTCGCTTTAGGTGATGGGTCTAATGGGAATGTTTCGTCTAGGAGGAAACGCCATACATCATAATACCAAGGTTTATCGCCCAAGGCACTCACAGATTTACACTCTTGTTTGTAGTCATGCAGGTCTATGATTGAGTAATAAGCAGGAGTCGTTCGCCTCGCGACTTTGAAGGTCTTGACCTCGGTCCACTCAGGTATTTCAACAAGTGATGCTAGCATGGCTAGCGAGTCTGCTAAGCGGTTCTTATCTCTAGGAAGATAGTAGAAAGTGACCTCTTTGAACTGTTTGACCAAGTCTTGGAGATGGTCGTTGTTCTGGAGTGTAGGATCTTGTACCTTCCACTTTTTGAGTGACTGATAGATTATAAGTTGTGAATCTCCGTACACTTCTAGTTCGGTCACATTTCTTTCTAAGGCTGCTTCAAGCCCCGCTATGCAAGCTTCGTACTCGGCAATATTGTTAGTGGCCTCAAAATCAAGGCGGATTGCGAGTGGAGTGTAGAAATCTGAGGGATCTACTAGTAACATGCCAATGCCATATCCCTGTTTTTTGGTTGCGCCATCGAAAAATAATTTCCATTTATTTTGTGCTATTTCCATGATGTCCTCATCAGGGAATCGCGGGTCTTCCCCCTTCGCTTCATCACATGGAAATTCGGCTAAATGATCAGCAAAGACTCTTCCTCTCACGGATTTCTGTGTGATGTAAGTGATATCGTACCCCGCGAGCATAAAGTACCACTTAGCTATCCTAGAGGAGACATGCGACTTCTCGAAAATGTACTTCATTGGGTCCATTCTGGCGATCAGTTGTACAGGAAACGCTTCCATGTACGGCTTTAGTCTCTCAGCTACCCATACCAGTGCAGCACACGACTTTTCTAATGCAGAGTAATTCAATTCAGCCCCTTGGAAGCGACGGCTGACAAAGTATACGGCATTCTCTTTCTTCAAATCGGGTTGCTCTTGTGCTAGCATAGCCCCTGGTGCAGTGTCATTGACTGTAAGGTACAAGGTCAACGGTTTCTCCTTATGCGGTGGAACCAACACTGGCGGATTCACTAAGTACTCCTTGACCTTTTCAAAGGCTTCTTGGCATTCTTCGGTCCATTCTAGGGATGCATTCTTCTTGAGGATTTTGAAGATGGGTTCGCACATCGTCGTGAGTTGATTAATAAAACAACTAATATACTGAAGGCGGACCATAAATCCCTTGACTTCTTTTTGCGTCTTAGGTGGAGGCATGTCAATGATAGCTTTGATCTTAGCGGGATCCACTTCTATACCACGCTCGATGACCATGTACCCAATGACCTTTTCTTTTACTACCCCAAACGTGCACTTGGCCGGATTAAGTCTCATCTTGTAATGTCTCAACCTTTCAAAAAACTTTCTATGGTCAATGAAGTGTTTCCCATCGGAGCCTTTGGAGTGTATGATCATATCATCAACGTACACCTCCATCTCTTTATGTATCATGTCATGGAACAGCGCAGTTACAGCTCTCTGGTACGTGGCTCCAGCATTCTTAAGTCCGAATGGTAGGACTATATAATAGAACGTCCCCCAAGGTGTGGTAAACGCTGTTTTGTATTGGTCCTCCTCGGCTATGAGGATCTGGTTGTAACCAGCGAATCCATCTACGAACGAACGGACTTCATACTTTGCGGTATTGTCAACGAGCATGTCTATGTTTGGAAGAGGAAAATCATCTTTTGGAGATGCTCTAATCAACACAGACGCGGACCTTTCCATTTACCTTGGAAACCTGCACATTATTAGCCAACCAGATTGGATACTCTATCACTTTGATGAACCCAACACTCAGGAGTTTCTCTATCTCTTGCTTGACTTGTACTGACCACTCTGGCTTAATTCTGCGGAGTTTCTATTTTACTGGCTTTGATTCGGGAAGCAGCAGTATCTTGTGCTCAACAATCGAATTGGCTAGCCCCAGCATATCTTTGTAGGACCAAGCGAACACATCTACGAATTCTCGGAGAAGCACTATGAGGGCTTGTCGGTCTTCCCCCTTGAAGAAACTGCCAATCTTGGTCTCTTTCGGATCATCCTCCGTCCCCAGATTAACTGTCTGCATTTCTTTGGCATCAATAGGACCATTTCCGCCACGAAGACCTACTTGCTTATTAATCTATTTTAAGATTTGTTCGTTTTCTTGATCTATCTCGTCATATGACGCATTATTATCTAATTCTTTAAGGTTATTAGTTAATTCATCATTTACGATGCTAGTAATCTCGGGATACTCATATAGATCTATTTTTTCATTAAGAAAGTAAGGGACCCCGAACCCCGCGGGCCCGAGATCGCGAGCTGGACGTCGACTTACTAATCAAAATACCAAAATATCGGAGATAAAAATTTCATTTCATATCAAAAGATGATAACACAAGATTTTGGAAAACAATTTAACAACAACAATATACTAGTGTAAGCCCCATAAGCTCACACTACAAAATAAATAAATATACAAATCTTAGTGACGTCAAAGTGTGGTACAACTATCCCCAAAAGAGTTACACATTTATATAATGTAAACCCACCAATAAACACTTGCCCCAAAAGCTCAACCCTCGCGACGTCCTCGTGATCAGCAAGTCTAATTCCTTGGTCCTGGGGGGGGGTTAAGGAAAAACAAAGATAAAAAGAAAGGGGGTGAGATAAATCTCAATAAGTTACTAATGCAACTACATGACATGCTATGATGCAATAACAAATAATAAATCACATAACACATAGCAATTATAATATATCAGATAGCAGCGGAAATGAACACATAACAAAGGATATTAGCCAAGGTTTTCCAAACCGATAAACCAAATAAAGGTCGCTGCGCAGCTTCAATAATCAACAATCAACATCTTCGTAGTAGCATGAAAGCTTGAAGAGAAAACCCCCGGTACCGGAACCAATAACCAAGTAACATGCCACAAAGGGCGGGAGCCATGCCACAAAGTCATGCTCCAAAACGCCTAGCTAGAATACTCACAAAAGGAGCTAGCTCATCCCATCCAAGGCCAATCTGGATGAGGAAAGAAGGACCAATGGGCGATGCTATACTGGACGTGGCTTGTGCCATTATAGCATTAGCCATTACCTGACTCGATACACAAATAACCAGCTGGACTTTCAAATAAAAGCTAAGTAATAAACTCTAGCTTAAATAAACAACCACTGATTCCAAAGTAGGGAACCTTTCCAAATAAATTACCACAAAGGTAAACCAATCCAAACCACACATAAAAGATGGCACACATTCCCAAATGATACTCAATCAAGTTCTATAACATTTTTATTCACAAAAGAACCAAATCCAATTAATAAAGTGTTCCACGATGTTAACTTAAGTTAATTAGTGTAATTATACTTAAACTAGGGGAGTCACTTAGTTTTAAACAAGCAAAAAGGGAGATTTCTGGAACAGGGGGCGGGCGGGCGCCTGGAGGGGGTCGGGCGCGCGCTTGAATGACCAGAAGGTCTGGCCATCAGAAAAAGGCATGTAGGCGGGCGCCTGGTCCAACCCGGGCGGGCGCCTGGTCTACGGGCTGGGAGGAATTCTCAGCTGGGTTCTACCATTTTTCTTACCCATTCCACACAACAATCAAAATCAAACACAACCAACCTTCCACCAAGCATAACTACGAACCAAAACAACTTATAACTAGGATGGGGGCCTAAATAACACCATTTATCAACCAATATCAAGATTGAATCCCCACATTCATCAAAATCACCATTTTTAACCAAAAAGCAAAATAAATTCCAAATAAATCTCAAACCCAATCAAACATCAAATGTAATAACCCAAGCATTATATAAGCATGATAAGAACTTTTTAGCATAAAAAATGGGGGGAAAGAAACTTACTCGAATTTTCTCCAAGTTGCCGGAACTCGAATATTTTTAGCCCTCTACGATCCTAACGACGATCTAAACAAGTTTCATGTTTTAAGAAATGAGAAATAACAAGAGGAAGATGGTTAGATTGAAGAGAGAAGGTAGAGAAGAAAACTTACCCTACAATGGAGAGAGAGAGAGAGAGAGAGAGAGTTGCTAGGAGAATGAGGGAGTAGGGTGAGGGAGAAGGTGAGGGAGAAGAGAGGGAGTAGGGAAAGATTATTTGAACATTTACACTTAGACCCCTCCCTCAAAACTACCCTTTTTAAAATAAACTCCCCACTAACAAATAAGACTCAACACTTCTACACTAGCACAAATGACCCAAATAAAATGCTAGGCATTAATTATTATAACACATAAAATGCACACATAAATATTTAAATAAATAATAATTTAAATAAATAAATAAGCAAATAAATAAATAATAATTATTTATTACTAATAAAATAGAGCCTAGTTTTCGGGTCGTGACATTCACTCCCCCTTAAAGAAAATTCGACCCGAATTTTAACGAGACTTACCCGAATTAAAAAGCCACGGATATTTCCTCTCGATCTCATCTCGGATCCTCCACGTCGACTCCTCGATATTATGATTCCTCCAAAGAACTCTAACCAACGCAATGCTTTTGTTTCTCAATTCTTGGACTTTGGAGTCAAGGATCCTAACCGGTCGTTCCTCGTAAGTCATATCGGGCTCAATATCCTCCGGTATCCTCGGTAACACGTGAGAAGGATCATGAACGTACTTCCGAAGCATAGAAACGTGAAAGACGTTATGTAACCGGTCTAAGAATGACGGCAACGCAAGGCGATATGCTAGAAGTCCCACTTTTCCCAAAATCTCAAACGGACCAATAAACCTCGGAGCCAATTTGCCTTTCTTCCCGAACCTTCGAATACCCACCTTCGGAGATACTTTCAAGAACACCAAATCACCGGTCTGAAAACTAAGATCTCGCCTTCGGTTATCTGCATAGCTCTTATGTCGACTCTGGGCTGTTTTCAATCAATCCCGGATAGCTCTAACTTTCTCAACTGAATCCTGAAGCAAATCAATACCCACGATCTTCGCTTCACCGACCTCATCCCAACAAATAGGCGATCTACATTTCCTTCCATACAAAGCCTCATACGGTGCCATACCAATGCTCGACTGATAGCTATTATTGTAGGCAAACTCGGCAAGCGGTAGGTGTGAATCCCACGAATCCGGAAAGTCAACTGTGCAAGCCCGTAACATATCCTCGAGAATCTGAATGGTCCTCTCAGACTGACCGTCAGTCTGAGGATGAAATGCTGTGCTAAACCTCAAGTCGGTACCCAAAGCCTTCTGTAACGACTGCCAAAATCGGGATGTAAACCTGGGGTCTCTGTCCGACACAATACTAACCGGAACACCATGTAATCTGACAATCTCATGAATATACAAATTCACAAATTTCTCCATCGAATAGGAAATGTCAATGGGTAAGAAATGAGAAGACTTAGTTAACCTGTCCCCGATCACCCAAACTGCATTGAATTTTCTTCGAGTCCTGGGTAGTCCGGTTACAAAATCCATCGTAATGTGTTCCCACTTCCACTCGGGTATCTCAAGAGGCTGAAGTAAACCTGCGGGTCTCTGATGCTCTGCTTTAACTTGTTGACAGGTCAAACATTTCGATACATAGTCTGCGATCTCCCTCTTCATGTTAATCCACCAAAATTGTTGTTTCAAATCCTGATACATCTTCGTACTCCTGGGATGGATGGTATACCTCGATTTGTGACCCTCATCAAGAACTCTCTGTTTAATCCCATTAACATCCGGAACACACAATCTGCCACGGAAGGTCAAAACTCCAATCGGGCTAACAGAAAAATCCTCGAAGTTCTTCTTTTTCAATTTACCCATTATTTTCACCAACTCGGGATCTTCTCTCTGCGCTTCCTTTATTCTCTGAATTAGGGTCGGAGATACCCTAATATTCGCAAAAATCGCCCCATGTCTCGATTCACGAGGAGACCAATCTCGCACATCCTCAAGCATCTTCCACTCACGGACCATCATCGAAGCCACATAAGACTTCCTACTAATCGCATCAGCAACAACATTTGCCTTTCCCGGGTGATAAGATATTGTACAATCGTAATCCTTTAAGAGCTCCATCCACCTACGCTGCCGGTTGTTCAATTCCTTTTGAGAGAAGAGATATTTCAAACTCTTGTGATCAGTAAAAATCTCAAACTTCTCTCCATAAAGGTAATGCTTCCATTTGTGCAACGCAAAGACTATCGCCGCCAACTCCATATCGTGAGTGTGGTAATTCTGTTCACTAGGGGTCAACTTCCTCGAAGCATAAGCAATTACTTTCCCGTTCTGCATCAACACACAACCCAAACCCTCTTTCAAAGCATCACTGTAAATCACTAGACCATCGCACCCATTAGGCAAAGTCAAGATCGGAGCGGTAGTCAACCTCTTCTTCAATTCCTCGAAACTCTTGTCACATTTCTCGGTCCACTCAAACGGGACATTCTTCCGGGTCAACTGAGTCATCGGAGTAGCAATCCTCTAAAACCCTTCTATAAACCTTCTGTAATAACCGGCTAATCCCAGAAAACTTCTGATTTCGGTCACTGACTCGGGTCTCTTCCAATCCACTATGGCTTCTATCTTTGAAGGATCCACCGAAATCCCATCTTTCGAAATAACATGACCCAGAAAAGAAACTTTCTCGAGACAAAATTCGCATTTACTAAACTTTGCAAATAATTTCTCCCTCGCAAGAACGGATAAAACTGTCCTCAAGTGTTGCTCATGCTCCTCTCGGGATTTAGAGTAGACAAGAATGTCATCAATGAAAACCACCACGAACGAATCAAGATAAGGATGGAAAACCCGGTTCATCAAATCCATAAATACGGCAGGTGCGTTAGTCAACCCAAACGGCATAACCAAGAATTCATAATGACCATAACGAGTGCGAAAGGCAGTCTTCGGAACATCTTCCGATCGAATCTTTAACTGATGGTACCCACTCCTCAAATCAAGTTTAGAAAACACAACTGAGCCTTGAAGCTGATCAAATAAATCATCAATGTGAGGTAGAGGATACTTGTTCTTCACGGTAACCTGATTCAACTTCCGGTAATCGATACACAATCTCAAAGAACCGTCTTTCTTCCGCACAAATAAAACTGGTGCTCCCCACGGGGAAACACTAGGGCGGATAAACCCTCGATCAAGCAACTCTTGCAACTGAACCTTTAGTTCCTTCAATTCTGCGGGAGCCAATCTATACGGTGCCTTTGAAATCGGAGCCGTACCCGGCAAAAGATCTATACAAAATTCTATTTCACGATCTGGAGGCATATCATATTCAGAAGAGAAAACATCGGGAAATTCCCTAACTACCCGAACACTCTCCAAACTAGGGGATTCTTTCCTAGTATCAAGCACACTAGCCAAGTACCCCTCACAACCATGATGCAATAATTTTCTCGCTTTCACATAAGAAATGATACGAAAATTTCTACCAAAAGGCATAGCCTCAAAAGTAAACTTAGGCACATCAGGGATGGAAAAATTAACGACCTTTCTACGACAGTCAACAGAAGCATGAAACTTGCTCAACCAATCCATACCAAAAATAACATCAAAGTCCTGAATAGGAAGGACTACCAAGTCCGCACACAAGATGTAACGCCCATCCTATTTCTTGTTAAATATTTGACCTATTTGTTAAATACTTGAACTTGCATATTATGTGCTAGTTTTATTTGGGTTAATTTCTTAACTGCTTTAGAATATTAAGGTGGTTAAATGTTTAGTTTTGACTTTTGGGTCATTTGTGATATTTTGACTTTAGGGGCCTTTTTGTTAAAAGTGAAACTTGAGGGGCCTAAGTGCAATTGTTTGAAAGTTTCAAAGTATATCATGTTGTTTGGGTTGTCAGAGAAGGCAATTCTTAATTTTCTTCTCGTTCCTTCTCTGTTTCAAAGTTAGGGTTAAAAGTTTATCCTATTCTCGACTCCTCGAGCTTAATTATCCCTCCGTTCTTGATTCTGATCCCGGATTAATATTCGTGGCGTTGAATAGAGCGTTCCAGGCCGAACAGAAATAAGTTTGGGTCAACTTGATTTTTGACTAGGTAAGTTATTAGCTCCCCCTTGCTTGTAATAACATGCATAAATGTTATTCTCGATACTTGTGAATATTAATTTCGTGTTTGGGATGATTTTTGTGGTACTTGTAAATTTGGGACAAAAGGAGTAAAACTCTACTGTGTAGAATAATGAAAGAACTTGGGAAATATGAGTTTGAATATGTTATGCCTTTTCTGGGTATGTTAAAATGGTAGTAAAATTTACTCCTACGCTTGGGACGGACAATTCTAAGCCTGGGAAAGAAATTTGAGATTTGCTGAATTTTGGACCAGGCGCCCGCCCGGTTGGTGACCAGGCGCCCGCCCTTTCAACAGAAAGTTATGGGTTTTAGAAATTTTGGATGAGCGCCCGCCCGGTCTACCTTGAGCGCCCGCCCGGTCCCCTGTTCCAAATAAAGTGTTTTAATCCAAATGAGATTGAAAGCTTATCCCTCCTAAGGCATATAGCCTTAGTATAAGATGTCCTAGCAAGTATAATTGTACCTTTTGGGGGCATTAGAACTTAGTCTTGAACATTAATACTTATAGAACTCAAATGAGAACTTAAGTATAAGAGTAGTAACTCTTCTTTATGTCTTGAAAGTGCTATGAACAAGCACTAATGTGTTGTACTTGTCTTGAAATTAATGATTGTGCACCTTAGGGGCATTAGAACAAGGTCTTAGACTTGAACATCCTAAGAACAAGATTAGGATCTTGTAAGAGTAAAGTGTATAACTCTTATACTTGCTTGAATGTCCAAAGATTGGAAGTTATAACTTGAAGTATAAGACATTAAAGGCTTGTACGTGACTTGAACATCCAAAGAATTGGATTAAGACTTGAATATAAGATCATAAAATCTTGTACTTGACTTGACACCAATACATATGTATGGTAGTGAACTAGAAAGTGCTATAAGTAAGCACTAATGTGTATGAGACATGTTCTTGTTGTGTATGTGCAACATTGCATACATTTGCTTAATACAAGGTGACTTCTTGATTACTTGAAGCATGTTCCTTGTTGAGCTAGTCCACTACTTTTGGATTAGTTCTCCTCCCGTAGTTCAAGTAAATATCTACTTGTACATTCTTGTGTGAGTCCAGCTGGTTCTCCTTGCTTGTTCAAAAATATATAGGTTCACGCTTGTCGCGAGAGCTGGGGCTTAAGTGACAACCGGGTCCCTATGTATTTCCGCTTGACCCCTTACTACCGGCCATAGTAAGGGCATAGCTTCCTTAGTTGGAGCAATAAGCCTGACTTAAGTGAATGCTAAACTCCTGTCTTGAACACCTCGTGAGTCTTGATACTGGGAATGACACTGGTTACCGGGTCTTCTGATACATACTGAATAATCAGTTTCCTGTTACTGATCGTGATTGTCAAAGTAATACAAGCTACGACAACAATGGTATTCTTGGGAGGAATAAGGAAGGAAGCAATATCCTTATTAGCTTGCTTGTTTAGCCTTATGTGCTACTTGATGAGTGGCTTAGCCTCTCATATACTTGTTACTTGAGGATACTTGATATATGATTACTTGAGTATCTACTTGAATTGCATGATAACATGTCATGTAGTTGCATCTAATAGCTTACTGAGATTTATCTCACCCCGTTCTTTGTTTAATTTGTTTTCCTTAGATCGAAGGAAGGATAGTGCGCAGTGAGGCTCGACATAGCTGGGAGCTTACTTCGCAGGTCGTGATTATTTTGGGGTTTGTGTCGTTTTACATTTGGTGAGGACGATGTATTGGGTTGTATAACTCCTTATTTTTGGGGTAGACAGTCTTGTTCAGTTCTTGTTGTCACTAGACATCCTGTATAGTACTCTTGATGCCAGCTTATGTGCTAGGCATGTTTCCGCATTGTATTTATTAAGTTTGGTTTTAATTTTCTTGTCTAGAAATCGTGTTGTGAGCTAGTATAGCTCCTTACTTTAGAGTATATATATCATGTCAGTTTGTTAATCAAATGTCATTAAGTTTCTTGTTAAGTTTCTTGTTCCTCGTTAGGCACTCCCATCCAGGTTCGAGGTTCTATTAGGGGATCCCGGGACCTGGGGGCGTGTCACAAGACACGACCACATATAAGCACATCACAAGCACGAAATACTCTATCGGTCACCAAACATTCTCCCATAGGAGTTGACACCTCTAACACATAGGGCAAAGACTCAGATGCAGCATTTAACAAAGAAGCAAATTGCACAGAAATGTAAGAATGAGATGATCCTGGATCTACTAACGTACGCGCGCTCACATTAGATATAGAAACAATACCTCCAATCACTGAGGAATCATCTGCCTGATGCTGATTCATTGCAAACACTTTTCCTTGCAAAATGATCCATTTGACCACAATTGGTACACCTTCCCTGTTTCTTCCAACACCGGTCCTCTGAATGGCCTTCCTTTTGGCAATAGGAACAAAGTCTCCTATTTTGGTTCCCTTGGTTCCCGGAAGTGGTACCCGGGTTCCTTGGGATCGGTTGCCCTCGGGACTGAGATTGTCCCCCAAAGTTACCTCGGTTATCTATCCTTGGTTGTGACTTACTCTGCGCTCCTTGCTTACTCGGGTTGGCTACCTCGGTCTTCCTCTTATGTTCCCCAATATCTTGCTCGATCAAGTATGCACGGTCTACCGCATCTTGGAATGTCACAATACTCTGGGCTATAAGCTGAGTACGGATAGAAGTCTTCAAACCCCGGATGAATCTAATAGCCTTCTGTTCTTCGGTCCTCACCAGATAGTCACAATACCGGGCTAATTCTGTGAACTTAGCCGAGTACTAAGCTATAGACAACAAACCTTGCTCCATGTTGAGAAGCTCGATCTCCTTTCGGTTCTGATCCACTACCGGAATAAAATGCTCTTTGAACTTCCGCACAAACAATTCCCATGCATACACTGTGTGAGTGTCATCCCAACTAGCTTTAACTCCTTTCCACCAATGCTCGGCGGCACCCACAAGCTTATAAGCCGCAAACCGGACCCTATCCTCGTCCGTGCATCCAAACACATCATAGATTTTCTCCATAGACTCAACCCATAGTTCGGCCTTCTTCACATCGGGCTCACCATCGAACTCTGCCGGTTTCAGTTTCAAGAATTGCTCCAAACCATATCGGGGTGGTGGTGCTTGTTCTACTCTCGGTCCTTGGTCATGAATTGCCTTCATGGCCGCCTCAAACATGCCTTGGAACATAGCACGGTTCTCTTCCCGAAGATCATTCTGATTCTGAGTCCCACTAGTACCTTCACCCGTTCTTCTTCTAGCCATTGGAAACAATTACCTGCACAAAACATCAACCGTTACTCACTCCGAACACAACTACCCTCATAGGTCATACTAGTCCACCTAGACTTATACTTAGAGCCAAACCATGGCTCTGATACCAACTGTCGCGACCCCGAACCCCGCGGGCCCGAGATCGCGAGCTGGACGTCGACTTACTAATCCAAATACCAAAATATCGGAGATAAAAATTTCATTTCATATCAAAAGATGATAACACAAGATTTTGGAAAACAATTTAACAACAACAATGTACTAGTGTAAGCCCCATAAGCTCACACTACAAAATAAATAAATATACAAATCTTAGTGACGTCAAAGTGTGGTACAACTATCCCCAAAAGAGTTACACATTTATATAATGTAAACCTACCAATAAACACTTGCCCCAAAAGCTCAACCCTCGCGACGTCCTCGTGATCAGCGAGTCTAATTCCTTGGTCCTGGGGGGGGTTAAGGAAAAACAAAGATAAAAAGAAAGGGGGTGAGATAAATCTCAATAAGTTACTAATGCAACTACATGACATGCTATGATGCAATAACCAATAATAAATCACATAACACATAGCAATTATCATAGATCAGATAGCATCGGAAATGAACACATAACAAAGGATATTAGCCAAGGTTTTCCAAACCGATAAACCAAATAAAGGTCGCTGCGCAGCTTCAATAATCAACAATCAACATCTTCGTAGTAGCATGAAAGCTTGAAGAGAAAACCCCCGGTACCGGAACCAATAACCAAGTAACATGCCACAAAGGGCGGGAGCCATGCCACAAAGTCATGCTCCAAAACGCCTAGCTAGAATACTCACAAAAGGAGCTAGCTCATCCCATTCAAGGCCAATCTGGATGAGGAAAGAAGGACTAATGGGCGATGCTATACTGGACTTGGCTTGTACCATTATAGCATTATCCATTGCCTGACTCGATACACAAATAACCAGCTGGACTTTCAAATAAAAGCTAAGTAATAAACTCTAGCTTAAATAAACAACCACTGATTCCAAAGTAGGGAACCTTTCCAAATAAATTACGACAATGGTAAACCAATCCAAACCACACATCAAAGATGGCACACATTCCCAAATGATACTCAATCAAGTTCTATAACATTTTTATTCACAAAAGAACCAAATCCAATTAATAAAGTGTTCCACAATGTTAACTTAAGTTAATTAGTGTAATTATACTTAAACTAGGGGAGTCACTTAGTTTTAAACAAGCAAAAAGGGAGATTTCTGGAACAGGGAGCGGGCGGGCGCCTGGAGGGGGTCGGGCGCGCGCTTGAATGACCAGAAGGTCTGGCCATCAGAAAAAGGCATCTAGGCGGGCGCCTGGTCCAACCCGGGCGGGCGCCTGATCTACGGGCTGGGAGGAATTCTCAGCTGGGTTCTACCATTTTTCTTACCCATTCCACACAACAATCAAAATCAAACACAACCAACCTTCCACCAAGCATAACTACGAACCAAAACAACTTATAACTAGGATGGGGGCCTAAATAACACCATTTATCAACCAAGATCAAGATTGAATCTCAACATTCATCAAAATCACCATTTTTAACCAAAAACCAAAATAAATTCCAAATAAATCTCAAACCCAATCAAACATCAAATGTAATAACCCAAGCATTATATAAGCATGATAAGAACTTTTTAGCATAAAAAATGAGGGGAAAGAAACTTACTCGAATTTTCTCCAAGTTGCCGGAACTCGAATATTTTTAGCCCTCTACGATCCTAACGACGATCTAAACAAGTTTCATGTTTTAAGAAATGAGAAATAACAAGAGGAAGATGGTTAGATTGAAGAGAGAAGGTAGAGAAGAAAACTTACCCTACAATGGAGAGAGAGAGAGAGAGAGAGAGTTGCTAGGAGAATGAGGGAGTAGGGTGAGGGAGAAGGTGAGGGAGAAGAGAGGGAGTAGGGAAAGATTATTTGAACATTTACACTTAGACCCCTCCCTTAAAACTACCCTTTTTAAAATAAACTCCCCACTAACAAATAAGACTCAACACTTCTACACTAGCACAAATGACCCAAATAAAATGCTAGGCATTAATTATTATAACACATAAAATGCACACATAAATATTTAAATAAATAATAATTTAAATAAATAAGTAAGCAAATAAATAAATAATAATTATTTATTACTAATAAAATAGAGCCTAGTTTTCGGGTCGTGAAAATCTGACTCTAAGGTAAGAGTTACAAATTTTGTTTCTCTATGGGGATGGGGAGTACATCCTAGCTCTTAGATTAGGAAGTCTTCACTTGCTATGGGTCCCCCAGTTGTATACCAATTCTGGATAGGCTCTTCACTCTTCTCGATGAGCTTGGTATAGTTTTGGTTCGGAGCGTCCCCCTTGTCTATTGCGTTGATCTGAGTGTCCTCTAACTTGCAAAGGTTGAGAAATTGGCGCAGTAGGTCTTCTCCCAACACAAAGTCCCACTCGCTGAATGCTTCGGCCTTGGTACCTCCTAATTCTCGAGGTAGCCACGAGAATTGCATCGGTTCTGTTTCAAGTGAGTACGGATCACAGTCACTAAAAATTTCAAAGCCCGGTTGGCGCTTCCCCCTATAGTCGATCCACGGCTCAGGGAACATCAAGTATGGCAAGTTTTTCCCCTTGTGTACAAACTACCCATTTAGAGTATTTCTATAGGGTGGTGCTAGTGGCACTATGTATGAGATCCAATACCTTTCTTCCTTAGGGATGCCCTTGAGTGGTGATACATACCCTAGACCATATTCTGGGGGGTATAGAACGACAGGTGGTGGTTCTTTTATCCCTTGCAAATGCCTGCCAAGTCCAAGACTGGGGAAGTACCCTTCTTTTAGCATCATGTTAAGTACTGGGAGTTTTCCGGAGAATGGAATCGCCTTGGAATAGTCATTTTCATTGTGCACTTCTACCATCTCTACACTACTTTCCTTTTGGATTTCGAATCCATTGAAGAGGTGGTCAGCTGCCTCATGCTGAATTTCTAAGATCGGGCTAGCAGTGACTAGTTCCCCAAGTACGGTGACTATCGTGTCGTTGTGTTTAAACTTGACACACTGATGGAGAATAGATGGTACTCCTCCTGTTTGATGTAACCACGGGCGCCCCAAAAGAAGATTGAAGGAAGAAGGGATGTCAATGACTTGGAATTCTGCCTTTGTAGTTATCTCTCCTACTATAACTATTAGAGTGATCGCCCCTATATGTCACGACCCGAAATATAGGCTCTATTTTATTAGTAATAAATAATTATTATTTATTTATTTGCTTGTTTATTTATTTAAATTATTATTTATTTAAATAATTATGTGTGTATTTTATGTTTCATAATATTTATGCTTAGCATTTTATTTGGGTCTTAGTTGTTAGTGGGGAGTATTGAGTTGGGTAGTATTAGAGGAGGGGGTCCTTGTGTAAGTTTTTAAATCATACTCCTACCCTCTCCCTACACCTCCTTCTCCCTCATACACTCCACCTCCCTCATTCTTCATCTTCCAGCAACTCCCTCTCTCTCTCCTCCCTTTTGGTAAGTTTCTCATTCTCTACCTTCTCTCTTCATTTCCTTCATCTTCTTCTAGTTATTTCTCATTTCTTAAAACGTGAAATGTGTTTAGATCGTCGTTAGGATCGCGTAGAATCAAAAGAATTGAATTCCGTCAACTTTGAGAAAATTCAAGTAAGTTACTTTTCCCCATTTTGATGTTAAAATGTTCATATCATGTTCATATAATGCTTTGTTTGTTATAATTGAAGTTTGGGTGAGATTGCAAATTATTTGGAATTTATTTGGGTTTTTGGTTAAAAATGGTGATTGTTTGAATGTTGGGATTTGATCTTGATATTGGTTGTTAAATGTTGTTGTATGAGTCTTTTTGGACTTGTAAGTTGTTTTGGTACATTAGTATGCTAGTTAGAGGTTTGGATTTTGGTTGAAATGTGTTTTGGTATGAAAATGGAAGAACCAAGTTTGTTCTTCCCGATTTTCAGCAATTCAGAAGATTGGGCGACCGCCCAAAAATGTCTGGGCGACCGCACATCTATCTGAAAGGTTTTGTTCTTGTTTGAGGGCCTTTTTGGGCGACCGCACATACCATATTGGGCGGCCGCACAGTCCTCTGAAAGTCTACATTTGTTATTTTGTGTGGTTGAAGAATGCGTTTTGATCCAAATCTTGGGTGTCCTTCTAGTTGACCTTAGAGAACATTGTAGTACACTCTAGTGATAGAATTGGGTCCTTTGTGATCGAGTTTGTGTTTGAAATTAATTAAGTGTTAATTGAGATTATTGGAACACTTTAATTGTGCGTTGGGTACATTTCACTTTCTTGGTGACTTCTTGGTATGGTTCCCTACTTTGGAACCTTAAGTTTTTTATTCATGCTAAAATACTATTACTTAGCATTTAATTAGAAGCCCAGCTGGCATATTTGTTGCATCGGGCGATGGGAAAGATTATAATGGCAAAGCCAACTCCATTATAATGTTGACCATTGTTTTGCCCCCTTCTTTACCCGTTTTCCAGATTGGCCTTGGAAAGGATAAGTTAGCTTCCTTTGGGAATGTATCTAGCTACCGGGCATGACTTTGTGTCATGGCTCTTGTCCTTTGTGACACTTTTATGGTTATTGGTTCCGGTACCGGGGTTTTCTCTTCGGCTTTCATGCTATTATGAAGATGTTGATTGGTTGATCATTGAAGCTGCGCAGCGATCCTTTATTTGGATGTACCGGTTTAGAAAACCTTGGCTATATCCTTTGTTATGTGTTTATTTCCGCTGCTATCTGTTATGTGATAAATGCTATGTGTTACGTGATATTTATTATTGCTTATCGCTTCGTGCATCATAGCATGTCATGTAGTTGCATTAGTAACTTATTGAGATTTATCTCACCCCCTTTCTTTTTATCTTTGTTTTTCCTTAACCCCCCCCAGGTGCTAAGGATTAGTCTCGCTGATCACGAGAAAGAGGACGTCGAGTGTGGATATATTCTTTTGGGGAAGGTTGTTATAGGTTGGTCTACATTATATAAATGTGTAACCTTTTGGGATATTTGTACCAAACATTGACGTCATTAGGATTTGTGTATTTTGTAACTTTGGTGTATAAGCTTGGAGTTTATACTAGTTTTACCTTGTTGTTCAAGTTGATTTTCAAAACCTTGTATTATCACCTTTTGGTATCAAATGGAATTTTTATCTTCGGTATTTCACAGTTTTGGTTTTAGAGTCGACGTTCAGCTCGCGGTCTCGGGCCCGCGGGGTCCGGGGTCGCGACAGTTGGTATCAGAGCTATGGCATTAGCTCTAAGTATAAGTCTAGGTGGATTAGTATGACCTAGGTGGGTAGTAGTGTGCGGAGTGATTAACGGTTGATGTTTTATGCAGGTACTTGTTTACGATGGTTCGTAGAAGGAGTGGTGAAGGTAGTACCGGTAATGCAAATCAGAATGATACAAGGGAAGAAGCACGTGCTATGTTTCAAGGCATGTTCGAGGCGGCCATGAAGGCCATACATGATCAAGGTCCGAGGGTAGAACAAGCACCACCCCGCTATGGATTGGAGCAATTTCTGAAACTGAAACCGGTTGAATTCAATGGGGAACCCGATGTAAGGAAAGCTGAGTTATGGATTGAGTCGATGGAGAAGATTTATGAGGTATTTGGTTGCTCGGATGAGGACAAGGTCCGGTTTGCGGCTTATAAGCTTGTGGGAGCCGCCGAGCATTGGTGGAAGGGTGTTAAAGCTAGTTGGGATGATACTCACACGGTGTATGCGTGGGAGTTGTTTGTGCGCAAATTCAAGGAGCATTTCATTCCGGTTGTTGATCAAAACCGAAAGGAATTCGAGCTACTCAACCTGGAGCAAGGTGTGTTGTCTATAGCACAATACTCGGCTAAGTTCATAGAATTAGCCCGGTATTGCGACTATTTGGTGAGGACCGAGGAACAAAAGGCTATGAGATTCATTCGGGGATTGAAGACCTCCATCCGTACTCAACTTATTGCCCAACGGATTGTGACTTTCCAAGATGCGGTGGACCGAGCCTACTTGATAGAGCAAGATATCGGGGAGCACAAAAGGAAAACCGAGGCTGCGGGTACGGGTAAACCGGGAAGCCATGCTAAGTCTCAACCTCAACACCGTTCCGACAACCGAGGTAACCCGGGAGTATCATTTCAGTTTAAGGGGCAAACCTCACCGAGGAATCCGAGTACTACTCCGGGGATTCAGAATAGGAAGCCTTGTACCTTTTGTCAGAAGGTAGGCCATTCGGAGGATAGGTGTTGGAAAAATCAAGGCAAGTGTACAAATTGTGGTGAAATAGGGCACTTTGCGAGAGAGTGCACGAGGTACCGAGGTCAGTCATCCGGGTCAGGGGTTGGTACTAATCAGGGTCAGAAAAGGGATGCCGCTGGGAAGCCCAAAGTTCAAGGAAAGGTTTATGCCATGATCAACAACAAGCTACCGATGATCCATCCGTTATTGGAGGTATTGTTTCTGTGTCTAATGTGAGCGCACGAGCGTTAGTAGATCCAGGATCATCTCATTCATACATTTCTGTGCAATTTGCTTCCATGTTAAATGCTGCATTCGAGTCTTTACCGTACGTGCTAGAGGTGTCGACCCCTATAGGAGAATGCTTGATTTCTGATCGAGTCTTTCGTGCTTGTGATGTGGTTATTTGTGGTCGAGTCCTTTGTGCGGATTTGGTAGTTCTTCCTATCCAAGACTTTGATGTCATTTTGGGTATGGATTGGTTGAGCAAGTTTCATGCTTCCGTGATTGTCGTAAGAAAACTGTTACTTTTTCTATTCCCGATGTGCCTAAATTTGTGTTTGAGGCTAGTCCTCTGAGTAGAAGGGTTCGCTTAATTTCTTATATAAAAGCGAGAAAATTATTGCATAGTGGTTGTGAGGGGTATTTGGCTAGTGTTCTTGATACTAGGAAGGAATCCCCTAGTTTTGATAGTGTTCGGGTAGTTCGGGAATTTCCCGATGTTTTCTCCACCGAGTATGATATGCCTCCCGATCGTGAGATTGAGTTTTGTATAGACCTTTTGCCGGGTACGGCTCCAATTTCGAAAGCACCTTATAGGTTAGCCCCCGCAGAGTTGAAGGAGTTAAAGGTTCAGTTGCAAGAGTTGCTTGATCGAGGGTTTATCCACCCTAGTGTTTCCCCGTGGGGAGCACCGGTTTTGTTCGTGCGGAAGAAAGATGGTTCGTTGAGATTGTGTATAGATTACCAAAAGTTGAATCAGGCTACGGTGAAGAACAAGTATCCTCTACCGCACATTGATGATTTGTTTGATCAGCTTCAAGGGTCCGTGGTTTTCTCTAAACTTGATTTGAGGAGTGGGTACCATCAGTTGAAGGTTAGATCGGAGGATATTCCGAAGACTGCTTTTCGCACTTGTTACGGTCATTATGAGTTCTTGGTTATGCCGTTTGGGTTGACTAACGCGCCGGCCGTATTTATGGATTTGATGAACCGGATTTTCCATCCCTATCTTGATTCGTTCGTGGTAGTCTTCATCGACGACATTCTTGTTTATTCGAAATCTCGAGAGGAGCATGAACAACATTTGAGGACAGTTTTATCCGTTCTTGCGAGGGAGAAATTATTTGCGAAGTTCAGCAAATGCGAATTTTGGCTCGAGAAGGTGTCATTTCTGGGTCATGTTATTTCGAAAGATGGGATTTCTGTGGATCCTTCAAAGATAGAGGCAATAGTGGATTGGAAGAGACCCGAATCAGTGACAGAGATTAGAAGCTTTCTGGGTTTAGCCGGTTATTACAGGAGGTTTATTGAAGGGTTTTCGAGGATTGCTACTCCGATGACTCAGTTGACCCGGAAGAATGTTCCGTTTGTGTGGACCGAGAAATGTGACAAGAGTTTCGAGGAATTGAAGAAGAGGTTGACTACCGCACCGATCTTGACTTTGCCTAATGGGAGCGATGGCCTAGTGATTTATAGTGATGCTTCGAAAGAGGGTTTGGGTTGTGTGTTGATGCAGAATGGGAAAGTAATTGCGTATGCTTCGAGGAAGTTGACCCCTAGTGAACAGAATTACCCCACTCATGATATGGAGTTGGCGGCGATAGTCTTTGCGTTGTACAAAAATGGAAGCACTACCTTTGGAGCGAGGTTTGAAATTTTTACCGATCATAAGAGTTTGAAGTACCTATTCTCTCAGAAGGAATTGAACAACCGACAGCGCCGATGGATGAAATTGTTGAAGGATTACGATTGCACGATTTCTTATCACCCGGGAAAGGCGAATGTGGTAGCCGATGCGATTAGTAGAAAATCTTATGTGGCTTCGATGATGATTCGTGAGTGGAAAATGCTTGAGGATGTTCGAGATTGGTCTCCTCGTGAATCGAGACATGGGCTATTTTTGCGAATATTAGGGTGTCTCCGACCCTAATTCAAAGGATAAAGGAAGCTCAGAAAGAGGATCCCGAGTTGGTGAAAATAATGGGTAAATTGAAGAAAAAGAACTTCGAGGATTTTTCATCGATTCGAGTGGAGTTTTGACTTTCCGTGGTCGTTTGTGTGTTCCGGATGTTGATGGAATTAAACAGAGAGTTCTTGATGAGGGTCACAAATCGAGATATACTATTCATCCGGGTAGTACGAAGATGTATCAGGATTTGAAGCAACAATTTTGGTGGATTAATATGAAAAGAGAGATAGCGGAGTATGTTTCGAAGTGTCTAATGTGTCAGCAGGTCAAAGCCGAGCATCAGAGACCCGCGGGATTACTTCAGCTGTTAGAGATTCCCGAGTGGAAATGGGAGCATGTGACTATGGATTTCGTTACGGGACTACCTCGTACCCGTAGGAAGTATGACAGTGTTTGGGTAATAGTGGATAGATTGACCAAGAGTGCCCATTTCTTGCCCATTGATATCAGATATTCGATGGAAAAGCTTGCGAGCCTTTATATCGACGAGATTGTGAGATTGCATGGGGTTCCGGTTAGCATTGTGTCAGATCGAGACCCGAGGTTTACTTTTAGATTCTGGAAGGCGTTTCAGGAGGCTTTGGGTACAGAATTGCGATTCAGCACGGCTTTTCATCCTCAGACCGACGGTCAATCCGAGAGGACTATTCATATTCTTGAGGATATGTTGCGAGCTTGTTCGATAGACTTTTCTGATTCTTGGGATTCGCACCTACCATTAGTGGAGTTCTCTTACAACAACAGTTATCAGGCTAGTATCGAGATGGCACCGTATGAGGCCTTGTATGGAAGGAAATGTAGATCGCCTATTTGTTGGGATGAGGTTGGTGAAGCGAAAGTTTTGGGTATTGATTTGCTTAGGGATTCGGTTGAGAAAGTTAAAGTTATCCGGGATAGATTGAAGACAGCCCAGAGTCGACATAAGAGCTATGCAGACAACCGAAGGCGAGATCTTAGTTTTCAGATTGGTGATTTGGTATTCTTGAAAGTGTCTCCAAAAGTGGGTATTCGTAGGTTTGGGAAGAAAGGCAAATTGTCTCCGAGGTTTATTGGTCCGTTTGAGATTTGGGAAAGGTTGGACTTCTAGCGTATCGTCTTGCGTTACCACCATCTTTGGACCGGTTGCATAATTTTTTTCACGTTTCTATGCTTCGGAAGTACGTTCATGACCCATCTCACGTGTTACCGAGGTTACCGAAAGATATTGAGCCCGATGACCGGTTCGGATCTTAGATTCTAAAGTCCAAGAGTTGAGGAACAAAAGCATTGCGTTGGTTCGAGTTCTTTGGAGGAATCATAACATCGAGGAGTCGACGTGGGAGCTTCGTGATGAGATCGAGAGGAAATTTCCGTGGCTTTTTGTTTAAGGTGAGTCTCGTTAAAATTCGGGTCGAATTTTCTTTAAGGGGGAGTGAATGTCACGACCCGAAATATAGGCTCTATTTTATTAGTAATAAATAATTATTATTTATTTATTTGCTTGTTTATTTATTTAAATTATTATTTATTTAAATAATTATGTGTGCATTTTATGTTTCATAAATTTATGCTTAGCATTTTATTTGGGTCTTAGTTGTTAGTGGGGAGTATTGAGTTGGGTAGTATTAGAGGAGGGGGTCCTTGTGTAAGTTTTTAAATCATACTCCTACCCTCTCCCTACACCTCCTTCTCCCTCATACACTCCACCTCCCTCATTCTTCATCTTCCAGCAACTCCCTCTCTCTCTCCTCCCTTTTGGTAAGTTTCTCATCTCTACCTTCTCTCTTCATTTCCTTCATCTTCTTCTAGTTATTTCTCATTTCTTAAAACGTGAAATGTGTTTAGATCGTCGTTAGGATCGCGTAGAATCAAAAAGAATTGAATTCCGTCAACTTTGAGAAAATTCAAGTAAGTTACTTTTCCCCCATTTTGATGTTAAAATGTTCATATCATGTTCATATAATGCTTTGTTTGTTATAATTGAAGTTTGGGTGAGATTGCAAATTATTTGGAATTTATTTGGGTTTTTGGTTAAAAATGGTGATTGTTTGAATGTTGGGATTTGATCTTGATATTGGTTGTTAAATGTTGTTGTATGAGTCTTTTTGGACTTGTAAGTTGTTTTGGTACATTAGTATGCTAGTTAGAGGGTTGGATTTTGGTTGAAATGTGTTTTGGTATGAAAATGGAAGAACCAAGTTTGTTCTTCCCGATTTCCAGCAATTCAGAAGATTGGACGACCGCCCAAAAATGTCTGGGCGACCGCACATCTATCTGAAAGGTTTTGTTCTTGTTTGAGGGCCTTTTTGAGCGACCGCACATACCATATTGGGCGGCCGCACAGTCCTCTGAAAGTCTACATTTGTTATTTTGTGTGGTTGAAGAATGCGTTTTGATCCAAATCTTGGGTGTCCTTCTAGTTGACCTTAGTGAACATTGTAGTACACTCTAGTGATAGAAATGGGTCCTTTGTGATTGAGTTTGTGTTTGAAATTAATTAAGTGTTAATTGAGATTATTGGAACACTTTAATTGTGCGTTGGGTACATTTCACTTTCTTGGTGACTTCTTGGTATGGTTCCCTACTTTGGAACCTTAAGTTGTTTATTCATGCTAAAATACTATTACTTAGCATTTAATTAGAAGCCCAGCTGGCATATTTGTTGCATCGGGCGATGGGAAAGATTATAATGGCAAATCCAAGTCCATTATAATGTTGACCATTGTTTTGCCCCCTTCTTTACCCCTTTTCCAGATCGACCTTGGAAAGGATAAGTTAGCTTCCTTTGGGAATGTATCTAGCTACCGGGCATGACTTTGTGTCATGGCTCTTGTCCTTTGTGACACTTTTATGGTTATTGGTTCCGGTACTGTGGTTTTCTCTTCGGCTTTCATGCTATTATGAAGATGTTGATTGGTTGATCATTGAAGCTGCGCAGCGATCCTTTATTTGGATGTACCGGTTTGGAAAACCTTGGCTATATCCTTTGTTATGTGTTTATTTCCGCTGCTATCTGTTATGTGATAAATGCTATGTGTTACGTGATATTTATTATTGCTTATCACTTCGTGCATCATAGCATGTCATGTAGTTTCATTAGTAACTTATTGAGATTTATCTCACCCCCTTTCTTTTTATCTTTGTTTTTCCTTAACCCCCCTCTAGGTGCTAAGGATTAGTCTCGCTGATCACGAGAAAGAGGACGTCGAGTGTGGATATATTCTTTTGGGGAAGGTTGTTATAGGTTGGTTTACATTATATAAATGTGTAACCTTTTGGGATATTTGTACCAAACATTGACGTCATTAGGATTTGTGTATTTTGTAACTTTGGTGTATAAGCTTGGAGTTTATACTAGTTTTACCTTGTTGTTCAAGTTGATTTTCAAAACCTTGTATTATCACCTTTTGGTATCAAATGGAATTTTTATCTTCGGTATTTCACAGTTTTGGTTTTAGAGTCGACGTTCAGCTCGCGGTCTCGGGCCCGCGGGGTCCGGGGTCGCGACACTATAGGTAAGCGTGCAGTGCAATCAAACCCTCATACAGTAAGAGTTGACGGTTTTAGCTCTCTTGAGGTAAGGCCAAGTGTTACCATGACTTTCTTGGGTAAGACAATTATGGCGGACCCATTATCTACTAGGATTCTGGGGATTCAATGCCCATGGACCCTTGCGGTTATGTAGAGAGATTCGGTATGCCCTCCACCATACTATGGTAGATCTAAGTCGGTAAATGTGATCACATTGCCAAATTGGATTTGGCCTACCATTTGTGTTAACTCTTCGGGAGTTATTTCTTTGGGCACTTCAACTTGGGCTAAAGCTTTAGAGATCATCATTCGATGCTTATGAGATGATCCTAAGATATCCCATATGTAAATGTTGACTTGAGTCTTCTTTAGTTGTTTAAGAAGTGGATCGTCAAGCTCGACAGGTTCGGACTCTTTCGAAGATGATGGTTCTTCTATTCTTGGGTATTTGTTGATTATGACTCGACCGGAACGGGTGAGTAAGTTAACATCCTCCTTTTCTTTATTATTCTTTGTATCTAGTATTTGATCCCAAGACAACATGTAACAGAAAAAAATTTCATTATTAAACTTTGGAGTGCTCTCACCCACATTTTGGACTAGGTGAGTAGTCTCCTCTTTCTCACTAGCTATTTCTATTACATTGATCCCTTCTCCCGTAGTTTGGAGGGGGCTTACCACTACATTAGGGACCTTTAGTTGCTTAGCGTCTATGAGATCTTGGATCACATCTTTAAGGTGGTGGCAAGAGTCGTTGTGGCCGGTGGCCCTATGGAACTTGCAGAAGAGATGATGGGCATGATTAAGAGGGAATTCCCTTGGAACAGTAGGAGATTGTTGGGTTTTAATGCATCATGCGCAGCGGAATTAAACATATAAATCAACCACCCAAGAGCCCGGATTCGTGCATGTTGATTAAATTAAATACAAGATGAAAGAAACTAACCATTGAAGATCGAGTCCATGAACACGGACTTTGAGGTGCTAAAGGAAACACCCTCCATCGGTATCCACACGTCGAACGGATATCAAGAACACCTTCTTGATCTGGATTGCTAGACCCAAGGCTTGATGAAGAAACGCTTTCTTCGTCGGATTTATTTTGCTCTTTTGATTATTGTATTTTGATGACCAAGAATCACAAAATAAATAATCCTTCCTCTCTATAATTTATTGTTTCTAAAACAAAGGTTTTTGATTTCTAAAATCACCATTAGAAGCTGTCAAACCCGGCTGCATATCTTATAAGAGGGTTTGACCTAATTCCTTTTGGGGTCGGGATTCCTTTTCTGTCAAGAAAACTGAATAAACTGGACTGGTACGGGCGAGGCGGCCGTATGGCTCTCCAGGATCCGTACGCCACTCCAGGAGTCGTACGGTGGCCAGTTTATTTTCCCAGATTTTCAGCCTTTTACAATCCGTTCTATTTGTGTGTGACCCAATAGGATTATACTAAGTTGGCAACGAGTCCGAACGAGTCAGAACCCGTAAGTCATAAGCGGACTCTAGCAAGTCATTATGACTACCCAATTAGTATAACTTTGAAAGTCTAAAGTAACCTAATAGAACATATCGCAATCCCTTTGTCACGCGATATCATATTGGACATAAGTCATGGTCCACGTCAACTTATGTTGTCCAATGCTTTCTCGATCCCGAGTAGATTGATATGAGCAAATGACATTGAACACATCAATTCATTTGGGTACGGCCTTACACTATTATCAATCTTACTCATCGAGAGGCCAATCAGATATCTCTCTTGAGAGAGGGACAAATCCCATCTTGACTTATCATTCTTCCCTACAGGAATCCGATTATGCCAATCGTAGCCTTTATAACCACACGGTTAAAGGTGGCGTTTGAGTACGTCAAACATAATGTTCATCATGTGGAAGACTATGATAATCTCAGGTCTTCAAATGATATAACTATTATGAGATTTAATTATGACATTTGACCATGACATAAATCTCATAACGGGTCTATCCAGTACCTTGTTCTCCAACAAGTACCCACAAGTTTAATCCGCATCCTATGCACCATAATCATCATATGATTATCCATTAAACTTATGCTAGCTCTTCATAAGTTCTAGGGACAATGATTATTATAATAAACATGCAAAATATATAATAATCGGGTTCGTTATCTCTATAACAATGAAGCTATGATATAACGCATAGGCCTTTCTCAAGGGCCTAGGGCATAATATCCAACAATCTCCCACTTGCACTAGGCCCAATCAACGCGTATCCAATGCCCATTGAGCTTAGATATGATCTCCATTATTATTGTAAGCAAGCATATGTAAGATAATTATCCTTGTTATTATCATATGGTATTTTGCATATTTAGACATTTCCTATCTTAGACGATTTCTCGAATAAGATAGAACCGTCTGAGTATATGTTTAGATAATACATTGGAGCCTTGGATTGTGTAATAACGATTATTAGCACAATGAAGGTCCATTAAATTAGTGACACTAGAAACAATTTCTAGTTTACTAATTAGTATCTTGATCCAAACAATTTTCTAGTTGCATCACATGCCACTAGATACTCAACCTTTTGTAGAATAGTAATGGTCCATTTAGAACTCTTCTAACACCATTATTAGAAGTAAACATGTATTTATACTGCAATATTTATCTTTGTTGGTTTGTAAGAATGCATCTATGTAACTATTACAAGACCATCTTTCATTCCATCAAAGATCAAGAATGCATCCTTTAGTTCCTTTTCAAGTACATAAGGATGTTTCTACACTAGTGACTTTCACTAGGATCCGATCGGTAATATCTCATCATACTCCAAGTATATAAGACATACGGTCTTAGTACGTTAACATGGCTTACATGATAGATCCAATTTCCGAAGCATATGGAATCCTAATCATGTACTCTTGCTCATTAGTCTTCCAGTAAGACTAAATCTTGCAAAGATCAATGCCATTAGACTTTCGCAAGTAACCTCTCCAAGAGTCTTACATAGTGAACTTTTCACTGTCTTGTCTTTATTAGTACTTTGACTTTAACCAATCAACCTTTTAGATTTATCTCCATAAATCAGTCCAAGAATATAAGCGGCTTTATCGAAGTCTTTCATTTAGAAATTCTTTCAAAATGAATTATATATCAACCATATATATAAGACTAGGAATAATATTACGCTCCCACTAAATTTATTGTAATCACAAGTCTCATATTTGATGAATTCAACTCTTTGAATACTTCATCAAAATGTAATCTCACTCCAAGTAGTTTGCTTCAATCCATCTCATGGATTTCTGCAACTTGCATATTTTATTAGAATTTTATTGATCAAAACTTTTAGGTTGTATCAAACACATCCTAAAGTATGTTCCTGTCAAGGAATGCTGTTTTGATATCTATTTGTCATATTTCATATTCAAAATATGAGGTCATGACAATTAGTATTCTAATATCCTTAAGCATGACTATATGCAATAAAGTTTTATCATAATCTACATTATGAGTGAACTTTACTCAATTAGTCGTGCTTTATCAATATGCACCTTGCGATCCATGTCCGTTTTCTCCAAGAAAACTCATTTTTTGTCCTATGGTTTTTAAGCCTTAGGGTAGAACAATTAAGTTCCAAACTTGATTATTATACATGGATTGCACTTTTAGATTTCATGACTCCAAGTCATTGATCTAATTCTGAAGCGGACTTTGCATCTTGATAGGTAATAAGTCAATCATTCTTAATGATATCTTCCTTATTTCTTTCTATTATTAGAAATCAATATTTCTTGTTATAGATAGTATACTATCACTTATGCAAACAACTTGTGAATATTTGAACGAGTTTCAACAACTCCTTGTGAAACTTGTTCAACTTCCATCTTGGGTTCTATGTCATTTTCTGGGTCTCGAACTCTTCGAGATACATTTTACTCCCACTAGTTCTTTAGAGATAAACGATTTATCTAGAAAGTTCTATTTAGAGTAACAAACGATTTGTACTCTAAAGGGTGTAAAATTAATATCTTTAAGATATCCCATAAAAATACATTTATTAGATTTAGGTGTGATTTTGTCCAAGACAACACTTTTCTCAAAAGCATCATATCACAAATCATTATGAAAGACAAACCAAGTTTTCTCTCATTCCATATCTCATATGGTATAACGAACCTCCTTAGACGAATCTCAATTCAGTGTAAGCGCAGCTGTTTCCAGCACATAAACCAGAAGGATAGTTAAAGATCAGTTTAACTTATTATGAGGTGAAAAACAGCAGTTTGCAGACAATCTGCAGGTTTCTGTAAACAGGGGCCGTACGGCTCAGTACTAGGGGTATGCCTAAATAGCAGCTGTACGGTTGTTGCCTTCAGATTATGTTTTTCTTATTCTGCAACTTTCTGCAGAATTCTCATCATATCCATGGTTCAAATATTCATTACTTTGATCAGATCAGAGTACTAAATACTTTCGCCATGAGATACCGAAATCCTTTCCAAGCATTGTTACTTTGATGAACTACATACATCAATATGTATTAATCCAAAAGAGTACTTCCTTTCACTACAATTAGTAAGAGGTGTCTAAATCAATTTACAAGATTCACATAAATCACATAATTCGAAATCATGTGAATTTAAAACTCCGTCCCATAGAATTTTAGATATGTGTTTTTTATCATTTGATATAGACATTAATGCTTTTTAAGAATGTAACGCTAGATTTCCATTATTTACGTTATACTTATTATTTTGTTCTTCCAAGATAAGGATATAGAGTCCCATTTATATAATTAGCAATACAATAAAGCAAATCATATTTAATGGAACACATTCTTATTCGAACTAAGAAATATCCATATTCTTCTAATGAAGAAAACAAAATAATATTTCTACTTAAAATAAGAGCATAGCACCATTTGTTCAAAACAAATATAAACTTATTAGGTAAAGACACTTAGCAAGTTCCTATGATTAATGTTGCAACCATTGCATCATTATTACCACATAGGTTAATCTTTACCTTCCTTAACTAGTCTTTCTATTTCTCAAGTCTTACACATTTATACAAATATGGGATCCAAATCCGGTATCGAATACCCAAGAATTTAGATGTAGAAAGATGAACATAAATACTTGAAGTGGTAGTCCAACTACCCTTCCCTTTTTTTTTATCTTTTAATTTATGTTGTAATTTATCCAACGGTCAATCCTATTGCCAAGGTAGAGATTACATTATTTGGATTTTAGGTTTAGCCACAAATATTTCATTTAGGCTTGACAACTCTTGTCTTGCCTTTATCTTAAATCTTTGTCCTCATAAACCTTTAGAGTTTGAGAAGGTTTCCATTTGATATTAAGACTTAGCATTTTTAAACATCAAATGTCGCTCAAGAATCATTATCAAATCCATTTGTTAGTTCCAAACTAACATGACAACTAATCCATATAAGGTAATTAATTTGTCTCTCCATGTTCAAAACATAAGAACTTATTTTCATACCTTTCGTTCATCTAATGGATGTTAATCTCAAACTTTTCTTGCCTTTCTTGCTTCTAGGAACGCTTTCTACATAATTACTTATCGCATAAGCATTCATATGTTTTAGATACTTCTAAAGTTCCAAACACATGATAGCAAGTCGTAGGACGATTGAGATCTATAGAATCATCCATATGTTTCTAATCAATGTCTTTGTCCACCTTTAAGGCATTAGGTTTCTTAGGAATAAGATTTATTAAGAATTCATAACTTCTGTTCTTGCTTTAGAACAATTCTTAAGCTCACGACTAGGTCAAGGAAGTTAATCTCATTCTTCTTTGAGTGGGGTCAATTGCAGTGATTATACATGATTATAGTTTAAAACATTCTACAAAATATGCAAATAAATATACACATATATTTTCATACCATTATCATTTAGAGATATTTAATGTATTTCATAAATACTCCCACTAAATTATAAACCTTCAAATACAACAATTGTATAGTATAATTTAAATGGGCTAAGATCCAACTTTAATTTAATTTCAAGTCCGCTTTGGCGATACTGCTCAAAATTAAATTAATTAGGTAGACAACTCTTTGTCAATCATATCATATATGACTCTTAGATCCTTTATGAGATTTGTTAGACATCTTATGTCAAACATGTTTTAATATCATCTTATTCCTTAGGCCCAAAACTTTGTCTTTTGATAGCCTAATTAAGTCAAACCACGTTAAACGTATAGGAAACTCTCATTCCTCATCTTGCTCATACACTGATAGAATTAATGCACCTCGCTTTAAAACTACCCGGTGTACTCACAAGTGTTTTAATAATAGATTGAAACATGACTTAAATTTTCAAGAAGGTTCATTTAACAAAGAGACATGCATCATATATTTAATTATGTCCAACATAATATAATATAGTCTTTGCATAACTGATGTTAACTAATCCAATTAATTAACAGAAGCAAAATCTTGTGATTTAATTATGAAGCAACATAACGAGGACGAAATCTAAATTATCTGTAAACAATTTACAGACTGGATATTTCATTCGCATTCTCAGAAACAAGGCTTAATCCTGCCATTGGTCCATGCAATGAATTAGTCCAAATTTAGTTTCCTTCTATTGCAAACAATTTGCACTTTTCTCATAGGGACAATTCTGAAAGTTTTGAATCCGCGGAACATCTATATATTGGAGGCACAAACGCACGGTCGAAACTAAGCCATGAAGGCATCCACAATCCCGTACTAAAATCAAGAAACCAAGTAGTTTTTTGTATACGGCCGATACTAAGCCAATAGGCATCCACAATTCCGTATAGAAAATAACTTGTTTCAGATCATTCATTGTCTCATCAATATCATAGACTACAGCATTCTGAACTCTTTAGAACTCTGATTCTGCAATTCTTTTTCTGGTTTTTTTCGATTGAAACTGTTTCAGGAAACACGGTTTCAAAAACCAGCCGTATGAAAGCAGTTTCAGTTCCAGATTCAAATTCCGTAAAAATTTACAGAATAATCTGGACACCAGAAAACATAACAAGATTCTGGAAAATTAGGGCAGAGCCGTACGGCTCCTCATCAGGCGTGCGCCTATGAGATCGCCGTACGGTGATGCTGTCCAGTTTCTCCAGATTTCCAGAATTTCAGAAATTCGATCAATCCCATTATCGTGTTCATACATAATCAGATTACAACGACACGAAATATCAGATTCGAATTTAAACCCATCTAATTCATATAATTAATAGCCAATTATTTCCTCATACAAATTAGATCAAGATCATCAATAAAAATAATCTAATTATAACATGATAATCTAAGCATGCGATTATACATATGAATCCAATTAATATTACAATCACATAATCCCCATATAACCATGCTCATAAATTTTATATCTCATATAAAACTCAAATCACATATTCATCTTTATCATCATGCAAAATTCATATAATCGAATTAAATAATTTAAACATGATGTATTAAAATAATCAACATGAACGGGGCTCTGATACCACTGTTGGGTTTTGATGCATCATGCGCAGTGGAATTAAACATATAAATCAAACACCAAGAGCTCGGATTCCGTGCATGTTGATTAAATTAAATACAAGATGAAAGAAACTAACCCTTGAAGATCGAATCCATGAACA